>VUYV01000196.1:1435642-1458627 GCA_008711295.1 Anarhynchus alexandrinus | reverse complement strand
AAGCCTTGGGATAATATTTTTTTTTTTTTTAATTAGAAAACCAAAACTTTAAATCAAACTTGCTCATCAATCTAAGCATTTTATGTCTTGGTGCTTATCCATCTAATACTGGGGAGAGGCTTGAAGCCTGCCAGTTTTCACTAAAATCAGCATGAAGAAACCTACTCTGTTGTTGCTGAATCTCATGGCTTTTAGTGAGTTTGAACAGTTTGGATTTCTTGCCAGCTGTGCTGTCTTCCTCAGCACTGTGAGGATTCATTTACACTGACCACAAAGTTTTGATGCTAAATGCTCTTGATGCAGAGCTGAGAACTCCTTCCTTAAGGCAGAAGGGAATCTGGGGGATGCAACCACTGTTTTTATTTTATTTTTTTCTTCCTTTAAGTAGAGGCCAGTAGAACTCAGATAATTAAGAATCTCTCTTTTGGTTCCTTCATGTCCAGTGGGATTTGCAACAACGCCATTTTCATCCTTATTCTCCCAGTCTAAATGTTCAACATGAAGCCAAGTCATGTTCAATGGGGTGGGACTCCTGATTAAGTGTCTGAACTTCCTGCAACTGCAGATTGAATCCAGCCTCCCAAATTTAATCCTTGAAAATGACATAAAGTGAGCTCCATGAATGAGTTACTCTGCATGAGAGCAAGAAAGAACACCTTAAACAAAGCTGCTCTCTGTTCTTATGACATTAGTTTTCTATTAATTATTTGATTTGAGGCAGTCCTGACTTTTTTTTTGTTGTGGGCTTTGAAATCTGTCAATGATGTTGTGTGTCTGTGCACGCAGACTTTCCCATAGTGCTGTGTGCTATTGGGTTATGAATCCTTGGGCTTTGAACCCCCTAAGGAGAACAGCATCTTCCATGAGAGATGATGGGATAAGCAAGGCCTCTGCTGTAAGATGACACAAAGGGTTAATAATATGCTTTACTCTTTCCAGGTACTTTATTGCCCAGATTGCCATCTGAACCCGGGATGACATTACTCACCATCAACATAGAGAAAATTGGTCTGAAAGATGCTGGGCAGTGCATTGATCCTTACATCACAGTCAGTGTAAAGGGTAATGATTTCTGTTCCTGGCTCCTCATTTCTAGTTTGGAGAGAGTGCATTTTCTGAAAGCTGTATTGATTTTTTTATTTTTTTTTTCAGCCTGCTGGGAAAAATATTTGTTGGTACTTGCATTTTCTGTTGTGGACTTAAGGCTACTGCTTTAATGAAGGGTGGAAAAATTCTGTATTTGAGAGATACTGGGAGGTGAATCACTGCAGAAGACATGCTTCTCTGTGCTCTGGGGTGCCTTCCCCATGCTGGGAGCTGAGCATCAGTGACTTGGCAGACTGTACTTCTCTATTCCAGCTTCTTCAGCTGACTCTTAAGTACAGATCTCTTTGGACTGCTTGTACTCCCCAACACATATTGGTCTCTGGGCTTTCTGGCGACAGTGAACCACAGTCCGCTGGCTCCATTCTTGCCCTGTCATTAAACTAATTTTTTAGTTAAACAAAGATCATCTTACTAAGGCTTAGGGTTTAGAGGAATGGGTATGAAGCTGGGAAGCAAAGCTTGCAAGTGAAATAAAATACAAAAGATGTTTTAGCCTTGGCAGTGAAATATTTCAGCCAAAGCCTGGTGGGCTAACAGCCCCCCCCTCTGAGAGCCTCCTTGGATCTGGAAGAACCTCTCCCTCTCTGTCAATTCAGGATAGGCAACATTAGGATTTCTCGCTGTTTCAGATGACAACATGGTTGATGTCTTTTGCTTGAAGCTGAGATTTTAGGTATTCAGGCTCTTTCTAGTGGGAGCATCTGCCTCTTCCCCATTTTACATTTCTTAGCAGGAAGCTCCTGTGGTCAGAATTGCTTACCCTTAACTTGCCCTGCTTCACTTCTACTTAGCTTTACAATCTGTTGAGGTATATGATTTTTTTTGTTTGTTTATTATCATATAAAAATTTGTAGCTGAGCCAACAACCTCTAGTTATTTTCAGTTGTGATAGCGACCTTGTATGTTTCCTCTTTAGATGTGCTATTGGATACCAAACATAGGCATAAATCACTTGTTAGATGTGTGATCAGGTGCTTCCTCCACCAGACAAGTTCTTTGTCAGAAGTAAGGGTCACGGTATTGAATGTCACTTGAATCCCAGTGATGTTCTGAAGTGTTACCTGCCAAAATATATAGATAGAAAGCTTTATCTAATCAACGCTTCCTGTGATGATTTTTCCAATGGTGAAACCTTCCACTTCTCTCTGGAACTTGAGGTGTTCACCTGGTTGGGATGGAAGCTGGAGCATGACTCTTGCCTTCCCTGGCTGATACAACTGCCTTTTTGTGTTTTCAGTCTTGGAAATGTGCAGTGTTTCTTTGTTTATGGTGTTGCCTTAGGTTTGCAGCATTATTTTTAGATTGTGTAACTATTCTTTGGGACTCACTTCTCTAGTCATTTGTGGATCTTTTTTTTTACCTCTAGTATACCAGAAAGCCTAGGGATGGGTGCCTTCAGTGGTGGGGCTAGCTGGATGGATGTGGGTTTAATCAGATTTAGTTCTTTCATGCTGAGTTTCTCTTGGCCAACAGGAAAATACCAGCCCTAATGGGGTTCTAACGTTGGATCCTGGAACTTATCAGACCTTGTAAAGCAAACATTCGTTGTTCATTGCCACTGAAATGTTTGTCTTTCTTAACTTATTACGTATTGTTAAAACTGTTGCTTGCCTTCAGAACTAGCTCTCATTTCCTTTCTGGAGCTAAGGGGAGACTGTAGGTTGCTAGGCTTACTTTCCCAACAAGTCTTTCTGTTAACATGTGGCTCCCTATTTACAGGCTCCTATAAATGATGGCTGCCAAGTAATGATGTAGAAAATAAAATGAAAAAGGAAGAGGGTGGAGGGTGCAGGCTATCACCTACTCTGCTAATGATGACTTCTTATACTTTATTTCTCAAGATTTTTGGTGAGGAAAAGTAGCTCTGAAAAGTCATTTTGTCCCTATTAGGAGTCTGAAGATGCTTAGTAGCTGTTTCCCTTGGTTCTATACCAGGCTGTTCTATACCAGGTTTGGAGAGTTTTGTTCCTGATGCAGTACTGGTGGTCCCAGCGCGCTCTGTGGACGAAGTGCATCAGTGGTGCTCCAGGGCCCCAGCCTCAGCCTGTGCCTCGGGCACAAGGCATGTGCTATGTTCTTGTAATCTTGGCCACATTGTTAGCAACTTTGCTCCACCTGAGGGAAAGGGATCACTAATGAGAGGAGAGAGTAAGAGGACAAAATGTACTTGTGTGAACAGCAGAGGCTTAGTGAGAAACAATATCGTCTGTGGTGGCTGTGCCTGAGCAGCACAACTGGTGGCTGGTGCTGAGGGCTGGAGTCCAACCCACGGCCCCACTGTGCTGTGGGTTTTTTCATCAAAAAGAAAATTCACTGACTGTGAATGGGCATGNTTTTTTTTTTTTTTTTTTTTAAGATGAGAGGAAAAATACGGGTGTGCATTAACTTTTTGTGGCAGTATTAGGAGTGATTCATGAAACTCTTAAAGCAGGACCTTAAAGTCTGAGAAGCTTCTGCCATTCTCATGCTGTTTCTTTCCTGCAGATTTGAATGGGATAGATCTGACTCCTGTGCAAGATACTCCTGTGGCTTTGAGGAAGGAGGACACGTATGTCCATTTTAATGTGGACATCGAGATTCAGAAACACATTGAAAAACTAACAAAAGGTATGTGGTATCAGAGACAGGGCCCAGGGGATTTGAAACTGTAGACACTGGCTGCTCCTGATCGAATGAACAGGCCGTGCCTGAGCTGCTGCTGCAGGGCTCGAGATCCAGATGAGGATAAAAATAGACCTTTGCATCCTGTCTCTTTCTAAATTGGTCATTGTGATGACTTGCAGACGAGGGAGGAATCAAAAGAGATAAAAATGCAGCAGTCTGCTCTACTACACGGGTATTGAGCTGTTTTATCACCACCTTAGTTATTGGACAAACAGTTACCTGGATATGAATAATTGAGTGAAGAGTACCAGCTCTTGCGAGTGTGGTGAGCACTGTAAGAATGCGGTACAGCTTTTGAGTAAATAACAGAAGTGTTGGAGATAATTCCCTCCAATGTACAAAGAGCATCTTAATGGCAGAGAAGTTTTCAGATATTGTTGGCCGTAATTGCTAACTTTTCTATTAAACAATTTTCCACTCTAGGTGCAGCTATTTTCTTTGAATTCAAACACTACAAGCCTAAGAAAAGGTTTACTAGCACCAAGTGCTTTGCTTTCATGGAGATGGACGAAATTAAACCTGGGGCAATTGTAATAGAACTGTAAGTGACTTGCAATTATAGATGCCAATGACAGAGGAAATGAACTAGACTTCAGTTACAATGTGTGGCTTGTTGCATCAAGGCAGGTTTCTTAGACTCTTTAGATTGAATTCCGTAAGGAATATTCTATTTTTAATAAAGAATGGAAGATAAAATGCTTTTAGGCAAATAAAATGGCTAGAGACCCTTCTCAAAAACTAGGCTATTTCCAAAAAAAATGCTGGTGTTGGTAACTAAATTTTGTATGAAAGTAACAAATTCTGTATGGGAGATTTTAATTTTACTTTAGCTAGAGTGTCAGATCAGCTATCTTTAAAAATAATAAATATAAATCAACTCTCACAATCTTTTGGTGCAGAACTTCTGTAAAGGAAATCTGATTTGAGCCATGGGATACTGATTTGCAATTGAATTTTATGAACGTTTCAAAGCATTGTTGGGTGGTTGTGTTTTCTCCCTGCTCTAAGTATACAAAGAAATAGATTAGGCAGTTACACTGCAGGGATTGTGATGTGCATCCTACTCTTGCTGTGTGGCTGAAGGTCTGAGTGAGGTTTTTTTTTTCAGGAAGAGGGTGAACCTTGCAATTCTGGTCATCTCTAAGTAAAGAGTGCTTAGTCTGTGCTAGCTGGAGTGCTGCTGAAGCACTGAGTAATGGATACTGCATCCTCAACAATCCAGATTATTATATTGGGAACTCTCCTTACGAAATCCTTACATTCATTTAAAAATTGAAATCTTTGTTTTGTTAAAATAATAATCCTGAGAAAACACTGGTTTGAGTTTCTTCCTGTAAATCTACTCATTATTGTCGCTTCCAGTAAGTCTTGTCAGGTGTATTTAAAAGATTATGGTAATAAGAGCTGTACAGGACAAGCTTTCTAGTGTGCTTTCATCTTCCTACACAGCCATTAGCACCTGGATTAACTTACTTTCCTGTGGTTACAGGTACAAAAAACCCACTGACTTTAAAAGGAAGAAATTGCAGCTGTTGACCAAGAAACCACTTTACCTTCACCTCCATCAAACGTTGCACAAGGAATGACCCTAATTGTGAGACTCCTGTGAACTGAACCACGAGTCATGGTAGCTGTGTGTAGTAGCCTTAGCCTTCGAGGGGCAGGAAAGCGACTGTATTCACGCCAGTAGGTCAGACGGGACCATCCCACGCTGCACAGCACTACTTCAGGGTCAGAGGCAAGCCGACCATTCAACTGCAAGATTTTTTTGTTCAGTACCTTCCAGATCCAGTTGTGGGTTTTGTTTTTTTTTTTTCCTGAGAGCCCTGAAATATGTTGACTGCTTTTCCTAATTTTGCTGTTCATCACTTTTTATCTTAACCGTTATTATCCTTTTGCCTCAAACTCCACCCAAGGATGGAGACTGCCCCTTTGCCAAACCTGTAGCAATAAAGACGTGGCAGGCCTACTAACTGTTTACACTCGCTGTGCTATTGTAGTTCCTCTCATCTGCATTTCGGAGTCCTCTGTAGCGGGCTGGGTGGCAAAAGGCCAGGAGAAAGAGGAGGTGGGAAGGGAAGGAGCTTGAGGTACTGCAAGTGATCTAAAATGAGAGAAGGAGGATGCTGGGTCAAGTGGGGTGGCCACAGAAGAGCACCTTGGTCAGCTCTTCTGCTTTGGTTGGGCCAGGAGGAGGACAACTGCAGATGAGACCACTGAACTATGATTTTAACAGCCTTGCCTGATCCACTTGTGCTGAGTTTTGGGTACAATACATGTTACAATCCTTTAAATCACCATTACTCCCTAATAGAGCTAATTCTTCTGTATCTCATCATGGAGCAATTTGCAAAGGTGGGTGGGGGACGGAGGGAGGCTTTCTCCAGGGCTTCGGCCTCGTAGCGGTGGGTGTTCCACCATTGCAGTGGCAGCAGGACAGGCCCCTTGGTGTTCCAGCATCAAATTTCCAGAGCTTTTGGTAAAGTAGACCTGGCTAGCAGGTTGACCCACCTTTTACATGAAACTGCTGTTCTTATGGAAACTGATTGTATGCAGTTTTCTGCATATTTTGTGCAAGTTCGGAAACTTACTCTAAAAATTACCTTTTTATGTAAGTAGATAGGATTATCATTTATTTTCTATATTTTTGGTGTGTAATAAGCTGCAGGACATTGGCTTATTATGACACACTTGCATTCACTTTTTGACCTAATAAAGGGACAGAAGTAGAACCCAGTCAAATCTTTCATATATTTGCGTGGATATTTAATATGATACTTTAAGGTTTGATGTATTTCTTGCGTATCTAACTAGTGCCTAAATACTCTGCTTTGCTAACAGAAGACCCAGCTCCCAAAATAGCGTCAAATATTGGTTTATTTTAAACAGTCTGGGTGCAGATGTATCACTGATTCCTCTTCTCTGTCATGTAACCCCAAGATGTTGCATTGTGCTTTAATGGGATGTTACTTTTCCTTATGATATTTGCCTGTCTACAGGCAGCTGTTCAGCATTTTTGGCTTTACCATATTGATTAGGATAAAAATCTATTTTTGAATGTCCTAATCTTCTTGCCTTCCCTCTGTTCCAGTATAATTAGGGATGACATTATGTAGAGTGTTATGACAAAAGTCAGCAACACTTCTTCAAATTCCACTACTGGTTAGAGGAAGGGGAAATGAAAAAGTGCAATTGATTTTTCCTGTTTACGGGTCTTTACAATACCCCAGTGGTATTACATCTGGTATGTTCAATATCAAGCCCTAAAAAGAAACCCCTAGGAGTTATGGCAATACATCTGAAAGCAGCGCTCTGGGAACCAGACAAAAGGCGGCCACATACATTCTTGAAAAATAAATAAAAATCATGCTCTGAACTCTGTGGGAGGATGGAGCAAAGCATCGGTCTATGGCTGCGGACAGACCTGAGCTGGGGTGGCAGTTGTATTACTGCCACTGCTCCCTGCCTGCCGCAGGTCTCTTTCTTTCCCTGCAAGGTGTGCAGCCCGTCTCACCCCACAAGGGACAACGCTGGGGCTCTGTCCTGGCCCTGCCATCGCCAGCGATGTGTCCCCTGTAACTCCTCCTGCTGCTGCCACAGAGCGATTCCACCCAGCTTTATGTTGTTAAGGCTAGCTGGGGTGGGCAAGGGAGGAGACACAAAGTGTGACAAAGCTTGGTGTTGGGGAAGGAAAGATTCCAAACTGGGAGAACCCGACTTTCAAATATGGATGTTCATCAATGTGTGTCATTGGCCACTATGCAAATTGAAGCTTTCACTTGCATTACAAGCCCGTGGTTTCAGCTGCTTACCGTGACTCTTCCCCAGCTTGTAGATGTCTGTATTAACTCCAGTTATATGCAATGTCAACTTTGAAGTATTTTTTGTTAAATACACAAGTAGAGCTTTGTATTTAACTAATTGTGAATTAATGTCTGTAGAGTGTGAAATACCATTTTTAAAGTTGCTTCTATCCTTCGGTTCTTTTCTGTGAACTGTCTTTCCCTGAAAGGACTCCTTCTCCCCGCAGCACAAGCTCTTGTATTGTTTTATGCTTTAGTGATGTTCCAGCTTGTCTTTCATCTTAAATCTAAAGCTTAATGCTTGTACTGTAAGACTGTAACACCTACATGGCACATTTAATGGCTGCTTGTACTCTGGCAGTAAAGCTGTAATGGCCTTCCAGTAGGGGTTTTTATTATTCCTAGTTGTTTTCTCTTCCCTAAGGCTTAGTTTTGTACAGAGCACTTCTGAAAAGCCTTAGTGTCTAGATAAGTGAGTGGCCTGCTGTGCCACATGCCACATACTCATCCTTGTGTTAACACACGTTCAGGGACATCTTTAAACACCTACAAATGAAGGGTGTGTTTTTAAAGCTATCCAGTGTTCTGTGTATGCAAACTGATCCAAAGCAATACAGGTTCATATGGTTTACATAAAAAAATAGTTTTCCATAAAGCAGAGTGGGTTTCTTTTTATTGTAAGTGAAAAAGGCTATAAAAATACAGCCCTACTCTGCCAAGGAAGCAGAATTGGTCTTAAATGCTAAGTAAGATAAAAACTTGACTCTCAAACCTTGCTTAATGCTGCAAGCCTGTCTCAAAAGGAGAAAGCAATTACGAAATTTCTTAGGTTCTAGAATCCTGCAGCCCTCACCCACACAAGGGTTTCCAGCTCCGTGCTGCCCTTCAGCTGCAGAGGGCTGTAGCCCCCATTGTCCTCATTACATGGAGCAAGTCCGTAACATGCCAGAGTAGTTCAGTGGGAGCGTAACTCAGTCATTAATCTTGCAGCAGCAGCGGCAGTTATTCAGCCTCGATTCAATTCCTGAACTCGGTGACGGCTGTAGCACTCTGGTTAAATTACTGAACCAATGTCCTTTCTGAACAAAAAATGGCACTGAAACAAAGCCTTCAGGGTTTAGCAAAAGGCATTTTGCTTTTTATTATAAATTTCCTTTGAATACAGTGTCATTTGTGCTTCTGATCTCTGACCAGACATCTTTTTTAAAATTAAAAAACAAAAACAAAAACAAAACCACCTCACAGTCCTCATGTAAACCCCTGGCCTACAATAACTGCAGCTTAATGATGCGATGGAGAAGGCAGGTAGGAGAGCATTTTACTTAAAAATTATTTCCACAGGAAATGATTTGATTTACATTTGTCACGAAATTAGTTCATTCACCAACTGGTTACAGAGGCTACATTTAATTAAAACTAGCCACACAGGTACTTCCTTTCTATTGCACGTTTAGAGTAGGTTCAAGTCCATCACAAAAAGGTTCTTGCAGCCCAAGAGGATGGATGAGTTTAAGGTGATCATAAATGCACATAAGATGTCTGTAGCAATCGGATAAAAATTAATCCTGCAAAAGCTGAAATATACTGAAATGAGACAAATGGCTTCAAATAGAGAACCATTTCCTAAAATCCTGACCACAGGAAGTGCGCTAGAGTCCATTCCGTTGAGCTGCTGACCGGAGGCTGCAGTTAGGGTTTCTGCGCTGGAGGCTGTGTGTAGTCCTTTGAGCCTGCCGGCGGTGGTGGTGGCGGAGGGCCTGCCGGGTAGTCTCTAGGTCCCGATGGAGGCAAGTCTCTGTTAGGAGAAGGCGTATAGTCTCTTGAACCAGGTGGGGGGAGCCGTGGGCCTGGAGGATAATCTCTTGGGCCAGGAGGACCTAGAGGTCGAAAAGGAGGGTGCCCACGTCCATAGCCTCTTGGATCTGGAGGAGGCGGTAGTGGGCCGGGAGGCAGATCTCTCATTCCTAAGGGCGGGCCAGGTAGGAAGTCTCTGGTGGCTGGAGGTGGCAAGGGAGCACCACGAACTAGAAGGAAAGGAAAACACTGAGTTAAATGACATCTTGCTTTAACCTAAACAGTGAAGCTCCTGACTCCTTCCTCATTTTTTGGAATAGCTCTGAGGTGCATGCCATGCCATGAATTACATTCTAGTAACTTTTGGCTGCTGGTTTCCATTTTAGACTGAACAAGGAAAAACCACCTTGGCTCTAAGGAGACTTGAAACAATGCACCTGTCCCAGCTTACTGAGCAAGACAGCTAGACCCCATGCCGCGTGGGAATGCTGTGTGCTAACGGATGGCAGATCTCAGATCTGCAGCAGGCTTCCCAGAAGTACAGTGGGAAAAGTTAAGTTTCAGCACATGGCAACACAACTGTACCTAGGGGCACAGGAAGAGGTCGAGGCCCAAAGTGCCCACGGAGAGGAGCTGGCGGCGGTCCATAGCGAACAGGTGGTGGAGGCGGAGGTCCCATCACTGGGGAGGTCATGATAGGTGTCCCAGGAAAAGATGGTGGGCCTTTGGGACTAGCACTAGCCTGTGCGAGATGAGGTTAATACTTCAGCGTGTTACTCACTGCATCAGAGAAGTACTGACAACTGCTGAACACCACAACCACTCGCCCAAAAGCCCAAGAGGTGAGAGAAGGGGGTCGGGGGGAAGGGGATAGAAAAGACCACACCCCAAAACACAATAACCAAGTAGAAAACAGGGAAAGTTATTGTCCCTTCACCCAGAACACTGCTTGCACTACCTAGGAGTGAGTGCTTAGTGTACCTTCTGAGATGACAAGTTTTCTTTAGCTAAAGCTGTACTAGATAAAAGTTCAATCCCTTTTCAAGTGTCCTCGGTGGACACCCCTTTGGCAAAGGGCCTGGCACCTTGAATTACATATGGAATTGTGCTTAAATACCACAGGTAAGTGAGCTTCTTAGGATTACTGTAGTAGTCACTCCAAAGTGTTTGCCTGCAGTCCTTAACAAGAAAGATCTCATTTCCTCAATTCCATAAAACCCAGACAGCAACTGTTCAGCATTAGAGAAACCTTTTGAGACAGAGGTATAAGCCCTTGGTTAGTTTCGCAGAGCATTTTGTTATTTAGCAGTTCAGAACACCAAGCCTGTTATTCGTCTCCATCAAAGCAGAGTAACACCATATTCGGCCTCTGAATACTCACTGTAGCTGGTTCAATAGGTGAAGGTGAATCAGTAGTGACACAGGGGGCTTCAGACTCTTTGGGAGAGGGTTGCTTTTTTTTTTTTTTTTGAACAGCAAATAGGGATAGTGACAGGATATAGACAAGACAGAACATGATACAGTTAAAGAAGCAGCAGGAAGTACAGTGAATCACGTATTAGAAACGCTTCCTGAAGGTTGGGGTTTTTTCAGCTTACCACTCCATCCATTGCTGTGGAAGGGGAGGAGGTTCTTGGCCCGCTACTGATCAGGGACGCTACAGCAGGCCCAAGATCTGTAAAGAAAGCCACAAATGCATGTCTTGCCATGCTTGGGGTAAGGGACGTGTTTTTTAAATTACATTTCTGAAGTGAAAGAACAGCTGAAACTGTTGCAGTTAGGTTGCAGGCCACATAACTTACCAGGAACAGACATCCTTCCAGGTAACTCTGGTGGCCTTCGTGGAGCAGGGGGCCCATCCACCACTGTACCTTAAGGGAAACAAGAACCACAGAGATCCCAATCAACAGGTGTATGAGCTATTTCTATTTAAAAACCAAACAAACACACACTAAGCACCACCACTCATCTGTTTCAATACTTAACACTATCCCTAGAACCAAGACCAGACCTTAGCATTCTTGGGTTTGTAGCACAAGATAGTTACCACAGAAGGGAAGCTCCACTGCTTACCAAATTCACCTCTTGAGCCTTCCCTTCGAGGAGCAGAAAGGGGCCGGGCAGGAACTTCTATCATCTGTGTGGGTGATGGATTTCCTCCGCTCACAGGTGATGGGCCAAAAGAGCCATCTCTGCTTAAGGGCCCTATGCCAAAGAAGAAAAAACACTTGGTTTTCTTTTCTACCATTTATCATGCCTTTATTTTTTTAGGATATACTGACTCAAAGACCAAAGTTTTGGGAGAAACAGCAGCATTTACCTCGTCGTGGTGGGACCTGGCGATCGGGTCTGCCTGGAGTTGGCTTTACAATTAATGGCCTTTGAAGCATGACGATTTTTTGGTTTACTTCTATTAATCTATTTTTTAAAAATAAAGGCTTTTTTTATTCAAATAATACATGTGAGTTATATTTGTTATAATGTAACAAGGCAAACTGCATGGTAAAATGTTACAGCTTTCACCAAGAAATCTTATTTTAACCATCAAAACAGTTTCACAGTAGTTTAAAATTTAACTCAAATACACACTGCACGTTCTGAGCAAGCAGGCTAACTGAGCACCTTGCATTGTTTGAGCTCCTTCTCTCCCAAGCAACACACAGCATGTTCAAAGAGCAATAAAAATGGTCTGTACTGTACTTACTTTTGTCTTAGGTTAGCTGCTTCTCTTTTTTCTTCAGCCAGGGCTCTCTCGGCAGAGCGGGCAATAAGCTATTAGGGAAAATTTTGCCGACTGCATTAACTGTACCAACCTGAAGTCAAATACAAACTGTTTCTGTCAGAAAAGGAAGAACTTTCTTACCCAATTGTCGTGTGCCTTTTTCTCATGAGCAGCAATCTGAGAAGCAAAGAAGCATTTTAGTTTACTTTGTCCAACTACAGTATTTCCAATAACTCACTGCAGAGCACTGGAATGATGCAGTAAAAGGTGACACAATAACCAGCAAGCAAGAAGTTTACCTGGTTTTTGTAAGATCTCTCTGTTTTTTGCAATTCTTCTTCCATATCTTGAATTCTTTGCCTGTACAAGAGAAAAAAGAGGGGAAGGAGAGAAGTTAAAATGAATTTTCTTCAATAGCTGAAATAAAGGAAAACAACAGTTTTCAGAAAATGAAGTTACTTGTAAACTTTCACTTCCTCGATGGCCAGCACGGCTTTTTCATCTGCAGCAGACAATTTCTGCTCCTTCTCCTGACGCTCGTATTCTTCCTGGGTTAGTTTTCTGCATGGGGGGGGAAAAGAAAGCACCATATATTCCACCATCCTACACCTATTACGCCTCAAAATCAAGGTACTCCCCTGGTAACAATAGTGACACCAGAATCTATAATAATACATGAGAATACAGAGAGAATAAAGACAGATATTTTTTTTTTAAAGAGACAGAAATACTGTCTTTTGAAACCAATAGACAAACCCTTTGTATACAAAACCTGAAAATTAAGGACACAGAGTTGACTGGAAAGTTCTGTCAGCATCTAAAGATTTGTCAGAATCTAACAATTGCAGACAGTTCATCTCTTCAGATCCTGTAGTTTACTTACCAATTCTACAGATGGTAATCCAGATTTACAATGGTACAAACAAGGAAATATGCAGAACTGACATCTAACCAAGGCAAATGAAGAAATGAATGTGTAGTGAAAAAGGGGGAATTTAGGGTCCAAGTGACAAACGCATTCAATAGTCATCAACCATGTGGAAAGAAGCTTTTAAGTATTCTCCATACCACTTTATTACATGACCAGTTTCCACAGTCTTTTTATAACCTCATAGTTCACCAATTTTCTCATTTTTGACGTTTTTCTGGAAGTATTTAAGAGGCCCATAATGTGTTCCTAATTTACAAGAACTATCCCACAAAACTGGAACCATTAAACTAGTAGTAAGTGAACTATTGCTAATAGCCAGTTCAACATAATCCATTTCCTTGGCTACATTTGGAAACAGTTTTCGAGAAAAACATTGCAGGAAGTGCTTCATTCTAATCAAGTAGCAGTAACAAGCAGTGTAACTTTCTAAAACTTTTGGAAGGAACAGAAATCCTTCAGAAAGGTCAAAAGGAATTTTTCCTTTTTCCACTTTTACACCTGAAAGGTGGGCTAGCCTTCACCTCTCCGTTATGTGTTTACTACACCTGGATCCTAAAGTTATCAGGTCAGGCAGTTTCACTACTGAGGTGCTGTATAGCCTTAATTCCTTAGCTTGTTCCAGCCTTGTGCTTCCCTCAACCTACACACTTGAACCATAGAACTTCCAATTGCTTCTCCACCATAATTTCAGCTTTCCTACAGAATTTGGCTAAAAACATCCCTAAAGCTATCTCAGATTTCCCCCACAAAACTGAGAACTTACTACAGATATTTCAGTAAGCAAATAAATGAATAAATAAATGAGGAATGAATCAGAGTTCTTCACTGCTAGCAATTCATTCATCTCTGCTGCCACCACGAACTCAGCCTTAATTTAGCCTCTTGAGAATGCGAAAAGCTCACAAGGCTAAAAATACCAAGTTTCTACATTATGAGAATTAGGCTCACTGAACTGAGGTCAGAGAAACAAATCTTAATGGCCGCTACATTCTCCTTGACTTTTCTGGACAATGTGACAGAGCAATCACAGAACTTGCAGACCAAGCCACACATCTCCCCTCTTCAAAAGTGGTTTGTTGTTTGTTTGGTTGGGTTTTTCACTAGTAGAAGCTAATATTGTGTGTGCAAAGTGACAGCCTTTTTAGAATCTCTGGAATGCTGGAAAAAGTAAAAAACGGGTAGCAGCTTCAACCATACGGAAACAGTAGTCATCCCCTTTCATCCAAAATACAACTTCAAGTTATTTGACCTTTCTGAGCAAAGAGCATTTGGATAGTGCCTATGATACAATATGCTATGCTGTGGAAGAGTAATGAAAGGCTTACTTCTGGAGTGCCATCTCCTTCTGCTGGTAGAGTTCCCCAAGAATCTCCACTTTCTGCTGTAGCGTTTTGCACTCATTTTCCAGTCGAGCTTTGGCTGACTGGAGTGAACAGGAGTCATGTTCTAATTTTTTTATTTGCTCTGTTGGAGAAGCAAAGGTAGGTGAGGGAGTTGAAGGAAGTTGCAGCGAGAACCATTATGCTACTTAAACGCTCTGTTTCTTTTCAAACCACATACAGCATTTCATCCTAAGCAATTCCTTTGCTAAGCCTACCTTCCAGCTCATGTCTTGCTGTTACTTCATCACTCAGTTTGGATTGCAAAAGATTTCTGTCTTCTTCAACTATGGATAACATAGTTTTTACCTGAAAAGAGGAGTGGAAAGTTTATGATCTTAGGTATAGCAGTAACGTGGCTACGTTTACTAGATATCTTGCGCAGCATACCCTGGAGACGTCCATCATCTGCTTAATCTGAGTCTTCATCTTCTCACTCTCGTTATCTAGAAGAGAAAAATATATTTGTTTTCTCCGTTTCTAAGCCCTAATTCCCTAGACTCTAGAGCTGTTAAAAATAACACTCCCTACACTTTAACCTGGGATAGGTCTCTTTACATGGCCAAAAAAAAAGAGAGGGATGTGGGGAACAAAGCACAATATCAATTCCATGACCAGCACAACAGAACTATTAATTTATTCAAAAAGGCATTCAGAAGATTCCTTCTTGTCACTTCTTCTAGTCACCAAACTAATATTAATGTGAATGCAGTACATGTTACTGGACATAGTGTCTGAAAATCAAGAAGTGGGAATTTCCAGCCCACATATACAGTATGGTTAGAAAAAAGAAAAAAAACAACCCACACAGAAAAAAACCCACCACCAAAAAAAAAACAACAGAGGTTTTCAAAACCAGAGAAGTAGCAAACACATGTGCAAAATCAGGAATGACAAACTTCCTGAGTAGTTTTGAAAACACTTATTTCTGTCTTTCAGATTTAAAAGATGTGATTATCTAAATTAGTTATCTATCCAGAGGTAAGCACAATACTCATTAAAAACATCATATTAAAAAAATGTAGCATAACAACAAAACTGAGATTCTCAGATTTTGGAATGTTCTTAATTACTAACCTTTATATACAATCTTTAAAACTGTGTCATTACACTTGCGATATATCTAAAAGGTGATCGAACAGAAATTATTGGCCTTTTTAATGGTTTCTCCCTTCAGTTAGGAGACATTTTGTGTTTGAGGATTAAAGCTGTCAGTGTCTTAACCCACAGGCAGCTAAATGCATGGATTCCTCTTGTTCCCCATATGACATGACATGAACATACCACCATGTAAGCTTTAGCCACTGGGCATATCAGCCAGCAGGTAGGATTACTGTACCTGGCAACTCTCCATTGGCCAGATCCTCTCCTGTGCTCCATTCATGCCCCTCACCATCCTTCTTGGCCTCAGATGCCGAATCCATGTCGAGCTGCTTCAGCTGCATAATGCAGTTAGTTAAAACCTAGTAATGAAATCAAAGGTTAACTGAAGAAGAATTGCTCTGCATTTTGTAAAGTATTTCAAAGTATTTTATGATGTGTAATATTTAAAGCAAGCTTGTTATAAAGAACCTACTTCAATTTCATTTTCCTTGTAGGCAAGTGCTTCTTCTATGTCCTTCTGAGATTTCTGATACAGTTTGATCTGCTCACTGAGCTCACTATGCCTCTCACTCCAACCTTCAGCTTCTTTTAGCAGCTGTATGAAGCACCAAGGCAAGATGATTACTTATTTTTAGTACAGGGTATATGTAACTAAATTCTATTTTACTGTCAGCTATGGTGATAACTGATCACCACAGATCACAGATAAAGGGTAAACTTCACAGTTATCACACTCATCACTAGTCCATTGGCAGAACCAGATGCTGGAAATCTTTCTGCAGTTTATATTATTAGGTGATTTTACAAATTTGACATTTTCTCAGCTAATATCCTAATTACAGAACCAAGTCACTCACACACTTAAAAATAAGAGAAACTAATTGAAGTCCAGAGGTAATCAAACCACACTCCTTAAAAGGCCATCTACTTCATGTATGGCAAAAGAAAACAGAAAGATATTTACAATTATCTGTAAAAGAACTGTCATGACATTTCAGGGCTAAACATCCTCCCCATTTAGCTTAGCTTCAGAATTGCTTTTTGGCAATTCTTTACCATTGCTTCCTTCAGACCCGATCCTAAGTAGCAATCTCTCGATCACGCAGTGACTACCACATCAGCACAGACTTTCTGTGAAGCTGCTGACAAAAAACTGAATCACTGGAACTGACAAAGCCTTCATAATGAAGACATGTGGCTCACCTGCACAAAAAGCCTGCGCAGGCAAGCACAAGGGTTTAAATTTTATCCTGATAATATGAAATATGGAATTCTGACATGTTAAGAAAATGGAGATACACTGAAGTTATATTCAAGAAAACTAGGAACAAAGCCTTGGTATGTTGTTCAAGAGAGAAACAAAGTTGCCTGGCCTGGGCATAACTTACCTGCTCCTTGCTCTTTTTCAGCCTAGCGTTCTCTTCCTGCACATGGTGAAGCTCAGATTTCACCTTTTCTTCACTTAGTTTAGCTTCATTAAGGGCTATCTGCACCTACATACGATACAAAAAGGAACAAAAAAGACAAAGCTGAACTGCAATGGAGCAAGAGCTACATGTTACTTGGTAACTGAAAAGAAAAAGGTATACATGCACAACCAACTTGGTATCTGCCAAGCTAGTATTTTCTATTACATCCTAGATACAAATTTTCCTGGTAGAACCACATGTACCGGTGACTGTTAATAGGGTGTAGATAATGCTTTACCTCTGAAAGCTCTACAGAATGCACACTGACAGCCTCTTGAAGTTTCTCCAAGGACTTCTGAGCTTCAGAGATCTATATAAGAAGATGATGAGTGTTGACTTTGTATTAGCCTGGTACGTGCCTCAGCCCAAGTGTCTAATTACTTTACTTGTATATTTTGGAAGCATAAAAGGAAAGTCAAAACACCGACAAACTTCCATTTAGAGCAGCCATTAGATTAGCAGCAACACAACACTGCCTTATCAGCAAGGCAAGCAATAGGAACGCACAACACATTAGAATCAACTTCCCCCTATGACTCTGCCTGTCTGTGGTTGGGAAAGTTCCCTGTACACCTGCACAGTCTAGAGCGAAAGTACCACGTGCTGCTGTCATTAGCAACAACCTTTGACCAAAACAAGACCAAAGAACTTGTTGGAGCTTACCACTGTTACAGAAAATTAGGCTTAAGGAGGAAAAAAAAAAGGGAGAAAATCAACTAAAAAAAAAAAACAAAACAAACGAATAAACCTCCGGACAAAAAGAATGAGGCAGCTTAGAGATCTTCACACTTATTACAGAACTAGATGCATCCTCTAAGTACAAGAAAATATCTCTTACCAACCTGAAACCTTCAGCCCTCAGCGTTAAGGAACTTCCTGGCTCTGGCTAGGAAGTATTAGACTAGCCTAAGACTTGAATACATCCATTTGTGTGTGAAAGCACATAACCGCACAAGTTGATCAAGATCTTATTAAAAAAAAATAAAATACAATCAATAGATTCTTCCCCTCGAGCTTGGGATGAACCTGAAATTTCATTTCAGTTCTCTTTTTTTGAGATGGCTGATCTCATTTGCTCTACCCCTCTCTATTCACCCATTAGGTTATGACCAGCTTTTAGGGCACATTAAGTTAAGGACAATGTAAAACATAAGCGTGATTGCTCTTACCTTGTTCTGTTTCTTTTCATTCTTTTTCCTTTCTGTTTCAAGCAATGTGTGCAGATTTTTTACTTTGTCATCTAGTTGACGATTTTCTTCTTCCAGTCCTTTAACAGTGTCCTTAAAAAAAAAAAAAAAAGGAAGTGTAAAAGACCATCTAAAGCAAGGTATTTTACTAACGTTTTTGCTTTTGGTACAGAGACAGTTAACTGTTTCTTACCTTAAGCCCTGCAGTTTCATCTGACAGAATGTCTTTTTGTTCTTGGGCCACTTTCACAGACTCCTTTGCTTCCTTTATCTAAGCACGCAAACAACCAAACAGAACTGAGGAAATTGACAACGTAATATTCAGCAATAGGAAATAAAGATATTAGCTGTTGCACTGACTGTGTCATTAAACCAATAACAGAAAATTAGGAAGCAAAAGAGAAGAATCTAGAACATTACCTTTTGATCATATTCTGAAATCTTTTCTAAGATTTCTGTTTTTTCTTGTAGAAGGTTTTTAATCTTCTCAGCAAGTTGCTTTTCAGTCACTAGGAAGAAAAAGAAAGTTTACAGTAACTGTACTTCATATCCTGGAGGAAAAAAAAAAATTTAAAATCAGAGCTATCATTACTACCACTTTAGGGCACATTTTCAAGTAAGGACTAAAGCATAAATCAGGATAGTGTCAATTCCCTAGCAGTCAGCCCTTTCTGCAGGAGTTTAAGCATCTCCAGCTTTCATTTAAAGTTAGGATTGAAAACAAGACAGTAAAGCTTTGAACACTGACACAAAGCATATAGCTCTGGCATCCACTTCACTGAAGCTGGTCAGAGAACACATGGTAGAGCAGAGTAAGGTGCTGGCTACACACAAATGAGGTGTGTTCAAGGGAAGAACTGGCAGTGAGGATGTCAGAGCAGTCTCAGACTGCTGTTGATGACACTCAAGGAGATGCAACACCTTCCTAACAACCATCTCCTCCTGCTGTATTGAAACTGAATGTTTGATCAACAAAGATAATAGGATGAAAGCTCTGAAAGACCTAGTTGGAATAGAAAAGAGACTGTCAGCCAGCAGACAGCATCAGTAAGACTCAAGGAATAGCACTGCTTTCTAACAGACCTCCAAAAGGGCTGTGACCAAGCAACAGTTCTTTAGGCATGCATTTGTTTCTCAACCTACACAAGTTGCCAACCAACCCTTAGGATTAAAAAAACCAAACATTAACATACCTAAATTATTATTGCAAATTAATTTAAAGAACATCCAATTGCTGTTCTTTTTCAAGTCCTAAACCACCCTGGTATTTGAACACCCCAAGTCTCATTTGCCTCACAGCAAATCCTGCAGCACAAACAGGAAGCACTGGTTGTTCCAACTGCATCCCACAGGGTGCAATGGCAACTGCTACTCCTCCCTCCCCTCCCACATGAGGGCTTCTGGGTCAGAGAGCCCTTCCTGCTCTGGGGAGGGGAGAGCCAACAAGCAACTGCTGAGGTGCAAGATAATTCTCAGCAGTTTAAGGGAGGCGGGAATCCATGCATTAGCTTGGTCTCCCAATTTTACTACTCCCAGGGGGAGTGGATAATAGATTTTTTTCTCTGGTACTCCACTGTTAATATTCCTCTATTTTGGATAAAGATTTTAATAACAATATGACCTTTACCATGCTTGAAGAATATCTATTTGTTCTTAGCTTTACTAATTTCTATACAGTATCACACAGAAGAATATTTTTTGGGGAAAAAAAAAGGATTAGACCTGTGTTCCTCATTTTTTCTGGGTGGACTGCTAAGTAATTTCTACGCCACCAATACCAATGTTTTTCTCCCTCCAATAACAATAATTGTTTTGCAGTACAGAAATCACTTTACAGATCTAAGGCATTTTTTTCAGCTCATCAATTCTGCATTAATTGTATGGAAGGAAACTGCAGTATAACTACAACGAAACTAGAGAGGAATGACTGATAGGCAGTACGGTTTGTGAGGAAGAAAGAGGCAGAGAGTTCACGTGAAGACAACTCTCATATTTTCGTTTTGTATTAAATTCTGAATTTCAGCAATCACCCTACTTTCAATTCTATTTCTTTTCCATTCAGCACACTTCAATTTTATACACTTGAAGCTGGAGAAATGTTCTTGTAAAAAGCAATGTGCTAACCACAGGAATATCTGCATATTTAGGTCTACATTTAGAAAGTGTCTTTGCAACTGCACAGCAGTCAGTTTCAAGCTTCCCTCAATCCAAAAAGCCAAGAGGAACTAGCTGCTGCTTTTTGTGAGAAGCAACAAGCAAAAGCAGATCCACTGGTAATCAGAAAACCAAACCAAACTCTGTTCCACTACCATCGTACCAGTAAACCAATGGATCACATTTATGTTGAACAAGGTGGAGCTTTTCCTTGACCTTTAATTTGCAGGTATGAGTTGCATCGTTTCTCTTAATCAAAGCATTATCAAAAGCAAAATGGAAATCCTCAGATTCAAGTAAGTATCATCTACTGGCCTGGGTTACACCATAACCTCAGACTTAGCATTCTCCTTGAAAGGGACTGAAGAGGAATACTTGGTCCTCTGAAACAATCTTCAAAACTTTTACACGCCTAAGCATCAAATACACTGAAAAGGACAGAGAAACTTACCTTGATATATTCTACTCTTTACCTACAGAAGAAATAAATAAAAAAGAAAAAAAAAAGAATTAGCCATAAAAAGTGATAAGTGAAAAATGTTATCAAATTTCCCTCTAGAAAAAAATCACCACTTATACATGGATTAAAGAAGCATAAGGAAAACACAACTAACGCTGCCAACAAGAGTGTTGAATAACACTACAAACAAGCTTAAGCTGTTTTCTAATAAAAGCTTCGACGTTAATGCCCTGTCCTAGAGCCTTAGTAAATGTGTTTACTCAGTCACTAAAAAAATAGCAGTAACTGCCCAAATCCAATTTCCAACAAAGACAATGAAGCCATTTTCCATCCAACAACAGTCATGAACTTGCAAACATAAAAAAAAAAAACACACTTGCATCCCAGTTTTGATCCTTTTAAAGCAATGTATGTTTACTGACAGTTGCTCATTTTGAAATTAACACTGTTAAAGGAGAATTTCAGCAGCTTTCTTTTTATGTTGTTACATTAACACTAATTTGCATTTGAAACTGACCCAGTATACTCAATATCAAAACTAAGCAATGGAAAAAAAAAATACCAGTGTTGTTACGGATCATATTTAGTTTTAATTTATTTTTGTCAAGCAAAGATGAAGTATTCCACAGATTTCTAGAGCATATCATCACTGAACTGGACAGCTGTAAAATAAACTGTCCTATTAGATTTTCATCTATCAGTTCCCAAGGAGATGCATGGCTATACTTGAGAGCTAGTGATGGTAGTTTTCTTGCACAAAAAATTATCCATGTAGAAAACAGGGGGACAAGTGCAGAGTGAGGAACAGAGCGGGAAAGGGGCTCTCCAGTGAGAATTAATATCAGATGTTTAGGGTCCTAAATACGGCACCTACAAGCAGCTGGACAGTATGACGGGGGCGGGGGAGGATTAACTGCTTGTTTTGGAGACAGTCAGCAACAGGCTCAAGCACATGGAAGGCTTCTCATTTCAAAGACATGCTGACCCTTTCCTCAGCTTTCTTGATTTACATCATACTCCCTTATTTTACTTTCAAAACTGACCCTTATAAAAAATATCCAACTAATAGCTTAAAGTAATTTTCTTCAAGCTAAGAAGGGTTTCCAACTTAACTATTAAGCCCAGCATTTAGTTCACATTAATGCTCTAAACGTAAAAAGTAAAAACATAAAAGACTACTTATTGCTTTGACACCTGTAATGCTGAAACAGTTTAACCGTACAAAAGACTGTGCAGTAAGTGAAATATCAGCAGGCTTGCAAGCATGAAGTATACTCACTGAAAGGCAGGTTCTCCAGAAAATTATAGCAAGTGTGGCAATTCCCACTAAGGCAGTGATAATAATAGGCTCCCATGGAAGTCCATGGAAATCAGGCCCAGGACGAATTTCCTCAGGCAGCGTAGCAACCAGCTGAAAACCGACAACATTGACAACTATGAATATGTTTTCACTAAATACTCAGGCAATCTAAGTAATCTGGCAAATGCTTTTATTCCTCTCATAAAACCAGAGAACCATCTAGAGCTTTCCTGCAGTTTTTCTGTAAGCTGAAAACCGAAAATGAAGAAAACCACAAAGCAACTCGATGCTTGCATTTCAACTCCAAAGTCTGAGTATCTGGAAGACACCTGACAGTAACAATCTGCTGGCAGAGAACAGCTACACCAAAATAAGCTGATATACTCATTTTACGTTACACAGCGCTACACTATTTTATCTGTTTCCAAATAAAGCTATAAGGGTGGAAAAATATAGGAAAAAAAAAAAAACGAACAGCTTTACATCTGGACATTTGTAACAATCTAGTAAAAATGGCTCAGATCTTTTCCCCACTGTAACCCTGGTCACAGGGTCATATGTGTCTTGTCATACTCCTCTCTGAAGGCCAGAGAGCACCAACTGCCTGAAAAAGGTGCGAATGTACCTCGTACAGATTACAGGGCCGATACAGACATGGCGCTCGGAAAATAAACTGTAGCAGCCACACAGAAACCGCTGCCTTCTCCCTGGCCGCAACTGGCAGGAGCGTCAGATTAAAATGAGGGCACACGCTTCCCCCTCCAAAGCCCGATCTAGGGGCGAGCTGGCGTTTTCGCAGGCACCCTATCCCTCCAGGTGCCGGGGAGCGGGGAGAGGCCAGGCAGCCATCCCTGCCCCCGTTGACGCCGGCAGACGCCTCCGCTCCCGCGGGACTGCCCCACATCGCCGGG
>VUYV01000196.1:1422345-1435629 GCA_008711295.1 Anarhynchus alexandrinus | reverse complement strand
GGGGGGGGCGGGGGGGAGGCTGGGGGTGAAGGGGGAGAAGAAAAACAGCCCCTTCGCGACGGGAGCGGGGCAGGGGGGAATCCCCTCAGGGACGCGGAGCCACGTCCGCCCCGACCCGTCTCCCCCGAGGTGGGGGGGAGGCTGTCACTTGAGGCGCCGAGTCCCCCGGTTTGGACCGGCGGGGCCTCTCCGCCTCTCGTCACGGCCGCCGGCCGTTAACGGCTCCCAACGGCCGGCGGCCCCGCCCTCCCTTCCCCTCCCCTCCTTTCCTCCTTCTCCCCTCGCGCACCTGCAGCAACCGCCGCGCCGGGGGCTCCGCGAGGCGCGCGCCGCCGCCCGCGGGGTCCATGGCGGCGCGAGCCAACTTCCAGGCACACGTCAGCCCAGAGTGACAGCCTCCTCCCCCCCCCCACACACACACATACACCGCCCTTCCCGCCTCCCCGCGCGCGCGTCATCGCCGCGCCGCCGCCGCCGCCGTTCCGCATGCGCAGCCGCCATCTCCGCCACTCACCCGCCGCAGGAGCAGCCGGGCCGCGGGCGCCGCTTCGTCGAAGGCTCCCCGTGAGGCGGCGCCTGCCTCCGCCCCAGGGCCTGCCGGCCGCCCGGCGCCCTCGTCCAGGCCTGGAGGGAGAGGGAGAGAGGGGTTACCTGTCGGAGCGCCCGCGGCCGCGCCAGCCGGGCCTGCTGACAGGGCAGGGCTGCAACGGGGAACCCGCTTCGCCACTCCCCCCGCCGCCCCCCGCCGTTTCTGCGGCATCTGAGGCGAAATTTCAAATTACGGTTCTCCAGAGCATTGAAGAAAGAGGTAGAAGTCCTTAGAAAATATAGTGATATTCCACGGACTGCTTTAGAAAAGGTACCGCAGAGAGGGACAGATAGACAAGAGTCACTCAGCCAGTCCTGCCCCAGACAGAGCACAGACAACTCCTTCAGCAGCGAGGCAACAACAAAAAGGCACACACTCTTTGATTCCTAATCAATTAACAGATGACTTCTAATACGTTTACAGCACTGTTAGTATGGCACAAGCTTTAAACTGCCTGTACTTCTACCGTGATCTGAACCCTGCCTCCTCCTCTCACTGCTACTGCCGCCATGAATTCAGGACAGCGGATTCAAATAACCACCTGCCCAGCCTGATGTTACATAGTGGAACAGCTGCTTTGACGAGTAATTCTACAAGCATCTGCCCTGGTTTTTCTCAGCACTTCTGGCAGTCCTCATAGGAATGCCTGGCAAACAGCATTTAACCACTGTTAAGGAAGGAAGGAAGGAAGATGGTCTAAAATACAACTGAACGTCCAATGGCTTAAACACATAAGTAATCCACTAGCCATTTGAAATGCATTAGGTATCTTTGCATTCAACCTAAACTTTCCCGCAGTACTTAGAAGCTGCTCAAAAGTGCTTAGCTATGGGGATGGTACAGTACCTCCATAGCATAAGAAAGCTAAGCAGGATGTGCCTGAATTTTGTCTAAATGCTCAGTGAAATCTGTTTTATTTAGCATAATCAGAGGTGAATGCAGAACAGCAGAGCTGAACTTAGCACCAAGAGAAGTCAAAGGTAGTTTCATGCCAAAACAGAGCTGAGGAAGATGATGGTAATAGAATCCCTCATTGGCATAATGACCAGTCAGCACAGGTCAGCACATTTGCTCCAGAGGGAGAAGGCCTCAGCAGAACAGAGTCAAACGTTTCTCCTACTCCAACAAACACCTTAGCCAGAAATTACTGAACTGCTTGAGGGAAGCTACACTCTGTCTTTTCTGGTAAGTAATATAGCCCAGAGACACAGGTTAAGAAGAAGATAGTGCAGTGATTCAATAGCCTAATGGTTAGACTGTCAGTCTCCTGCAAGGTGAAGGAATCTGCTCTTTATCCACTACCATCCTGAGACACAGTACATCAGCCCGAGCACAGAGCTCTGACTATGACACTTAGAAGAGAACTTATTTCTCTAGTGCAAAAAGGTAGCAGAAAAACCTCTTTGCTGAGGTAAGTGGTAGCGAGACAATACTGCTAGTAGAGGGACTGTTACAGATTAGTGAAAGCCATTATGATTACAGCAACATACAATGAAAATATTAGTAAAAACCTTGGCGTTTGCCTAAAAAACATTCAACCATGCTCCTCTTTAAGCACAAAAGAACAAAATAACCCAATTCCAAAACGTTACCTGCAGCAAAATCTTCCCTGGCACTCTCTCCTGAATCAATTGACCCGAAGGAACTATCTTCCAGCAGCGATCCTCTTTCACTATCATACCCTTCTTCGGCTTCTCTATTACCCGACAAGTTGGCCTCTTCGTGCTCAGGTGGAACATTAACAGCCCTCTCCTCCTCCTTCTCAGTTGGCTGTTCTGGCCTCTCATCTTCAAGCCACTGAAATTTCTGGTTGCTCTCATCAATGGCATTTGGGTTTCTGATGGAAACTCTGTCATATTCAGCCTCTTTTGCACCATCTATGACAGACAGGGAGACAATTAAGTACTGAGCTAATGCGTATTTCTCACCCACAGTTGTCTCCAGTGAAATACTGCATTTGACAAAGCATTCTTCACACTTTTAAACACTTCAGCTTGTGTATTGCTTCCAATATATTCTCAATCAACCTTCAGTAACATCTAATTAAATGTTTATATGGAATTTATGCAAGGTATCAACCACTGACCTTGCAATGAAATAGTGCAAGGTGAAGTATTTTCAGTGTTCATGACTTTATCCGAAAACACGTACTTAACATGCACTACTGTGAAAGGAGCCTTGCTAAGACTGTGTCTTACCACCTTGCGCATTAATTAGAAGAAACAGCAAGTTTGCAGGGGGCTCTATGGCTGGTTCTTCCCCCATCAAAGGAGCTGTTTGTTCAGTATTTCTGCTTACGCACTCTTTCATGAATGTGGGCAAAAGTAAGATGATAGGGACACCTGAGATTTTAGGTGTATGGATTTAGTGTCTGAACTTTGCATTAATCACTGGATGTCTCATAATTAGGTGCTAGCTAGTGCAGGAAAAAAGACTGCTCTAAACTCTCTAGAAAGTTCAGCACTTTAGTGTATGTGAATCCCTATTTCTCAAGATGGGGGGATATAGACATGACCTGAATGGCTCCACCTAGCCATATCCATGCACAGATCCCACTTCCTTGCACAGGACCTGGCCTATAAGAACAGACATGCTGAGCTCGTTTTCTCTCAGGGTTCATCCCTGGGACACCCATCACAATGCCAAAAATACACATTAAAAATAAGCAAAATCCTAGCGGATTCCACAGGGTGTCTTTCAATTCTGCTCCCTCACACTCTTCTTAAAGCTCCTCTAGGTTACATAGTGTTTTCTGGAATAGGGTTTTACTTCTGTTTCATCTACCTATTAAATCGTTTAACATCCTACCTTGAATATGCAGCTGATCATGTTCCTGTTCTGGAATAGATGCAAGTGGGACACTCTCACTAGCAGATGAATATTTACTCCTTAAAGAATATATTAATTCTTGAATATCATCCATCAGTGCGCTCTCCTCATCATACAAATCCATCTCTTTCACCACCTCCTCTTTATTTTCTGCCACTCTGGAATCCAGAACTTTTCCCACAACATCCATAATACTCGATTCTGAAAACTCAAGTATCTGGTCCAAGGCTTTTTCTATATCTTCATTATTGTGGCTTGCCTTCCGAGCAAGCTCCATCTCTACCTTCATGTCATGAAACATGGCTTCTATCCTAACCACGTGTTGAAGCCCAAGGTACTTTTGTAGACGTATTACACGCTTTTCATCAAGAAAATCTCTCATTATTGTGAGCCGCTTCACAGACTCACTGAAGTCTGTTACAGTGTCATTTGTGGCTGCTGAGCCATCATCAGGGCTGGGGAAATGTGCAGATTGCTGGTGGTCATTTCTTGTATGCTCTAAATTTTGCACCTTTTTTGAGTCTTTCTGTGAAATGCCCTCTGGGAGATGATCTTTCCTTTGGTTAAAGTCATTTTTGTCTTCCATGTCAGGAGACTGGAAATTATGTTCTTCCACAGCTGATGGTTCCTCAGCTTCAGAAGACTCCTCATCATCTTCCATGACATGTTCCATCTGATCCAATTTAGCATCTTCACTCACTGGTACCTCAACCTCTTTGTTCCCAGTCTCGCTTGCATCTTGCATACCGATTGGTTTTTTAGCCTCCTTAGAAAATGAATTTGTTTCCTCTCCTGTTTTGTAAGTAGGATTTGCTGTTGCCAAGACAGCTTCGCTTAGTGCTTCTAATTCAGGGTTTGTACTTTTAACATTTAGTTTATCACCCTGTACATTTGCAGCCCTTGCTTGCGAGAGCTTTGCACTTGCAGCATTCTCATCTTCCAGTAGCTCTTCCTGTACTTGTTTCAGGTCAGGGTTGTCTTCATCATCTGGCTCGTCAGATTGCAATTCTGGTCTTAGTGTTCTTTCTTTAGCTGAATTTGTGCCAAGATTTCTGTCTGAATCTGCATCCTCAGTACGAGAAGTTCCTTGCTGAGTAAGATTCTCTGTATTAGTATTCTGTGTAGTGCTTTTTGATTTTTCTTCAGAGGAGCTTTTCTCAATGCTTTCTTCAAATACTGTCATCTTGCCAAGATTTCTTGAAAGCTCTTCTTTCACATCTGCCTCTGAATACTCAGTCTCATTTTCCCATGGCCTAGGTTGCTCGACAGCTCCTCTATGGCTTGGGTCTCCCTCCCCTGCAGGGGTTTCTTTCATGTTTCTCCTTTCTATTTCAGGTTCTTTGTGAAGTGAGGTGGGGTTTTGATTTTCATGATTGTTGTCCCCTGTTTGTTTCAAATCTTCTTCGTGTCTTAGAAGTTCTTTCTCCACAGTGGGCATTCCATGCTCCAGTTTCTCTTTCAAGATGTCAGTATCTCCTAAGTCACTTTGAGATGCATTTTTTACCTCTTCCACTGGTTTGACTGGAACATCAACAGAAGGCTTGTTCTCAGCTCTTACTTTCTCCTTTGTTTTCTCCCATAGCTTTTTGTGCTTTAAATCAATTTCCAAGACCTCGTTTAAGGTGTCATCCTCAAGCTTTTTCTCATCTTTCTCTATTTGAGCAAATGGCACTCTTTCTGGACTTCCACTGATATCACCACCAGGTGGTTTTACAGCATCTTGCTTGCTTTTAACAAATGATTTGGACTCCAGATCATCTCCTGGACTAGGCACAACATGAGGATCAGGCACAGCTGTACTTTTCAGCTCTTCAGTATGTGGCTCAGTTCCATCATCCGTGAGCTGCTCTTCAAACTGTTCAGTTTTGTTTGTTTTTTCTTTTGAAACTGGATCACCTGTACCTACAGGTTCCTTTCTAAGGAGTTCTTTGGAGAGATCGTCAGGTTGAGTTGTTGCTGGTGCTTCTCTTTTACTAATTAGCATCACTTCATCCTGTTTCTCTTTTGTTTGTTTAGATTCGGCCCTGTCCACACTTATACCATCATCCAACTTCTTCCTCTTACTGAAGGCATCCTTTAGAATTAATACATCTGAATTGGGTTCTTCCTCACTGTCTCTTTGGTTATTTAGCTCTGTAGCACCCTTTGCATATTCATCAGGTTCATCATGATTTTGTGACTCAATGGCATCAATTTCATCATCTTCTAAATCCACTGGGGATGCAATTTCTTCCTCCACTGTAGATGCAATTTCTTCCTCCACTGTAAAAGACAGCAAAGGGATTTCTTCAGACTGATCCACAAAGTCTGGCTCCTCCTCTGCATCATGCACATTAATGCTCAAATCTTCATTAAAATCATCTTCTGGCGATGTAACAAGGCGAGTCACTTCATCATCTGATACAACAGCATCGGCAGTTGAGCCAAATTTTGTTTTCAAGTTCACAGAGAGCTCTCTGTTTAAAAGTGCGTAGGCATTGACTTCTTCATTCTCTCTGTCAAGTTGTCTGGTTTCACCCTGAGGAATACTAGTGTTTTTGGTATTTTCACTTTCTAGCCCTTTTAGATTCCCATGTAGCATTCCTTTCAAGTGCTCATGTGCAATTTGATCTCCCTGAGAGTTTTCTTCATGACTATTGACACTGGAGTCTCCCCCAGTATTTTCAGTTCCTTCTGTAAGAGAACTGTCTGCTCCCTCTGTCATGACGAGGGCTTCCTTGTCTTCTTCTGTGCTTAGCTCAAGATTGTCTGTCTCCAAAGCATCAAGGGACTTTACCGTATCAACCTTTTCAATCTCCACATCCTTTTGAATTCCTTCAGCTGGTTTTGTCCCTGGGTCACTTGATTCAGTTTCCCCTTCATTTGCTATTGTCTCTTGTAATGACTTCAAAAGCTCATCCACATTATAATTATCAAAATCATCCCTTCCACCATCAAAGCAAACAAAGTCTGTTTCCTGAAATGAAAAACAATATGTAGTCACAAACATTACTTTCTTTATTACACCGATGAGACCAAATCCATTTTTTTGGTTAGAGAGAGATGCAGCAAAGTAAATTGTATTAACTGTGCAGAATTAACCCCTTGCATCCTTAACCAAAAGTCTCTTTGAGATCAGTGAAGTTTTGCCCAAGGACTCTTAAAAACCTAAATAAAAATCTTATGGCTTAGCCCCTTCAAAGACCTCCTAGTGAGGAACAAACTGGAAGTCAGCAGTGGGGTTGACAGTATTATACTTTACTCATCACATATATCCTGAATTAAGAACAAATCTACTGTTGAATGCCATTGAGGAGAAGGAAAACGTCACTAAGCTTGCTTGTCCCAATCTCTTTCAGTTGGGTCTCCCCTCAAATGACCAAGTCCTCCAAGCAGGAGCTGCCTGTCACACAATTTCTGAAAAATAAATTAAACAGCAGTGCAAACCACTGAATATGATTTCATATGGGTCTGAAGCTGCAACCACAAACAGGCCTTATACAACTCTGGAGTTACTAGCTATTACTGCATGAAAGTCCCTTACGTGTGTAAGGGTTGAAGGACCAATTCTAGAATCAAGGGCTAACAGTGTTTCAGGTTTTGTTTGTTTCTGATAATACTTTAAAGTTCTAAAGTTTGGAAAAAGAAAGAATTCTGCATACATACCAAACAGCCTATGCGTGAGCCAGCTAGCAGCATTTCTAGAGCTCAATCCAAACAGATTTTGTTAAAAGAAAACCAGAATATTCAAGAAAAGAAAGATCACTGCCCAAATTTTGGGCTTACACACCCATCCACGTACATAGCTGCACAAACATTCCACCCCCCGACACATATGTGCATCTCTGCACATATGTAGCTGCTTAGTACCAAAAGGTAACTAAGGATGACCGATATTCCCATTCTCCTCCTCAGGTTTTTATTGAATGCTGAGGTAAGAAACAGTAAGCAGCCCAATTAAAAAAATAACAAATAAGACTTACATCTGTTGGTAACTCTAGCTCCTCATTGGAATAATTATGATTTACTTCAAGTAAATCCTTTGGAAAATATCCAAAATCACTTCCAACCTGCCAGAAAACAAAGACAAGCAAACAAAAAGCAGTAAAGAAGTTCTGAAATCATACGACTATGTTAAAATCCTAATTACAGACACTAGTAACAAACACATCAAACTCACTTTCAGGTATTTCTAAATGAAGTTTAACACAGTGAATAAAAGAAAAAGATTAGCAATGCCTTGTTTATGCAAGAGTTTTCATTGAGGTTTTATACTTAGATTTCACAACACCTTTGTGAAGTTGGTAAGTTTTACTGTTCATGTGTTAAAGCCTGACTTATAACAAATTACTAGAAGAGCTGGGAGTGAAGCCCAAGCATTCTGGTTCACATGCTTTAACTGCTATTGTGTGCTCTCGCTGGCACCACATATGCCTCAAGTATTTTCTCAAGTAGTAAGCAGAAGAGGATCTTTGGCTAATAAGATTTACATCCACATACAACATTATAGTCTGAAATAGGCTCACTTTGTAGCTTCAGAAAAAAAAAATTCCTAAAGCAGATTTTAGGAAAATGCAAAATTGTACCTGAGGTAATAATAATCTATTTTAAAACCTGCGTGGAAAAATATACCCCCTCTGCAAATGCATTGTTGCTGTTCAGTGACTAATATGAGCAAAAATCAGTTGCAGATGGCTGTTTTCAAGCAAGTCAATGTGCTAAGCCAAGGCAAACAGTGGAAGACAAGAATCTCTCTTATCACTCACTGGATAAGATCTACACAGTAATGCTCTCACTTGAGACTTCTGACAACAGCTGTCAAGAAGCCAATATTAATAGCATGCTATCACTACACAGATTAGATAATCCAGGCAATTAGAGCCTGGTGGACACACCTAGAAAGGTACAGACTTCCTAGACAACCAAAATATCCCGGGGTAAAAAAGTGTTGGTCAATGTTTTGTTATAGGAGGAAGAAGACAATTGCCAATTTTCTTGAAAAACTTATTTGGGAAGAGCAGTCAGTTAAAGATCAAATTAAAAAGGACGCCAGTTATGCCAAAATAATTAGGGATATATACATATATGTATTGTTACATTGATGTCACTGAAATAGGCTCACTTGACCTGAAGTTTCTGGATTTACAATGGCATAAAAGGAAGGAAAATCATATCCAGTAAACAATATGTATTAATACCTTTTTTGTTGTTGCTGTTATGCAAGCAAAGTAAGCACTGTTACATTGCGGGGCTTCTTTTTAACTGTTTCTCATGCAAATCTTACCTCCCGTAGTTGAGAACCCTGAGGTTAGTTCTACATAGATAAAAAAATAAATCTATTAGCTCCCCACCTTTTGTAAATACATAGAGATACTTCCTTACGGAAAAGAGATAATGTATGCAGGTATCGGGAATTACTGGGAATGGGAAATAAAACTAGACAAGTCAAATTAAAAGCTTGTCCTTGTGCATATACTACAGTTTTATTCTAAATTGGTCTGTTTCTACAAACTTCTATTCCAGTTTTAAATGATCTTTCTGAAAACAAAAGCAAATCTTCAAAGTAGCCTCCTTACAGACTAATCTCCGTGACTACCATTATAATTAGGCATCACAATTTGAAACTCATTTAGTGTAATCCAAGCTGCTGACCATACAAGTCCTCTGCAGTGACCCAGTTTGCCACTTATGTGGTTTATGAGCCATATGGGATCTGCACGCCCAAAATTTCATCTGCTTCTCTCCTACAAGTCCTCTCTTGTAAGGGAAAAAATGCCTCATTGTGCAAATAAAGGAAACATTCTTCATTCTCTACAGACACGATAGAGGAAAGGCATTATGAATGCCAAGTAAATAACGGAGAAAAAAGCGCATCCTTCATTTCAGTCCCTTCCCAACTAAAATGCCGTGGGTGGACGAAACACGTAGCTGTGTGTACAGCACCTGTCCCCACCAGTGCCCACGTGTGCCAGTCAACTGCAGCAGATTCAACGACTACCACTGACCAAGAAGCCAGACCCTCACACCACCTACCTCAGTGACAGAAAACAGACAGCTTGGAAAGAAAATGTTCAAATGCTTTTAATCTTAAAGTCCACATCCCTAAAGCACAGGCATCACAGGTACCTAACACTGCAGAACATTGCTCAAAGAAGAGTTGGTTCGGTCTGCCCTTGCTGAATGCTGGCATTGTTAAGAAAACACAGAAAGAATAGGGAAAAATTCCCTGATCCTCTAGGTCCTCCAGCATACTCTGTCTTCCTGTCATACCTTAAATTTACCCCTCCTGTCTTCCTTTTTATTACCCTATATATAAGATTTGAAAACAAAACAACCACCCCCACAAAAAAGTCACAATCTGCAGCCAAGTCCACTTCTTGTAATGCGATGCCAGAAATAGTTTTCTCAACCTTGAATCAAAGGAATAAAGTTGAGCTTTGCCGTCTTCTGCAGAAGTAATTTGAAGTGTCTTTGCTAAAATGTTTTGTTAAAAAGCAGCAGTTTTTACTTGGAATTATCCAAAGTAGTTCTGGAGCCTGCTAAAGATGAGGGAAGAGTGCAGGAGAAATGCATAGGAGGAAAGTCTACATCACACAACTTGATAGTATAAAACAACGTGAGGTGGATGCTGAAGACGAGCCTAGTTTTAGAGCTGGACACGGTGCATGGGACAATGAGAGTACTAGATGTGCTCCACCTTTCGGCTTTGGGAAATAATGAAGTATTTTCCTGGAACTGACGTATTCATGAAATTCATAACATAAAATCACTATTAAATAACGGGCACAAAATATTGCCCAAGCATTTGGCTTTGCTTTATTCATAAGGTTTAGACAGCTCTGCTAAAAACTGCATGCCACATAATGTATAGAATACATATTATAACTGGGTTCCAGATTTTTTTCACATGCAAAATACTCACTGAGCTCAATGGGAGTTCTGCAAGCAATAAAGTATACAAGACTGGGATCATAAAATAAATGATCTATTTGTTAAAATACAGCATGTTTGCTGGCACAGGGAAAAAAAAAATAATCAACAATGGCTTGAAAAGGGTGGAGTGAATTAGAAAAGCAAAAGCAAATAAAGCCCAGACCCAACTGCTAAAGATTTTTCAGCCTTGATGAAAGGCTCCTTTTTTATCAGATCATCTCCCTTCAGGTCAGAAATACTATTGTATTTCTCATGGCTCCTCAAAATCGATTTCAGAATTAGAGCCTGTATTTACAACTTGTTTGAAATAAGCCCCAAGTTACAGTAGTTAAAGTTTCTCGTACACCATTTCCCTCACCTCTGCCCCCATCTGAAGATCAGAATACCAGTTATCCCTTGATTTCATAGTTTCCATTATGCCCTAATAAAGACTTCCCCCAAAACTTTGGGGAATGGAAAAAGGCGGTAGGGTAGATGCATGAGACCAAATGACACACATGAGCACATATAAAGTCATGCCATGAGACCCCAAAAGGGCTGCAGCAGAAGGTAACATGCCTTCCATTGGAATTTGTTTGATCGCAGGCCTCGCTAGGTAGCCTGTTTTTAATTAGCAAGCAACAGCCTCCCCCTAGCTCCAAGACTGCACAGAGTGTGCACGGCTGGTCTGCATAAATCAAGTTGCCCAGCCAAACCTGGCATGGGAAGTCACGTTGGATGAGAGAGACCCCAGCGCTATCTGCAAGTCAGGGACGGGGTCACACATGCCAGTGCCCTACTCAACATGCAAGGGTAGGCACCTCGGACCCTGCTGCAGCGTCTGCATGCTGGTTGTTGCAGTATTACGATTAATGCAGAAGCAGTCAAACTGGGTTTAAAAAAAATAATTATAGCCACAACTGAAAGGAATTAGTCTGTCATCGCTGCCCTAAAAGGAACATAGAAAAGTGTAACATAATTTAAAAAATGACAACAAATAAAATGGAGCCTTGCAATTCTTTTAGACCTGCCAACTTCAGCTTGTACTTGTTAAACTCAAAGCAAACATCCTTTTAACTTGGAGACACGCCTAACTCTTGCATGAGCTTCCTATCAGTGAATAGTAAACTGAGTATTAACTCAGCAATTACCTTAAACCTGCTGTCTGATCTTGCAGCCTGCATTACACCTTGTTAGGAGATGCAAAATTGGCCCCACGTTGCTACTCTGCGTCTCAGTACTGGCAGCCCTGGAAACCCATACCGGCTAATTAACCAGATTATTTATGGTACAGTACATGTCAGAAGGGAATTACCAGCATGATACAATTATAAACTCTTCTTTAACCACGTGCTGTAGTTTTCTGCTCTCTTCTGTATTGTTCTAATTGGATTCAGCTCCTGCTGAGAGCTTGGCTGCCCACACCCAGCCTGAACAGGTTAGAGAAAGTGATACATCCTGCTTTTCACTAAACCACTAGTCCCACGGTCAACACCCAAGCGTGGCTTCGAGCAGCCTAGACCACTGTCGCAGGCAATTGTCTATCCCTTGTAGAAGACCAGAGTAAGAAAGGAGGTTGAAGTAAACAATTCGGACACAAAAAAGTATGTAGGGGAAGCATGGGGAGAGGGCAAAAGGGATGAGGTCTAAGCAACCTCCAGACTGCCAGCCTTTTCAAGGGAAGTCCACAAAAACTACTCTTCCTCCAGGGTATCTCAGTTCTGCTTCTGTTGGGCAAATAAGGTGTTTGTCGCGAAAGCCAAGACGAGTTTTCTATGAAATAACTGCAAGTCTGGCAACCCTTCCTTCTCATTAACAGCACCCTCTCAGATTGCCAAAGACAACGACTCAGAGAAGGCCATGGCTCTACAAGCTGCTACAATGCATGACTAAAGCTGAGAGACAGGCCTTTTAAAAAAAAAATCAAATTTACCTTAATTCTTTTTAGTTTTACTACTTTTTTTCTGCCAACTCTGCATGCAGCTTAGATTAAAGGAGGAAGACAGCAGCTGAATATTAGGAAGAGAAACGTGATTAAAACATGTACATGGAATGATCTTTAACAGGATTACGGAGCGCAGGATGAGCCCGCATCAGGGGTAAATGCAAGCGTAGGCTTAAGCCTCCTGGGAAGGGAGGCTCAGCTTCCAGGCAGGCTCACGGGCCATCACTTACAGAGCTGCAATGGGAGGTTTTCAACACAAAGGCAGTTTTCTAACAGTTTTTAGCAGGCGCTTGCGGTGCCCATTTTTCACAGCACTTAATGCCTTAGGTTTGATCAAACCACATCCCGTTTCACACTGGTCTCAAGACAAAATGGCCTTCATTACGTTATTTAGCTATGTTCAAAACCCTAAGTGTTCTACAAGGTAAAAGGAAGGAAAAAAGACTACCAACAGAAAGCCCCGAGAAGAGCAAGCAGAACAAATGCTTTACAGTACTTACACTTCCAGCCCAAAGCTCGGTTGATTTTCCTATTAGTTTGTAATATACGTACACCGCTTCTCCCTTCTTAAAATTTACAAAGCGACAGTCTGGACCTTTAAAATCCTGCATTGCCTTCCCTCGGCACATTAACACTGTCCAAAGAAAATGAGATGAAGTGTATTACTTTAATAATAATAATAATAATAAACCAGTTTCATGAAAGGGGTCTTTGCTAAATGGCAGAAAACAAGACCTTGCCGCATGCACTGTTTTCCTATTTTTTAGATTGGGTCAAAAGATAAGAACTTAACTAAAAGTATAACTAGAATAAGAGACTATTAAAAAAAAAATAAAAGCAAGCTCACTGATCAAGACAAGCGTTTGACAAAGCACTTGAGAATTACATTTCAGAAGTGTGCTATTAAGCTAATTATTAATATTAATTAGACGGGCTGAAAGATGACATCTATGTCCTAGCGAAGCAGCCCTGAAACTATGCAGCGCATAAACAACACGCGTTTATTACGAGAGGGTTTTGCGGGGGGGGG
>VUYV01000196.1:1330841-1422312 GCA_008711295.1 Anarhynchus alexandrinus | reverse complement strand
ATAAATAAATAAAAGGAGCTGTGGGGATCGCAAAACTTGGTGAAAAGACGAGGAACGCCGCGGGTCGGCGCCGCGTTTCCATTTTCCCGATTCTCCCCAATTTCCGTGCCAGAGCCAGAGGAGCTTTGGGAAATGTCCCCGCCAGCCATGCGGCGTTCGCATCTTTTCCCGTAACAACTTCCCGGGCGCGGGGGCGGGAAGAGGCCTCCCGGCCGTGCCGAACGCCGGGGACCGGGCAGGGACCGCCCGGGCAAGCACCGACCGCCCGCTCCGCTCCCGGGCCGGGGTCCCCCGGGCCACCCCCCTCCACACACTCACTGCTGCACTCGGGGTCGGCGCAGCGCTTGCGCTCGGCGAAGCGGCGGCCCAGGTCGGTCCCGGCGGCGGCGCAGAGGAGGGAGGGCGGCGGGGGCAGGAGCAGCAGCAGGGCGAGGAGCAGCCGGGGGTCCGGCAGCGGCGGTGGCGGCGGCGGGGCTGCGGCCATGTTGGCGGGCGCCGGCGGCGGGGAGGGAGCAGACACGTCAGCAGCGCCGGCGGGAGGGCGATGTGGCGGAGGAGGGACCGGCCACGACGGGAGGAGGAGAAGGAGGAGGAGGGGAGCGCCCGGACCCTCCCTCCCGGCGGCATCCCAATCCCGGTCCCGGTCCCAATCCCAATCCCAATCCCAATCCCAATCCTGCTGAGACGGGACACTCCAGACACCTGTCCCAGGCGAGAGTCCGGCTCTTTTTCAGAGTCCCTCCTAGCAGAGAGGGGCTCCTGCCCCTTATTTGTGCTCATTAGCATCGGTTTTCTCTAGTAGAGGATCGCTGAAGTAACAAGAACGGCCCAGCGGCCCAACCGNCATCCTCCCCGCTGCTCTCCCTCCCACTCCACCAAGAAGGTCCCATCTGTGCTTGAGAGGCGTGACTGCCACCAAGCAAGCATGGCATCCACCCCGGCAACCTCCTGAGAGTTTGAGGTTAAACCTGCGGTCGCGGGGGCGTACGAGCTCACTCACCTGCAGCCCCAGCGAGGAGAGCGCAGGCAAATGAAAGGTTGCACGCCCAACTGGAAACGCAGGGTCCCCAACAGGCCTCGTCTTGCCCGTCTGTAGCTTCTGCTTCCACTTGCTGCTACATTTTAACTATGGATGTTTGCAAACTAAAAGATGTGTCACTTAGACGCGTGCCTTCCCTTTTTTATTAGCTCTTATTTACATCCATCGCATTTATATTGCTTTAGAGGTCTAAAATGGTAGAATAACAGCAGAAGTCACAATGGTCATGCACAGGAGAAAAATGTACAAAACTTCTTTTCCCTCCTCTTTCAGAGCCGTGTGATTCGTTCAGCACAGCCCCTAACTGGACAAAGGGAATAAGAGACGCACCCAAGAAGGGATAGGTAATATAATAGTCTCCTGCTGTTTTATCAAATAATAAAACAACAACAACAAAAAAATTCACTTTCCAAAGGGCAAATTCTGAAGCTGCTCCCAAATTGAATAGGCACTTGGCAAAACTGATGGTCAAAGTGAAGGATTCTGCTGTTTTGTGCATGTCAAAGAACAACTGTGGACAGCTGAGGCTTTTTTTTTTAAGAGCCCTTTTAAATGATAAGCCCTCTTAACTTGAGCTATGTGGGGTTTGTTCTGCAACTATGATAGAAGCAGTTGATCCTACTGCTCCACTTATTGCCAGCTCCCATCACAAGAGTTAGCAATCACCACTGCTAATGGCATTAGAGGCACTGCTTGTGTTCTTATCGTAGCCTCATGATTATTGATTTTTGCTCTACACTCTCATTTCTACAGCCCTATCATACAGGGCCTGAGATCCAAGCTTAGTTACTGCTACGTAATCTCTGAAAAATATGTACATCCCCATCTAAAGCAGTTTAATATTTTAATCACATTATGAAAAAGCATCAAAGCAGGAACAGGTTATCTTCCTTAGTGCTGCAATGAATGGCTTTGGTTCCTCTTTATCAAACGCACCTTGGACATCCTGCCATTGCTTACAGCCCGGTCCATCCCGAGGTTAAAGAAACATCCACACACTACAGGGATGCAACGATTCATTCGCCCAGTGCCCACACACGTTCTCCAGGCCTAGCGCAGTATCGCGGCTGCAGCACACAGGCATTGCTGCCAGACCCCTGGAATTTTGTTGACATTTTTTGTATTTCACATCCTGCAAAATGAGGTGATACCTATTTGCCATTGCTGATGTTGGCTGACAAAAAGCTCTCAGAAAGCCAAACTCATAACATTTAGAGGTGAATTTAATCACAATTTACAATATGGAAGTAAATATATTCAATGTATTTATGATGACTATACGAATGAAACACAAGTGATTTTTCCCTTGACATTAACACTTCTTATGGCTTAATTCCTAGCCTGATCTTTAGGTCCACTTGCTTGTGAAGACAGAGCTGTTTAGTAATTTCCTGTCAGTACAAGGTTACCAAGCTTATCTTTATTAAAAGACCAAGATAAAAGGTAACGGTGTCTGTGGTCGTAAAGAAAGGGAGATGTGAAGAGAAACAAGATCATATACTTCTTGCTTAAGTCATTACCTTTATTGTGCAATAACGAGTAGCTCGCAGATGATACGTATACATGAGTTTACCACTGCAACTGTCCAGCATTCCCTACGATTTCAAGTATTTCACAGTCATAGTGTACCCACTTATTAGCATACCCAGCTTTCCCCAGTGTGTGACATAAAAGAGAAATATTTCACTTTGTTCAATTTAGGTATTTCAGACAAAATTTCCTTCAGTCTTCAACCCCAATCTTGGAAACAGACTTATTCAACTATGAGAGAGTGCCGCTGTACATGAGGAATCTGACATTTTGTATGTGTCTGCAGTTACAAAGCAGTTCTCCCATCTCTCCTGCTCTAAAGTACCTACTAAAGTTACTAATACCCAGTAACAAGATCAGTTGGCTAAGTTTACATAAGAATCAGCAAAGACTCTCACTCACGTATGACACAGGATGACAAAAATAACAAGCCAAATGTAAACGTGCTTCTAAGCAAATGTGAGAACTTTAAGAAATAAAGTGGTGTAAGCCAGATAGTGACATTTGGGTACTGACATAACAAAAGATCAGAAGCGTTGTAGGACGTGACACCACACTTGGGCAACACCAATGATCAATGAGACACTCATACGAGGTACAAATTGTAAAGGACAGACAAAGAAGATGACACTGCTAAAGAAGTAGTGCTATATAACGGTTTATCGTCAAGTTAGTCAAGTAAATTAACTATCAATAATATAGAATACTTATGAACTAGAATGCTGGTCATATATTGGATGAAGATTAAAAAAAAAAAGTAAAGGGATACTTCTGTTATCCCCACATAGATTTATTAAATGTCATATTAAGGTATGATACTGAGGTTAAATGTTTAGACACTGTTCTGCCTTGTACTATTCCCTTGACACTCATTATTGATCACTGTTGAACCAGGAGACTGGATTACAGGAACCTTTAATCTGAGCCAGTTTATTATTTACTCACCCTCACATGGCAGAGCTGTTCTGGAAAAAAAAACCCTGTACATTCTTACTTGGAAAACTGGACTTTACTCATACCAGAGCACTCCACAGCAGAAGGGATTTAAAAGAACAAGTTCCAGCACAAATTTGTACAAACCAGGTTCTGTAGTGGAGGCAGGTGGATTTCTAGAAACCAGGTACTCTGCAGGAGCACAGGCAGTATTATTGCTCTGCAATGCACTAGATTTTCATTCAGAATCCTTTTCTTCTGTAGAATGTGATTCTTCTAAATTACAAAGTAACAGAAAAGTACCAAAACAGCTCATGGAAAAGTGACAACGGGATCTAGTTAACTCTCACTTTTAGAGTATCCGTTGCATCAATCGTGGTTCTAGTAACACTCTGATTGTGCTAAGTGTAGAACTAATCAGCTCTCTGCCACACGACTGAGCACCCCCAGCCAGCCTCCCCTGCTCCCCGGATCCCTCCTGCCTCACTCTCTGCCAGCCATTCTCCTTCCCCGCACGGCCTACGGTGCCTCCACAGGCTCAGCCGCCGGCTCCCAGGCAGCCATGGCCGGGAGCTCAGCAAGCTTTCAGCCAGGCAATTATACCTCCAGAGTCCACATCACCCTTATATCCACCACATCGCCCTACACCACCCTTACACGCCCCTTCTCTCATAGCACCACCGGCGCCATCTTTCTCAGGACGCCGGCGCCTCTGGCCACGCATGCGCGCTGTGGGCTCCGCCGTTCGCTGCCGGGAGGGGGCGGCCGCCGTCGAAACCGAGCTGCGGTGAAGCAAGCCCGTCCGGCCGCCTCCTTCACGGGATGGCCGGCTGGCGGCGTTCGGCGCGCCTGGGTTAGCTCGGCGTCGGCCGGAGGTTCGTGAGGTATCCCGCCCTCAGGGTCAAAGATGGCCGCTACCGGCGGCGGTCGGGCGGTGAGGCGGTGAGTGCGAGCGTGACGGCCTGCCCGCGGCGCCATGGACAGCTTCATGGAGGAGGAGGAGGAGACGACGATGACGAAGAAGAAGGTGGCGGGGAGCGCCCTGCTGCCGGCCCTGCACCTGCCCTTCCTGCCGCCGCAGCTCTACCAACCGGGTAAGGGCGCAGCTGCCCGGCGGCTCCCCGCGCTGCGCCGTCCCCCCCCGCTCCGGCCCTGAGGGAGGAACGCCGCCCTCTGCCCCCGCTGTGCCCGGCGCCGGTGAGGCCGGCCCGCCCCCTGCCTCCCTCCCTTCGCGGTTCGCCGTCGGTCTCGCCCCGGGGAGGCGGTTGGGGTTCCCGGTGGCCGCAGTGCTGCTCCCGGCCTCCCTTCGCCGCCCCCCCCCCCGGCAGCCTGCGAGGCGCTTGAAGGCGGCGTGTTCGCTGCTCGTAAAATAAGGGCTGATGAGGTGGCCGATAACAAAAGGCGTTCTGGGGGCAGGTGACCGCAAAACCTCTGGAGAAGTTTTCGTTTCAAATTAGCTTTGTATAGTGCAACGCTTTACATCGACTCTGTGCGTATCGGATGACTTCTCAGCAACTTGCACGGTAGGACTTAACCTACAGTAGCCACGGTCCTCCGTGTAATTAATCCTGTGGGGGTCACTGTGGGCTTCATTTTATTAGTGCTTGGAACTTTTGAGGTTAGAAATAGGTGTAAAGACCAGACCGATAGGTAGGTTGCATGGAAGTAATTTTGTAGAACGCACAGTAATAAAACTGCTCCAAGCCAGTGTTTGAGTTACTCATTTGCCTACAGCATCCAGGTAGGAGGTGGTTTGGTGAGCTCTGCGTGTCCTTCGCAGAAGGCTCTATGGCTTGAGCATTGCTGTAGGGGCACGCTAGACTGTGGCATAAAGCCATGAGCTTTAAACAGATGTGGAAATGAGGTTTCAGTTCTGTGCTGTAACAGGAGTTGAACCAGTATCCATGTAAAAAGGGTAAGAAGCCTCTGTCCAGTCTTGGACTCAGAAAAGGATAATTCTCTACATTTGTCTTTGGTTTTGGTGGGAATTGCTTAGCCTTTGGTACTGGAGTGGCCTGTTTTTATGTGTGTATGCAAATTTTCAGCACAGTGTGGTCACAAATAAGATGCTGATTAGTAAGGGAAGAGTGGTCCCTAAAATATAACAAAACGTACTGTGAAGTTATCAAAGCACCATGGTCTTCTAATTTCAGTAGGACAGTAGTGTGTAATAATTGGCTCTTCATTGTTTCAAGTGTCTGTAGTTGTGTGCTGCTTGTGGAAAATGCCATTTCATATTATATTTCCAGCTTTTTTCATAGTCTTGCTTCCCTGCAGAGTAGTAGGTGTATTAACTTCAAAACCACATATCTTAAGATCCCTTTCTGTAGTGTCTGAGAGAGATCATGTAAGAGAGAATGAAATGGTAGGCACATTGTTACTTGAGTAAGGGCTGTGACAGTTGTGGGCTTGGTTGATTTTTGTTTGTTTGTTTTTTTAGCATCTTCCCATGAATACAAGTTAAACTTCAAGAAGAGCAAGGAAGCATGTTTAAGTTACATTCAGGATGCCATGCTACAAAAGCAGTGGAAAAGGGCTGCAGAGTTTCTGACCTTCTATATTGAGTCACTAGAGAAAGACTTTTCTAAAGAATACATGGGTCCGTCGGAGGTAAGCCAGTGTCCCTTGTCAGAGTTCTTCTGCAGTTGAAAAAATACTTGCAAGAAACATCTATAATACTTCAGGACCAACATTTGTCTTAATTAACTAATAACAGGCTTGATTTTTTTAATTAAAAAAAGGTATTGGAGACAAGACCTGAAAAGTTAGGCAACTTTCATAAACTAGTTTCTTAAAAGAAAAAAAGAGACACTGAAGCTTCCAGAAACAAATAAGCAACTATTCAGGTGCTGATGTAGAAACTCTTGAATGTCAGCCTGCGGAAGGTACACCAGACCTTATCACTGGTAGTGCTCAAGGCAGCATGCTGTCTAATTACTCACCAAAAGTCTGTGCTGCACAGGCATGCCTACGCTCTGGGTTTAACCAATCTTGCTGGAGCTTGAATTCTGCTGAGACCTCACTTTCAGGGGTGCTGTGAATCTGAAGTGCTGTCTGATGTTTTTCTTGACAGAGTGCTCAGTGCTCCTGAAAAGTTCTCTGGGCTTGGTTTTGTGGGGTTTTGTTGGGGTTTTCTGATTAGTTTAGTTTTGGTTTTCTTACATAAGCCCTTGACACAACAGATGAAAACTTGGCTTGGTATAAGTTAATTCCATCAGGAGCATATCTATGAAGAGTTGTCTTAATGCAGTCTTCTAAAATGGAAAAGCAGTGAACGTGTTTGCCACGGGCATGCCATCAGTCAGAATCGGTTTGAAAGTTAGTGGCTTATTTACGTCTTTACCAGCTTAGCAGGTACTGAGACAGAAGCAGGAGGAAAGGGATCAGAGTTGTTAAATAAATGGAGTACTTGAATATGGCTAGCCTGCTGGAATATTTAGCTATGTTGTGTATACAGACCTTGAAAACAAGTGCATGTATTTGATGTAGATGGGAGGCTACATCAAATTGGAAATAATCTTTACTGCCTAGTTCAAAGAATTATATGCACCTTGCACCTCAGTGGAAACATATCAAGGGAAAACAGAAGTTTTCACTAACTTTGAAACATCCTGTTTTCAGTAACAGGAGAGGGAACCTTCTGACAAATGCATTTGTCAGAAGCTTTGATGAAGTGTTGTGTTTGTAATGAACAATTATGAAGCACCTACTGAATGATTGTAAAAATACTACTCAGTGAGCATGTAACTATAGCAGAAGCCAACACTTAGTATTCATTTTTATTTACAATTCAAATATATGATTTATTTATATGTTACAGTAACTACAAATTTGATAAGACTGTATGTATGGTGACAACTGTTGCCATTTTTGTACTAAGGTTATTTTTATTCTCCTCATTAATAGATGATTTGGAGAATAGGAACCGAAATTCTGTGCCATCATTCCCATAGCAGCATGAAAGAGTTCATCTCTTTCATAGAACAGATGAAAACTCTAGGAGTAAAAAGGTATTTGAAGGTGAGTGTACTTAATGCAATCTTGATGATTTTCCACGTGTTTACCTGAACACTTTCTTGAGTATTAGTTTCTGAATCTCAGAGTGTATTGCTGACAATAGTGTCAAAAAAGACAGAACATCTGGTGTGATATTTTAAGGGTTATTTTATACCTAACTGTATCTCATTTGGTCTATCTGTTTTATCACAGGTATGTATTGCCGGTCCTTAGAAGTGCCTAGATACTTTAATTAACCTTTTCGTTTGAAACACTTAAATTCTTTTTCACGTATGCCCCAGTAACATCTAATTACGCATTAACTCCTGCCAAGTTTTGCTTCTGGGCCTTAATTTGGCCACTGTGCTCCTGAATAAACAGTTGTACTTAAATTTTACCATCATTTTTTGATCACTTTTCAAGTAGCTAATCTGTATGTAAAACAGTGGGTCTTATACTGTGGACCCCTGTGTCACCCAGCTATAGTTCTTTTTCTGTGGTGGCTCATTCAAGCCTATATTGTTTTGGTTTCCTTGACTGCTTCTCACTTGTGGTGGTGCTTCTGTCTTTCATTCTGTTGTGTTTGTTCAAGGCCTTCAACGGAAGGTCTATACAAGAATTTACTGGAGCTAACTGAAGGTTTAGACTTCTATCTGGTTCCTAATCAACATGATAGGGTGGTAGGAAGTTCCTCTTTCAGGTGTTCTGCAGTTGGGTAGCCAAAACAAAAATCAGCAAACAAACCCAAGTGGATTTCCTCTGGTTATTCCTGGATCTTCTTAAATAGGTACAGCACTTATTAATGAAAAGGACATTTTTGAAACAACTGCTTTCTGCTGCCTTGATAAGTACCACTGAGTGTCTACCACCTGGTGGGTGACTTTCTGCCCCACAGATTTCAAAAGCTTCAGCCCTTTGCCTTCCTAGGGATACATCTTTGTATATCAGATATGCTTTTGATTACTAATGTTTCTCCAGCATCTTCAGACAGAAAAAATTACTTAGGCTTTTGGCTCATCTCCCTGCCCTCAGTGACACTTATATTCTCCCATTCCTGCATTTTTCTCCAAAATTCCATGTAAAGGTACTGTTTGCCTAAAAGAATATGTGTAAAATGCTCTTATTAAAATACTTTACTAACAGTGTTTGCAATATTTTATATGCAAGTCTCTCTTCTTTCCCTGCACATCTGTATAGAACTTGGGTGTATTGCTGAGATTCTCTCTATTTATGATGTGAAATGCTGTGGTATGGACTGTTTGAATTGCAGGTTTGTTTAGAGCATGCCTTTCATCTCCTTTGTAATGGACTAATAGATGAAGCTTACCAAAACCTGTCGCTGGCAGAAAGCTGGAGGTTTGGAGAGCAAACAGCCATTCAGGATAAAGAAATGAAACTGATTCAGGCTTATAGGGGACTGTTGGACTACTATAGCTGGTGTAAGCAGAAGAACATCCTGTTAGAGCACGGTAAGTCCTTGTGGACTGTAAACTTCAACTTGCTTGCTTGTGCAGACACCCTGATTTGCAATGACACTTTTTCCATGTGGGCTGCTCTTCTGCTTTTATGTGCCCATGAAGGCACAAAAGGGAAATACTAGACTTTCGATGGTGTGGATGGTGCATCAGCAATGGTGGTGGTGCCAAAATGGCACACTGACCTGCTTTTTTCTGAAGTGTCCTGAAATGCTATTCCGAAACTTTTTCTGAATCACATTTGTTACATCCAGTGAGCATCACCTAAAATAATGGTCAAAGGAATGTATCCACTTATAGCTGTGTCTTAATAGGTGCGTAACTGCTTGACTGATGCTAGAATTTTGAGTGCTAGGAAAAGCCCCCAAAACTTGTGTTGGAATTGCAGTGTCTTTAAAGGGATGTAAGCTGATACTTGTGTGTGGTGTCTAATAGTGCGTATACCTGCTGGCTGTGCGTTATCAGTTACACTGGATCACTACTTGTTTCTGTGAAAGCTAAGTATTAAATTTGGTTTACGGACCTTGTACTGGTAGCATCTTGTCGTGGAATACTACCCATCATGCCCCATGAGTTAAAAGTGGGTGATAATACATTTGAATTAGAGCAGGTAAAACTTCTTGTTTCAATACTGAGGAAGCTGAGGCCTCTTTTTTGAAGCTCTCTGACTGGAGTCTTTGCTTAGCAAAATGTGATCATTTCTTCAAGCACTTCTTCAAGATCCCTTTTGATTAGCAGAGCTAACTGTGGCATTCTTTCATATTTTGGTAGGTCAAGATGGATTTGAAGACTTGTCTGTTGAACAGGAAATGCACAGTTGCTTTCGGAAGGCAGCAGTGAACTTAAAGGAGATCATTAAAATACCTGGAGTCTGGGATCTCTTTGTGAAATGCTATGTGGATGTAAGGGCATATTTTTACAGATATCTTCCTCTTGTGTTTCCCTGTCTAATTTTCATTAAGATGTCTGTCTGCAGCTTTGTTATATGCGTGTGGGTGACAACAAAGTGTTTTAAAAGCAACACATCTATACATGTATCTCACTGCCTTTGATTTAGAGCACAGTTTACTCCTGGTAGAACTGCGGAGCCTGCACAGAGTACAAAAAGGACTTTATCTGTTCATTGCCAAGAAAAAGAAATAGACAAACAACTTGCATATTTTGTTTTCATGGTGCTAGTACAGAAATTGGAGCACAGCTGCTTTGTTTAAATTCCTGAAAGCAAGTTAGCTCTTTTGGCAGGGCAGTGTTTTTCTGGAGACGTTAAATGTTAAAGAAACCAAACATGCAATCCCTGTGTGTTCTGTTTTTTTTTAAAATATCTGCTTAGAATTTGTAATTAAGAAATAAAGTTAATCTTAAAATCTCCTTGAAATAATTTACTTTTTGTAAATGCTGATAAGCTCTGACTTCTCTAAGCACATTTTATGGAATTTTACTTGGTGCTGGCAGCTGCTGGGTTTTCTCGTTGAGTTCTCTCTTTAAAGACATGGCAGACTGCTTCAGTGCCTCTTTCCAGTGAGCAAGTGCTGGTAATTTGACAATTAAATAAGTGTTAAAAGAATTTTCTCCTGGAGTGGCTTCTATGTGTGAATTTTTGTCTATCTGTGGTAAGAGTAGCTAGTAAAATGAAAATACTGTAGTGTTAGCCTTATCTAAATGCTGCACTCTTAGATACAGACCGTGCTCTTAGATAGTTCTGTGACAGTCCAAGATTAGGTGTAAGAATTTGATTCCTAAATGATTTATGACTCCATGTGGCAAACTAATGACAGACTTAACTTCTCTTAGTTGTTGGAGTTCTATGGAGACCATAATGAAGCCCGCCAAGTATTAAATGAATATGCCTACAACTCAAAGTTTCCTGCTAATCCCAATGCTCATGTTTACCTCTATCAGTTCCTGAAGAGACATGGTGAATCAAAGAAATCACTCATATCTGCACTCAAGGTATATATTATATAGTAGATACAGTCTATGTTCATTCATGTTGCACAGTGGTCTAAAAGTTTGGTTCGGTTGAACTCCTGCTACATTATTTACCCTATTGTGTTCTTTGTGGGAAGCAGAGGGTTAGAGGAAAGTTAGTGGGAGGGATGCTAATGGGTGGAGCAAACAGGATCCTTTACTGTCTTTGTTTTGCCTTTAACCGATACATTGTATAACTTCTTTAAGTCAGTAAACAAGCTCAGAGAATGTGTTTACATTGTTCCAGAAGTCTGTATCAGCAGTCTTGTACATAAAACTCATTGATTTCTGTTACAGTTTGATCTTTACAATATTGAAGAAAGGATTAGATGTTTGCTCTTTCACATATTGATCCTGTCTAGCAATTAGTTTCTCTGCTTGTTTTCAGTGAGCTGTGCTTTTAAGCTAAAATAGAAGTTAATTTCTGCTGGCTGTTGGCAGGCAAGGCCTTGCTGTATTAAGCTTCTCTATAGTTGCTTTTAAATTCCTGCTTTCCTTGCCCTTGCTCATTGATCTTGGTAGCTTCTTGCAAACAATGTTTTGCAATCTGTTTTGCCACTTGATGGCACTAACGAGCTTTTGTTAGGGCAGATGTTTTAGAAGTGCTTCATAAAATTTAGCCTTTTAAACTGTAGCATATATGTATAAAATTACATCTTCTCAGTGCTTTTTAGCAGTGATTGTATACACTAATCTCTTACGAGATAGTGACAAATCAAAGAACTGGTCTGAAAGGTCCAGAAACTGTGATCCAATGCACAGAGCAGTAGATTGGGGAGCTAGAACTGGCCTAGGAAAGAAATGATGTTGCCTTCTAAAAAGTGGACACTGGATATGGATTTGAGCTGTTCCTTGAGAATGTTGTATTTGTCACATGCAGTGTTTTTCAGCAGCCATCAAAGTATTTCATACATTGTGTCACAGAGCAGTGTCACAGATGTGCAAAATGGACCTAGATACTCGTTCTTTGTATCAAGGCACTAAGGTACCAGATTGGGTGGTTTAGTTAGTAAAATTAATCAAAACTCTGAAGCCTGTGCTTCTCTTGATCAGGTAGAAGTCTTTAGAAGTTTTCACATTAAAATAATGTATCTGGATTTTATGTGGGTTTTTTTATTTATTTTTCAGATCTTGCATGATATTGTTCCTTCTCATGAACTAATGATAGATTTTAATATCATGCTTCAAAAATCAAGTAAGTCTTTAAATATATTTGCTCTTTTCCTTTACGTGAATCTAGAATAATATTCTGAAGTTATTCTGCAGCCTTCTGTCTGCTTTTGAAGTAGTTTTTTTTTTTTAAGAAAAAAAACAAACAACTTCCCAGTCACAGGAACCTTTAAGTTGGATGTGGTAGCAGGCATTTACAAACTTCTTTAAACAAATGCTTTTCTCATTTTAAAGGCTGATCACAGGAAACTCTTGTAAGGCACACCCAGGATCTCAAAATTAACTTTTTTTTTTTTTTTTGAGGTACCCTACTGTGAATGCCAGGGTCTCTATTCCATTTTTGGGATCTGTGATTTATTTGTTTGTTCTTTCTCTTCTGGAGGAATTGAGATGGATCTATGCTTTAGTTCATTGTTATTGATCAAAGAACAACATCTTCCTCCTCTTCAAGGGAGTTTTATCTTCAAGCTTGTAGAAAAGTCTTCCAACTTGGAGACTGTTTTTTCCATGCTGATCAATTATATTTCAAGCTGTCTGTCTTGTGACCTAGTATGTTCCAGCAGGTCAGCAGATTGGTGAAATGTCCTTGAATCAAGATTGTTCTCTCGTCTGCTTTTCCCCTTTGGGAGGGGAAAAACCAACCTCCTGGTTGAAACCTCCTTTATTCTCTTCATGCGTGATACATTTGATAACTTTTTGTAGCTAATGAGGACAATCTGATTTTTTTAAGAAACACTGTTAAAATAACTGTTCCCACATATACCTGCTGTGATATGTTAGGTTGTTGTTTTAAGAACTCTGCTGATACAAAACTGCTGATGCAAAATGTCTGTTTTATTCGTGTCAGTCCCACATTTATTTTGGGGATTTTTTTGGTGGCATCTCAGGATTTGAAGTGTTTCAGAGGCACTGTGTTCCTTTCCCATGGGAAGAACATGTTGAACAGTGGTGCCCATTGGAAGCACTGATGAGTGAGTTTTGGAAACGGCAACTATTGTAAGCAAGGCATTGTGGGATAAGTGAGCGGTCCTATGTGTGCCATTTGCACCAGCAGTTTGTGAGCAGAATGGGAGCAGGGACAGAGTGTCTCTGGTATGAGCTGTGTTCTAGAGCCAGGAAGCATTCCTTAACTTTGTCTCTTGGAAGAGGCAGAAAGCAATGGGGAGAACCCTCAGTAATAGGGAAAGATGCAGCATTTGGGGAGGTAGGGTTGAAAGGTATTTCACTTGTTGCTTACTGCTGAGTTCAGCCTGATCTATTTAATTCGTTAATTAGCCTAATCTTTTTCCAGAGAAAAGAAAAAAACGTCGGCTGGGGCTAGAAGTTATTTTTGCAGCTTTGGATTATGCTGGCTGGAAAGAAAATGTAAAAGCATGGAGCTGTTTGGCACGACAGGTGAAACAAATTATAATGTAAGTACGATATCTCTGATATGATGTTCTAAAACTGAATGTGTGTCAAGTCTCCACCTTTGGGCAATTGACAAAGTGACCCTTTGTAGCCTTGGTCTTCCCTGCTGGTGAAAGGAAGCATCACCTGGCCTACTTTGAGTTCTGTGGCAGTGCTTGGCTGCTGTGTGCTTTCATTGTGAGAAAAGAAGAAATTATTATTGAGGGGAATTCCCAAATTTCCAGTATTGTCATCACCTGAAAAAGTTGTTGGTATTTTTTTTTTTGACCATGTTACGTGCTTACGGAGAAAGAGCTTTTCAGATGTTTAGGTAGCATTTGCTGCCCGTCACTAATCTCCCTCTTTCAGGGGGAAACCAAGTTGTTGGGTCTCCTGCTCTGTTCCGATGTGCGTTACTTGAAGCTAGTTTGAGAATTGGTGGGCTGCAATAGGGGCATGGCTGGTACTGTACAGACTGGTGTGTTGTGCTGATGGTGGTAACTGTTACAGAATGCAGCCAGTGTATTCTTAAAAGCTGAGCCAGCATGCCTGAGGACTGATGTGTCCCTGCCAACACTGACAGACATGGCCTCTGATTTCAGAAGAAAGCATCTCAGGCAGTCTGTGCCCAGAAGGCCTCTAATGTCTAGACTCTATTTTGCCCAACAAACAGTACTTAATTTGACCTGTTTTTCTGTTTTATTGCCACCTCCACCTACACAGCATCTGCTGCTAAAGTCCAGAAGCTAGTGGATTAAAGCTAGGAGTGTTGTTGCATAGAGTTAGCAAAAATGGTATGATAGTCTAACTTGGCCTGCATTTTTGTATTTGAAGACACAGCTTCAGAGTATCTTGAAATATACTGGGCATCTTGGTCGTTTTATGGGAATATCACTTCCCTGTTGCAGGTAGCTTCTATTTCTGAAATGCTTGGTTTAAGGTCTTCATTGCGTAACAGTTATTGGGATAAGTATTTGGGATGTTAGTCTTTGAGTTATGCATAGAGTAACACAAATCTTTTCTGAAAACAAACCCCTTCAAGTTTGTCAACAAATGAGTAGTATGAAGAAACTTTCTTATTAATATTGACAAACTGGCACACAAGTCAAAGGCTTGCTTCATTTCACACCATAATCTGTGTTACTGCCAAGTCTAAATAAGACTGCTAGAGTTCACCTCCTGCCTCGCTAGTGTTGCCAGGGATTAAAAAAAATAAAAAAAGGTTATTTCTGTTTAGATTAGTGTTTCCGTCTGCAGTGTAAGGTCAGTGTGTCTTTGCTAGCAATTTATGAGACTTGTAGCAAGTTGATTATAAAATTCAGTGCCTCCTAATCATCTTTTCATCCCAATTTAAGCTTTTATGTAACTTGTTTTACCTTTTTCCAGCTCTGAGAAGCATCTTGACTGGATCAAGCAAGAGTGGAACTCCAGGAAGGACTGGTGGCCAGCCTTCCATTTTAGCCGTTACTTGGCAAAAAGGAATTGGCAGGAAAATGAAAGCCTTTCATATGAAAAAGCTCTGGTAGCTGGAATCTTACTGGGAAAGGGTAATACTAAATGTTCTTTCCTTTTCACTATGTAGAACAAAAATAATGTTGTAGCCCTAATGAGATGGGATGCAGCTGATCTACTCCCTGGAAGAAATGCATTTTCTAGGAAAGATTGTTGTCTTTGAAGCTGAACATGAGAAAAATATTTAAATTGGTTTGATATTTGACAGTGAGGCATATTTTGCATAACATGTCTTATCCTGGTTTAGAATTCTGTTTTATCTGGCATTGTTGAGCAGTCACAATACCATTTAGCTTGTTGTTTAACCTTCAAACCGCAGTTTCAAAAATGCACAACGTGCTCCTGAGTGAATCTTGTGAGGACTGAGGAGGGTTTGCTTGCTGAACGCCAGTCTAGGCAGTGTCTCAGCAAATACTGGGGAGCAGCTGGTCCTTAAGGGCCGTGGGGGTGTTATAATGCAGGAAAGAGGAGAAGGGGGGCAGCTCTTGAGTGAAAACCATCAGCAGTTTGGTAAGAAGGTGAAGAATACGATTCTTCATATATGACGAAAACTTCAAATACGAATTCTTTGAAATTCTGCCAAAACCAAGTGGAGTATCGGGCCAAGAAGCAACTTCTAAATTGAGAATGAGAATATGGTGTGGAAACCATGGCTCATACCCCATTTTGGACTTTTGGTTGATAGGCATGTTGTTGATTGTCAGCTTTTCTGTAACTTCATCTTCTGGACTTCATAAAATAATTTCTCCTGTTGAAAGTCTTTTTTTTTGCTTTCAGTAATATGGTATCAAATGTCTCCCAGCTTTTATTACCAGATGGCTAATAAAATTGTTCCAGCTCTAATTTTCTTTAATGAAGTTTCTGTGCTTATTGGTGTCAATATGAGCCTCTGTTTTCCTTATCCAACATAATAACTTAATGTATGAATCAATGCTTTTTTACACTCTTGAGACTTTACTTTCTAATCTATTTGAAGAGTAAAAAAAAAAAGAGAAAAATATTTTGCAAACAGCATACAGTTATATATATGTGGAATGTTTTTCTGGGTCAAATGAGGATAGATTATTTAATGCTGCAGTTATGTCTCTAATATGCATGTCTTGGATCATTTTATTACTTTCATTACTGAAAACTTTCTTAGATGTTTGCATGTTACTTAAACAGTGAAGGTATTTTCTATTTGCTTGTATCATGGTATAACTTACATTGCTTTTTTTTTTTCTTTTTTACTGTAGATTGCAAATACTTTAAATATGTGTCACACCAAGGCTGTAAAGCTCAAGTGAAAAGGTTTCGGATACTGAAGAAGTTTGTGAATAAGCACAATCCTGTCTACCTGAGAATATCTGGTCTTTCAGATTCCTCTATACAACGTTAATTAGAAGGTGTCCTTAAGGTTCTTGCTGTATCTTTTCCTCTCTGTGAAAATGACTTCTGTATTGGTGCTATTCTAAAACTTCTAGGCAGACCCTATTGACTTGGTTATAGAATTTTTTATATATGTCTGTAAAAATGCTTTGGTTTGTATTTATTTTATAATAAAATGAATATAAATCAACAGATAAGGTTGAGGTATTTCTTTAATATTAGTCCCATATTTCTGTGTGAAATGCAAACAGCATTGATTTCAAATACATCTTGAGTTTCTAGACAAATACATCTTGACTTTCTAGAATCTTTTTGCAGTCTTGCCTGCAAGTTGAAATGTGCACTGTTGCTGTGTTTGGAAAGCAAATGTTAATGTGTTGTCACAAACTAGCGTTCCAGTTTGCTTGGAAACAACAACAAAATGGTTTCCAAACACTATTTCTGTTTTAATGAGAGGTCTGTAGAACTCAGGTGGATGAACTGCTTGAACTACCTCTGAATGAAATAAATCTTTAATAGCATAGTGGTATATGGAGAAGTACAGCTGTGCTTTTAAAAGGTGAGTGTTTATCTGGGATTTTGGTCTGGGTTAATATGGGTCACGTGATGTGGGCTTAAGACAATGTGTCTTAAACGTTAAGTGAGCTACTTGCCATAACTGTATGTTCTATAAAAAAGTAGCAATTATCTGTCATTCCAGACCTGTGTGCTAGTTTAGTTCTGACTCCCTAAGAATGCTGCTGCCTCATCTGTAATAGTCTAGGTTCTGTTGGAGGTCTTCACCTGAGTTTTGGCTGTTTTAATTTAGATTGTGAGGTTCCAAAACAGTCTTCCCCTGCATCCCTCCTTTAATATGTCCCACACACCTGGGAAGCAACCCACTGTAGTCCAAAAGGTGATCCAAACTGTTGCTCCCAATGACTCATCTTGATGAGTTTCACAAATTGCTTGGACAATGGGGCTAAAGCTGTCCTGGGAGAACCCTGGGAGGCAAGCAGGCAGGGTGTCCTGTCCCTGGAGCCCTTAATTTGGCTTCCTGCCTGCCACTGTGCCGCTCCGCTCCTCTGGACTTGCACAGATGTGCCTTTGATGGACTGGTGACTCTCCTGTGATGGGCCTGGCAGCATCCCAGCGGGGTATTATTTGGGCTTCCCCCTTCCATTGTCTCCCTTTGCTCCTTTGTGGGTGTGCAGAGGAGCTTTTATCATATAACCTAACACAGAATAGTACAAAAATTGAGTGCTAGATCCCCTGCTATATGTTATTGTCCCATATAATTTTCCTTCTGCCCTCTTAGCTGCCTGTGGGAGATGTGCATGTGTTGCAGCAGCCGAGAAACTGTCTCTTTATCGAGGAAGAAATTTGAAACAAAACAGCAGAGATTGGGGTGGAGGTAAGAAGACAGCAGTAAGGAGAATGAGAGGACAAAGAGGAGCTTGATGTCTCTCAGAAAAATCTGTTAATCCATTGTGCTTACAGCTTTCTCCTGTGACCTGTGGAAGCAGGATTGCTGCAAGGAATCGTGTTCTCTCCTGCTGCTAGAACTACCATGCTGCAGTCAGCAAGTAGAAGAGCAGCACAGTTCCAGCGTTCACGTAACTATGTCAAGCATTGCTCTTTCATGTCCTGCAAGAAACTTGCTGTTTCCTGACACCATAGTACTTACACCTGAGACAAACCTGCAGATCACAAGTTCTGAGTGGAATTTCCTGCGTCAGTTACTCAGTGCGTACTGTGTTTTCAAGCTTGTGTGTTGTACTTTGAATATGGTAATTCCTAGTGGACTGGAATATTCTGCTTTGGCTCTGAATCCTGTGGTCTCGGTTTGGTTTTCTCATGACTTGACATCTTCATCCTGTGTGCACAACTTCTGTGAGGTTTTTTTTTTTTCCTTCTGTCAAACAAATAGCACATCTCTTTTTCACTGATCTCCTTTATGCAGAGGCAAGGAACTTGTTCAGGAAATCCACATCTTCTGGTCCACAAACCCAGTGCCTGTTGTGCTGTTATTTCCCCTCTTGTTCTGGTATTTTTAATATTGAAACCTGACATAATGGGTACACAAAACTGCAATTCTCTTCAGCTCTATCCTCTCCTTTCCCTGTGGTTTAATTCATGTTTTTGATGCTCCTGTTTGTACTTTTCTGTTCGAAGAATGTCTTTACTAAAGTTCAAGAAAAGCAAGCTAATGAAGTGTCAGCTGCTTTTAAAGCATGTCGGCCCTGTGTGTTTTGACTTACTTCCTCTTCCCCATCATGTTCTCCATATTCTGAGCAGCTGGCTCACACTTGAAGCTTGAGCAGGACTTGCCTTGGCTTTCAGAGCAGTGTAAGCATATTGTCAGCACCAAACAGGTTCATGTGTTACCATCGGAGTAGACCCTGCGTAATCAGAGGATTGATGTGCCTTGTACTGGTTTGAATGTACAGTTTTTTAGGGCTTTCTGTAGTTGGTGTTCTTATCTGTGATGGTAAATGGAAAAATTCCACTAAGTCTTGTCTTGTTGCGTTTAAAGAATGGCTGGAGGTGGTATACTGGCCCAAGGTGGGTGGTGTGGATGGAAAAGACTTCCTACTGCAAGGAGTCCTTGGGTAATGTGAACAGTAGGCTCTGTGGGAGGTTATGCATTCTCTCCTTGCTAAATGCAAGTAAAGCTATTCTAGCTTTTCTGTCCTCATCAAAGAGTAGCAAGGAGTGCTCTTGCCTTCTGGTCCGAAGTATTCAGTAATTGGGAAGTGTAGTTCTCTACACAGGTAAGTATTCAGAGTTTTTTTTGTCTGCAAGTGGCATGTCCCTAGGAAAGGGAGAGATGCACTTACATTCTCTTAACAGGAATGGGTTGAACCTGTGAATAATGTTAGTTACCCCAAAGAGCTTAGTAATCCTAAAGGAATTAAAAGCATAGAGAACTTGTAGGCTGTAGTTACAAATGAAGAGTACATTAATATCCTTGCTTATTATCCTTGCTGTTCATTGTGCTTTCAAAATAAGTCAATTGCTAGGGGACACCAAAGTAATGCCTTAATTTCACTGATTCTCCAATGTATGAGAGCAATAACTGAGATAAGGTGATACTTCAGCTGATCTAAATACGTGGATTTAAAATGCTTTATCTCATGACAGTGCTGAATCTTGTGATTGGTGTGTTTCCAGTTCATTGAAGTCTAAGCAGAGACGGTATTATTGGCATGCTGCTGGACAGTCAAGATGCCACAAGTTAGTCACAGCAAAGCAGGTGATGGTTAAAAACCCAGAGGTTTTTAAAAACAGTAATTTCCCAATAAAGACTCTGAGGTGACTTATAATCACAGAGTATTCTCAGCTGTCATGTTACACTGGTTATTGTATTGAGAAGAGAGGACTGGGAGCTTTGACTTCCCCCTGAGCCACATGCAGATAGACCCTGGGAGTAAATGGTGATGTGTGGGAAGAGGGGAAAGAGTTTTGGATGACTGGAGGAGTCCCTGTATGTGGAATTCTCTCTGCAGCTTCCCTTTCCTCACATTCTGCCTGTGTCCCATGGAGGGAAAGCAGTAAGTAGGAAGCTGCTAGAAACGGCACAAAGGGTATCTGTGCATTGGCCATAATCTCCTAGGATCTGTGGGGAGGAGAAATAGCTAATTGTTTTTTGTTAATTGCTTGCCTCCTCACTAGTGTTTCAGAAGCAATAGAACAGATCAAAAAGCCTTGCTTTCCAGTCAGCTTTCCTGGATGGAAATGTCTAGTGAGTGGGTGCACGCTAAAGCTTCTTCCTAACGGCATCAGACTGGCTGATCACCCCTGCAGCTGGGCGGGAAAGCACGGCTTGCTCCTCTTCCTTGGATCCCTTAGGCTCGCGGTGTGCTGCTGTTCTCATACTCGTGTCTTGTGATGCGTGCAGCCCAGTGCTGATGAGCGCTCTGGGTGTGGGGAGGGGTTGTTGCCTTGCTAGGAGTAGAGAGGTATACAAGAGGAAAACACTTGGTTTTTGCGAAGCGATAAAGGAGCTTGGTTGTGATCAAAGCGTTCTTGGTCCGCTTGTGGAAGAGCGGAGTTAGGGAAGTGCCACTCTCGGGCAGGCTGAGTACAATGTGTACGAACACAGGACACCTGCATATGCAGCTGAGGCTGTACTTCACTAGATGACTGGTGGGATCGCTCAGGCATTCTTCACTAGAGGGAAAAGTCAGCAAAAAAATCTCATGCATCTTTAAATCAGTTTGTCAGCTGAGATAAAACCCACTAAAAAAAATTAGCTTAAATACAGGGTTACCACAGAATATTAGTCAACCTCAGGTTGTGCTGGTGCCTTAAATGTGTTTTCTCTTTTGCTCTTTCTGAATTTCTTCTCATTTTAACCCTGAATTTATACCTGGATTTGTGGGTAACAGCAATATACCTGTAAAGCTTTTTGTACTGAATTTACTTGTACCTATGATTAACTGCTGCCTTAATTAGGTTGTATTTTATGACCCCTATTCAGTCTTTATGAAACCAGCCCCAGTTTGGTGCATTTAAAGAGCTGAGCAAAATAGTAGTTAGCAACTGAAAATTACTCGTCTTTTTGTAAATGGGGAGAGATTATCAAGTTCTGTGTATAGATATCATACGTTGTATTTTTGTCTGTTGTTCATATTTCTTGGTGAAGGATTTCTCAGCCAATTTAGACTAAGATGCATGGATTAGATTTATGAGTGCTTCTAGGGGCATGAGAACTGCCCAGAGGGGAGGGTTCAGCTATGTGACGTGTGAAATACCGAAGAGGCAGCCCGGAGGGTTTCTCTCCTGCCAAGTAGTAAACTTCAGAGGGAAAAAGGTAGAGAGAATGTAAGCAAAACTGAGTGACTGCTGAGCTCTGTGGCTGGCAATTAAGAAAGCAGAGAGGATGAATGAACCATACTGCAAAGAAGTCCCGGATTTCTATACATCTGACCTCAAGAAACCTACACTGAAGGAAGTGAATGTTTGGCCATGCCCTGGGAGAAGCATCAGCAGCTCTGGAGTCTCCTTTTCTTGCCCACATGTCTTTTTTTGCCTCTCCTTGTTGTGCCTGATGGGCAGTCTGCTGGGGCATCCTCAGTGTCTGGATTACGGGCCGCCTTTCCAGCCCCCTTTTCACCTGGAGTTCTGCTCTGCCTATGAAAATTTTGGCTGCTGTGACCAGGAGAGAGACAACAGCATTGCAGCAAAATACTGGGACATCATGGATTATATTGATCCCCGGGGGCATAAACTGTGTGGAACGTATATCAAAGATATCCTGTGTCAGGTAGGGCAGAAAAATAGTGTCTGCATCCTATGCTTTGCGGTGACTTGGGGGTCAGTTGTCGTTCTGATAGCCTTTTATAGCAAGCTCTGTTGCTGTGAAAAGAGGTGTGGGAGCAGGGGAAAAGTGGGCTGACGGAATAATGGTATCTAATCCTCAGCATGCATTTTGCAAAGTGCTTTGTGTAAGGTGCATCACTCTGTGGTATCCGGCAATATACAGTGACATTTGTGAGCATTTATGATTTATGACAGCAATGCCCAACTTGGCTGATGATAAGAATCCTGCTGTTCTGCTAACTTTCTCATAACGTTCAAATATACGGAAAAACTTCTTTACAGTTAGGGTGACAGAGCACTGGAACAGGCTGCCCAGGGAGGTTGTGGAGTCCCCTTCTCTGGAGATTTTCCGCCTGGATGCAGTCCTGAGTAATGTGCTCTAGGCAATCCTGCTTTAGCAGGGGAGTTGGACTAGATGATCTCTAGAGGTCCCTTCCAACTCTGAAAATTCCGTGAAAGGGAGAGTTACGGATCAGTACCAAAGGCACTGTTCTTCCTTAGCTCCCCCCCTCCTTGTAATTTGAGGGCAAAACTGACCTGCCGTTTTAACAACTGTTAGTCATGCAAAGCTGGACTTACTGCATGCCAAAACACAAAGGTGCCAAAACACACACTTAATCTTACTAAGAACATATAAACCTCTTCTAATTAATATTTCTTTAGCCCTAAAATTATCTGTGTACCAAAATGTTTCCAGTCTTTTTGGATGCTGGCAGGATTCTGCCATCTCCTTGGGGTAAGTGGGACACCCTTTCAGCACCAGGGCTGAAAAAAGTGGAATTAGGGTTGTTTGTCATTTTATGGTTAGTAAACCAGAAAAAGATGTGTTACAGGACCACCAGTCTTGCTGTTATGAAGGCTTTTCTACATGTTGCAGGTAGAAAAAAAGACTATAGAAATGTGCCTATTGCCTCTTTGCTCATTCTGCAGGGCATAATTTAATTTTGCATTTGTTCTAAGTGTATGTTGTAGCAAGAAACTAAACCCACCCTATGTATTTTCTTATCTATTTTCAAAGTAATAAGTGATTACTCTTTTCATATATTTCTAGAGTAAGATTGCTGTTAAATCTTCAGGGAGGATCTTGTGATTGTGTTACGTGTTGCTCTTCCTGTTCAAGTTGGTGACAACCATGGAAATAAGATTCGGTTCTCTGGCAAATATTATTTGGCTGTTGAATTAGTGGAGGAGAAAAGATCTACCAAATGTTTTTGCTTTAGTGATGTCTCTTTGCTGGATCAAATTTTTACTCATGATCTCATGTGGAAGGGATGGAAAACTATGATATCTGTGTTCTACTGCCTCCACAGTATCCTGATAGTTTGTAGTCACTACCCATGAAATGTTGACCTGCACTTAGTGCCACATCAAATACAAAAAGACAGATGAATATACGTGATCAGGATGTAATTGTGCCAAGTGCTTATTTCTGCTGTGCACAGCAGGACTTCAGATAAACTGCTGCCGTTAACAAGTGCTTTTATTGATATTATTTGTATGGAACTTGGAATGCAAAGATTAGACTCAGAAGCAATGGTAATATTATTAGCTTTTGTCTTTTGAACAAAACAAATTTGAAGAAAGAGGTGTAGGTGCTTATTGATAAACTTGAATTACTAATAGCTGCTAGAATTTAGTGAGAACAACATTATTTCACATCTTTGCTACTACTCTGGTCTCCCCCAATGTGTTGTAACAAAGCAGCTCATTCAGTCAGGTGTTCCTTCAGTGCCAAAACCAGCAGACAGCAAAAACCAGACAATTTATTTTTTTTTTTCCTAGTCTTCCTGGTGGTGTAATGTGCTGAGCGTTACACAGAGGAAGCTGATTTAGGTGACTGCAGCAGTCCCGCTGGTCCCACAGAGCCCAAGAAGGATGCCACGGAGCGCACCTTACCTTGGCAGTGGAGCTGTCTGTTTCTTAACAGATAGAAGGTGATTAAATGGGGATGTGTTCTGGACCGTGGATTTCCTGCTGTCACTCTAAACCAGATGTGTTTCTCTTGAAAACTAACAGACCTCTTTTAAGAGGCATCCAAAGCAATCTGGCTCTGCTGGTAGAGCTGCTTCAGTGTGCATCTGGCAAGATCTGGGTCTATTTTTGCTAGCTACGCTTGTTCTAAGCATTTATGTTTCTAGGTACTGAGTTTAAAGTCTGACCATCAGCTGAGCTGTTCTAGGATTTAGCTTAAAAACGGAATATGAGACTCTGAAAACTGCCTGTAATGTTCTTAAAGAGGTGTTGTGCAAGTTGCACGGCTATAAAAATTCCCTGGATGCAAACCTTGCTACATGTGCTACAACAGCTGTTTGGCTACTAGCTGAGAGGATCTTTCTCTAGTCAGAAAACTGCTACAGGAGTCTTAAAAACAAACAAACAAAAAAACCCCAAACAAACAAACAAAAACAACCCAAACCACCCAAAAAACCACTCAACAACAAAAAAAAAACCCCACAAAAAACCAACCAACAAACAAAAAGGCCAGTTAAGCCTTGTTCACACTGAGTGAAAACCGTGATATTAGCATGGGATAGGAGCTAGTGCAGGGAAAGCAACATACTTTTTAAGCCAGTTTTAACCGGAGGCCTGACTTGAGTGCTGTGGGAGTGTATACTGGTGAAAGCGGAGGAGGTGAGCGATGGTTAATGGACTTAGTAAGCATCAGGGGAGGAACATGCCAGCCAAGTGTTATTGAATGCCTGCACCAAAGCCGCTCTTCTTCAAGAAGTTAAGAACAGAAATGCACTTACCTGAAGCTTTGGCTTTTGGGGATGGTACTCGGGGCCTAATGGTGCCCTTCCTTCTTCTAGGAAGACCTTAAATATGGGAAAAATGGTGTGGTTCTGCCATCTGGGGCTGGGCTCAGGCTGCAAGGACAGGCCTCCTGGGGCACTTGGCTCCCCTTTGCAGGCTGGGGACTTCTGATCCGGGAAGAGGAGAGGAGAGTTTCCTTACAGATGCGATGCAGGAGCAACAGAAAGCAGCTCATTCTGTGCAGCTTGATAACCAAATGGCAGCAATGAAAAGTGAGACACTTACTACACCATCCAAGAGTTGAAAGGGCTTTACTGCTTACAAGTCATATCTGTTCTTAGTACAGCCAAAAGCCCTCAGGCTCTTCTGTGAGCAAAGGAAACAGTTTGCTCTGCCATGTTTGGAGTGAGGGTCTGTAGCCTTCACGTTAAATATCCTGGAAAGGCTGCTACTTGCACAAAAAATAAATATCAGTGCTTGTATAACTACCCCAGATTTGTTTAATGAATTTTGTTTAATGAAGCAGACTTGTTTAATGAGGCAGAAAAAAATACTAATGTTGTAGTTCTTCATTCTTTCTCTATGTACTTACCTTCCTACATATGTGCCCAATAAAAACTCTGGATAGACCATTTCAGGCTGCTGGCATCAAAACCAGGAAAATAATCTTTCTGCAGAATTTAGCTGTTTCTGTTTTAACTTCTGCAATTTTATGCTGATTAAAATAAAGGTGGGAATTTAATGGAAATATTTTATAGAAGTTCTGGCCAGAATTTCTGCAAGATGAGGAGTTTAATTTAGGTACAAATTCAAACACAATGCCTGACTTTGTGTTTAACCTATATTTTGCACAGCTAAAAACTTAATGATATTTAAAGGGATGTAATTTTAGATACACAACACTTGAAAATGTTGCTTGCAGTATTTTTTTTTCCCTGAAGATCACATATAGAGCCAATGGTAGCTACATGAATTGCATAAGATGATATTTACTCATTTGAAACAGTTTTAAATCTCAACTACAGTCTTCTTCAGTGATACTATGCATGTGTCCTGGTTTGAGGACTTCTCAGTTCCATCTTAATTAGCTGTTCTGTATCTTTGACTGTCCTTGTGGATTTGTTCCAAAGCAACATAGCTTTTGGGAAGGGGGACCAGAGCTGCATGTAGTCTTGAAGGTGCAGGTGAACCTGTACCTCTTTTATTTTCTTTCTTCTTTTCCTAACACTTGATTAGACCTAGGTATGGGCTTAAGTGGTTGAACAAAGTAAAATCTTGAATATGTCTGGAAAAGGCGGTGATGCCTGCTGATATGAAAGATGTGTCTGGGTTTGGGACTGCTGGTCAGGAGAAGTCTGAAGTATGAAGGCTAACATTCTCCATAGTGCAAAGGGTTGCTGCAGTGAGGGAGTTAACAAATTCTTCTCTCAATCTGTTAAGAACAGGTTACAAACTGTCTAATTTAAAATCTAGCAGGGCAAACTAATGGGAATGTCTAAAAGCAAAGGTAAGACTAGATCGCAAGAAGAAATTGCCTGTTACTGCCTTAAAAACCTCTAGTAATGGAGAATCCACAGCCTCCACAGATGTACTTCTGTTGGGAATAACTTAGGTGCAGCTGATTGTGCTTTGGGAAAGGAAACAACTATTGACCTCCAAATCCCCTTTAGCCATATTCTGAGTGACTTTCTACTACTCCACTTCAAAGATGACTCATCACGTTCTCTGCCTTACTAATTTTTTATTTTTTTAACTGGTTTGCTTCCATGAAGGTGTCTTGGCTTCTGTTGGATGTGCGTACACACCCACATATTTATTTTCTTTTACTTTCTAGGAATGCTCCCCATATGCTGCACATCTCTATGATGCAGAAAACCCTCGAACACCTCTAAGAAACCTCCCAGGACTTTGTTTTGACTACTGCTCTGAGTTTCACTTCAACTGCCGCTCTGCCATCAGCCTGCTGACAAGTGATAAGCACATCCAAGAATGCTGTGAGACAAACAAGACGCGCTTTTGCAACCTCCTTCACCTACACGATGAGGACTACTGCTTCCCCAATGTGCTGAAGAACACAGCTCTCAACCGCAACCTGGGCTCGGTGGTGGAGGACCGCAAAGGCTGCCTCCAGCTCTGTCTGACTGAGGTTGCCAATGGCCTGAGGAATCCGGTGCTCATGGTGCACGCAAATGACCATACCCACCGCATGTTTGTAGCTGAGCAGGTGGGCGTGATCTGGGTCTACCTACCTGATGGCAGCCGTCTGGAGGAGCCCTTTCTGGATATTAAAAGTATAGTGCTGGCTACGCCATGGATAGGGGATGAGAGAGGCTTTCTGGGAATGGCTTTCCACCCTAAGTACAAGTACAATGGGAAGTTTTATATCTATTACTCATACATGGATAAGAACCGAGTGGAAAAGATCAGGATCAGTGAATTGAAGGTTTTAGCATCTGATGTTAACAAAGCTGATCCACTCTCGGAAAGGTAAAGTTCATGTTGAATGTTATTGTATGTCACAATGAGAAATTATTTTTCTTTGTTCCTGTCGTTCCCCCTTGCAGAACCTGCACATTCCCAGTCACCCTGGTCCAGGTGTATGACTGGCTTGCTATGAAGCTACCAGAGACAGGTTGGCTCAAGGTCACACAGCAAACTAGAAGTGAAACTGAAAAGAGGACCCAAGATCTAGGCTTCCAGGTCATCTTCTCTCTCTATCTTGTACTCTTGCCTTCCAAAGGGCAGTAACAGCTTTAAGCCTATTGTGGAATTAACTGCCCTAGGAGAACTGGGATGATTCCCTACAGTACTATACATTCATTTTATCTGACATGTGTGCCCCTGCCCAGTCCCCCCACTAAGAAAAAAGCTAATTCTCAGTTATGGAGAAATATTTGTTAATAGTGGACTTATATTCTCTCAAGTTTCACAGTCGCCATAAGATGCTTCTGAAGCCCTCAAATTCACCAACTACTTCTCATATAAGAAAGCAGAACCCAACTGTTGCAATCAAAGTTTAAAGGGCAACAAATGTTCCCTGCAGATGAACACATTAGGTATTTGTAGTTGTGTTTTCAGATGAGCTGTGATGCTCCTGTGCTCACGGTGGTGGGCAAGCTCTGTCACACAAGTGGTGTTAATGCAGTGCAGGTCGGAGCTGTAGCGCACAGGGCAGACATAGTGCTGCACGGCTTGTGGGAAACGCGTTTTCTCAAAGGATGCCATACTGAAAGGAGCTCTGCTGTAAGGCAGGCAGACAGCCTTATGCTGCAGCCTCACAAACAGGATGCAACTTGGCACCGTATTTGACAAAGCTGACAGGTCTATATGGCTGAGAAATCTTACTTTCTTCTGCAGAAGTCATGCGATATTTCTGCAGCCCACCTAGAATGCTCAATCCTTTCCTGTAGCTACATCTGGAGTTATTTCTTTTTTTTTTAGGAATCTTTTGGAGCTTGAAGAACCAGCTGCAAATCATAATGGTGGGCAGCTGCTCTTCGGTGTGGATGGCTATATGTATCTGTTCACAGGGGATGGAGGGAAAGCTGGAGACCCTTTTGGAAAATTTGGAAATGCCCAGAACAAGTAAGTAGGACAGCAGCTGAAAGCCTTGAGCTTGTCCACCAAGACACAAGGTTTGGAAATGAGGCAATGTGGAAGAATAAAGTAAGAGCACTTCCTGAAAGTGCAAGTCTGTCTGTATTTTAGAAATTTAAATTTTACATTTTGAAAGCTGAGGGAACCCAATTTGTTGACAGGGGGAAAAGTCTTCTGGGACTTAAACAGGTTGCAAGACATACCAGCTGTTGGTTTATCTCTTTTGGACAAATAACTTCTCCTTTGGAAAGGGAGAAGAGGGAGAGAATTGTTCATTTTCAGTTGGCTCTAATGCTGGGATTTGTATTTTTCTGTTGTTCTCTTTAGGAGTGCTTTGTTGGGGAAAGTCTTGAGGATTGACGTGGATGGAAAAAGCCCTGAGGGAAAGCCTTATCGCATCCCTCCTGATAATCCATTTGTGTCTGATTCCAAGGCCCGCCCTGAGGTTTATGCTTATGGGGTCAGGAATATGTGGCGCTGCGCTGTTGACAGAGGGGACCCTGTCACGAAAAAGGGAAGAGGGAGGATATTCTGTGGGGATGTCGGGCAGAACAGATTTGAAGAAATCAACATCATTGTTAAAGGAGGGAACTACGGCTGGAGAGCGAAGGAGGGATTTGAATGCTACGACACAAAGCTTTGCCACAATTCCTCTTTGGGTAAGGAAGAAAGTTCTTTCAAAAGATTACTTTACTATACGTGTGTATTTACTAGACTACAGCTCCATTTTTCCAGAGAAGCTAAATAATCCAGTATTGTGTGTTAAATGGAGTTAGCAGAATATTTTTTTCCTCCCCAGCCCTGCAGTGTGGGTATGAAATGATGCCCTGCTTATTCGGGGAATTCCCTGTCATACACTGCACTGGACAACGTGTTCAGGGTTAAAGGCTGTCCCTTTTGTAGACAGACAGCATTTTCCCAGTGAAGTCAGGAAGACAAAGGATTGGGTTTAAGTAGAAAAGCAATATTGTGTTTTCCTCAGAAGCTCTGAGCCATCCATAAGGAGAGCGGACCAGGCTGATGCTGAGTCCCTGAAACAAATCCTGTGGAAGAGGCAGTGTGTCCTAGCAAGTACAGTGCTGCAGCAGAACACTTAAAAGCTCTGCTCTGGGTCTGTGGGTACGATGGACAAACTCACCTGCTGCCTTTAAAAAAGAGTAGATATTGGCGGTCTTCATAAAGCTCTTTGGAAAGCATGGTAGAAGAACTAGGTATTATTAGAATGTTCCTTAAGCTGTTGGAAGAAAACAGCTGGTCTTAGCCTCATGTAGGTGTTTCTGAAACATTTTTATGAGCAGGCAGTTGTAGAGTATGTGTTATCAGCATTTCTCTTCTGTTATGCTGGTACTCACACGGCTCTCAAGTTTCTTTCTTTGGTTGTTTTTTTAATGGCCCAATCCTCAACTGATAACAAAACTGAATTAGATTTTGCTGTTAATTACATTTTTTAATGAATTACATTTGTGACCTTTATCCTCATCATTAAAGACAAGCTACTTGATCCAGGCGAAAAAAAGTGAGGACAAGACTAAAATCTTGTGGGATCTGATATTCAACCCAAAAAAGGGCCGAGTTCAATTTTAACATTGCCAGAGGCAAAGCCTTTATTTTATGTCTCATGACATAAAATGGAGGTAGCATACTTATGCATCTTCTGTGCTGAGAATGTCAGCAAACCTATGAAGATGTTAACTTGGAATTGTTTGATTTTATTCCCGTCTCTAAAAATACTGGAATTTGTAAAGACAAATCCTGCTAAAATGATTGGTACAATAGCAAACCTGTAAGATAATACTTCCTACAGGCTGATGCCTTTCTGCATTGCTTAATGCAGAGAATCTTGGTCCTATGTGTTATGGAAGCTCATCATGACTAAGCCTTGATAAGCAATTACACAGAGAGCTCCTTAAAGCCCCTGGGTCTGTTCTGTCCTGGAGTAAATTACTGAATTCCCACTGAAATTTAACTGTGCTCTTCAATTGCAGTGGTCCTTCTCGTAATTTTTGTGCCTGTCGATGTCATCAAGCAATTGCTTTTTGATGATTTCTGAATGTAAATTTTCTCACTTCTCGTGCTTCTGTATTTCACAGATGACATTCTTCCAATATTTGCATATGGCCGCAATGTGGGGAAGTCAGTCACTGGAGGTTATGTATACAGAGGATGTGAATCGCCCAACTTGAACGGCCTTTATATTTTTGGTGATTTCATGAACGGGTGAGACTAATTGTTTGCTCTGCAGCTCCCATTTTGTACCCATATTTGCCTTATCTGGCCAAATAAGCATATCAGAGCATCCTGAAACATTTTGAGCTGGAGTGAATGAGAATCTCAGATGTCTGTGTTTAAGGGCTCTGTTTGACCATTATAACAATGTTTTGGTTGGAATCTAAACTTTCTCCAATTTAGAGACCTTAGGATAGGTTTGCTTTTGTTCAGGTCTGTTTTTCCAAAAGTCAAACATTAAAGCCAGTCAACAGTCAGGGTCCTTACTGACACTTTTTTCCACTAATGCATGATTTTGGCAGGAAATAATATTGATAATGGAAACATAAAACACAGGGTTTTATTTTTCATCTAGTCGACTTATGGCTTTACAGGAAGAGGAGAAGACAAATAAGTGGAAGAAGCAAGATATCTGCATTGGTAGCACAAAAGCTTGTGCTTTCCCTGGAATGATCAGTTCTTATAGCAAATTCATCATCTCATTTGCTGAGGATGAAGCAGGTAGGCATCATGCCAGCCATACCTTTATTGGAAACTGTACTGTCAGTTCTGTATTGTAGGGCAAATATGTAAAATTATGTTGCTCCTCACATGCTACTAGAGAGTAGGCGCTGAAAAACAGGTTTGTGGCTACTTCAGCACGGCAGTTAGGGTTAGTATGGGGTTCAGAGAGGTCTCCTGCCCTGTGAGGCTATTGCAGATCAGCTTGATGGAGAGCTCAGGAGGCAGATCCTCATGTGAACTTGCAGTCTGAATGCTCCAGGTTCCTTAAGGAGTTTGAACTCCTGTTTGTTTCAGCCTTTCCCTGTCCTTTTGTTGTTATTTGTTTATGCTGTTTCACTAATAAAAAGACTGTATCAATGCAGTTTGTTCTTTCATTGTAACAGCTCATCCTCACTTGAGTTCTTACAGCTTTTCCGAATTTCCCCCTCATCATTAGTATAAATTCCTCTTATTCACAACAGCAGCGCTTCACACTGTGGATTATACACCAAGGCTTTATTTGGGGATGAGGAAAGCCACTAATTTGAAAGTTGAGTGGAAGTGTCTCAGTGTGTAGGATTATTGCTAGGGTCATGATGACCAGATCTCTCACCAAGGTGAAACTACCAATGCATATTTTTTTCACTTTTGGATAGTCCTCTGACAAAGAGCTATGTAATACAAAACGTGACTGCAAACTTTTTTGAGAGCCCAGGTGTCCTTTAATGAGCTCTGATGCTTCACGATTTGGCAGAAAAGAGATTTGCTTGTAATGAAAAGATCATAGATGGTCTGGCTAGCATATTCTGCCAAAGATGCAGGGAGATGCAGGCTTTGTTGTGAAATATGTACAATTTTTAACTGTTCTAACAACACGTGGAGTAAGTGGATGTTAAATGTCTCTTCTACTTGTTGCTCTTTTAGAAACCAATATGGTATTGGTCATGTAATTTGAAAAACAACAGCTTTGCCTCTTTTGCAAGCTACTGTAATTTGCCTGGATGTTATTCTAGTGGGTGCTGAAGGGAAGACAAGGAGCAGTTGCTGTCCTCAGCAACCATACAGGAATAAGAAGCTTCTGTTTTCTGTGGATTAGCCAATTTAGCCCTTGTTGAATTTTTTTGGTATGACTATGAGATGGTTAAATATTTGTTGTGTGGCCTTCCCCTCTATTTGTAGCTCCTGACTGCTTCTTTGGTACAAACAAGTTTAAAAAAATACATATTTATACAGACAAAAGTAACGTTTTGGAGGGCCACCGACATGAGGTGATGAAGGGCCTGCTCAGGCACTGTGCTTGAGTGAGGGCTGCTGGTTCTGCCTGGAACCCTGCTGCAACCAAGAGATCACTTGGTGTCCCTGGGAGTCCACCTGCACAGGCAAGGACGGGACCAAAGCCCGCTTCTTGAAAGTAAGACATGACTGAGGGATTGACTGAAGGGGTTTTCTTTTCTGACCATGTGAATTAGTGAAGAGCCAGGAAAGAGGGAAATAGAGAACTTGGGCACTTGAATCTGAAACTGGTTTTCTTTTTTTTGTTTCCATTTAGGTGAGCTGTATTTTATGTCTACTTCTTATCCCAGTGCCTATGCACCACATGGATCGCTCTACAAGTTTATTGATCCTGCAAGGTTAGTAATTAAACATGTTTTTCTGTGCCAAATTCTTATATAATCAGCATATGTTCTCCAGCTATCACAGTAGAAAGAATGCTAAGTACTACTGATACATAATCTTACTGACCTCCACATCCAGTCCTTGGTTTTTGTTTGCTCACCATACATCTGGTGCAACTTTAATCAGTTTTAGTGACTTTATTCCTCACTCATCATATCTGTGCAACCAGAAATAGACAGAGTTCAGACATCTTAAAGGTCTGGGACAGTAAGGATCAACATAATGTCTCCTTGGTTGCATATCTGAAGTATAGCACAGTGGTGTTTTAAAAATGACAGTCCGTATTCTTCAGGGTCATGACATCAAATATCTGTGGTATGCTTTCATATAAACAAATAAATTGCAGTCCACAGTTTAGTTTTCTTCACAAAGACGACTGAAACCTGGTGGTTCATGTAGTGTTCAAATAATAATTGGAGCTGAACCTGAGTTTTTCCAAGCAAAATGTTTTTTCACCATTAAGCAGTCATCCCTGCTAAAGTCTGGTTTTAGAATAATAAGCATGCTTATGTAATTTTTTCCCCTCCCAAGCTTTTGGATCTTGCTAAAAAGCATTAAATGGGTTTCAAATCACCCTGTAAAGTAGATAAAGTACTAATGTGTCTGTGCTGTTGCTGAGACCTCAGACACTAAGAAAACGAAGAAAACAAGTTATGTTTTCTTGAGCAGTTAATTCCAAAGCTAGATAGTTAACTCAAGCTGTATACCAAGGTGATGGAAATAGGAAATGGAGTCTTTTACTTGCTGTAACTACTTGAGGAGACTCCTGCCTATAACAGCTTATTGTCTGCCAGGAAGCTTTTGAACCGCATTAACTGCGGCTGACCAAAATGTGACATTTTCAACCAAAAAGATAAATAGATTTGTGAGCTAGCATAAACATTGAGAGCTTAAGCATACTCTACTTCACACACACACACAAAAAAAAAAGGCCTGCAGTCCCTATGCCACTCCTTAATGCTCCATGAAGACTATCAGCATGATAAATCCTCTCGTCTTTCCCACTGTAAATGAAGAAATGCATCTTTCTGTTTCACAAGCAGCCTGTGGGAGCCTTTCCAGGAGGCTTCCTGCCTCAGCACTGGTGTGCAGTAATGCACCACGTTATGATGACTCCACAAAGGGCAGCAAGCCCCTGCCGGGAGTGCCATGGTTTCACTGTTCAGAAGGGCTTTCTGGAAGGAATCCAGCTCTTCCCTGTGCTTTTGGAGCTTCATATCCACCACTTCTAGAGCAGGACCAGGCAGTTATTCCCTTGGCTCTTTGGAATTTATTCTTGTATTTTCTGGTTCCCCTTGTTTACCTTAGCCCAGATGCTGCTTTGCTCAGTTTTGCCCTTGCCTGTTTGCTTAAGCACTTCACAAGCTTGTCCAGGGCATGCAAAGCACTGACTGCTCCCCTGGAGGCTGAGCTTGCTTGGCCCTGGAACAGAGTCCTAACACCTCCAGATCCTGGGCTGTACTGTCCTCCTCCTGATCACCAGCGGAGACTTTTTCCTTTCTCCTTTGCATTTTAATGCTGTTTATAGGATTCTTCTGTTTCTGTCTCGCTGAGCAGGGGCTGGGATAACTGCCTCCAACTGTTGTATTGTAGGTAGAATCTTAGCCATTTCGTCAGCATTAAAGTTGTTAGCATTAAAGTTAGTTAGGCCTGTTAACTATTGGCATTAGCTGCACTTTTGATACAGGGTCTTGCATATGACCATTCTGTTATGTACTTGGCCAGATGGTCGGCCTTGGGAATGTTTCTTCACAAGTATCTGGGCTAATTAGTAGAGGAACTTTCTGAAATTTTCTAATGGATAATGAGGATTCTATCCTTCAGTCGTATGAGAAAGAACACCTAATCAAGGAAAGCAAGTCTTGTTATCTGTCTTTGAAGTAAAACATCCTGGAGCAGATGAGCATATGAACCTTGAGAGTGCTCCTAATCTACCATGTTTTGAAAGGTCTAGCCAACTTGGCAGAAGTGAAGATTCTGGGTGTCCTAAACTGGACTACCTTCGTTATAATACTGAAAATCACACCCATAGGCCAAGAATACCCTTGCCCGGGTGGAGACCCTTCCCTTGTGCAGGCGCAGTAACTGAGGAGAATGACAGAGCAAATATTATAATCATATGTAAATTACTAACCAATCGTTGTAACTGGGAATGTGCTACCTTGTAACTTTCATGTATAAATATGACGAGGAGACTGGCATGGGGTGTGCACGATTTGTGGAAATATTCCACTGCGCACTCTGGCCAGAATAAAGCAATGTCTCCTCTCTAAACATAGTCTCTGTGTTTCAGGAGAATTGGGACTTAGACCTCTTTTTCAGGTAACACTCCGATGGGTGCAGTCCCAGTCTGCCCAGCCCAGACACTCCCTGCTGCCTGCCCACGCTTCAGCAAACACCCTGGCAAGGGTCGCAAGCCACACAAACCCCTGCTCCAAAACACTGGCCAGGGACCACTGCCATCTACCTGAGGGCAATTCAAACTTCCTGAGGAACCTCCCAGGAAAATGGATGGCAGCAGCGCCCCGTGTCCCCAGTTCAGCTTGCCTCTCCAGCACTGCTCTGGGAGACAGCAGAGGGGCTGGTGTGCCTCTGCCTGGACTGCCACCAAATCCCCAGAAGTTAGGTGGGGGGAACCCCCCATCAACCCTTCATCAACACCCCACCCACCCCAAAAAAAAACCCACAAGCAATGCGAACAACCCTGCTTCAGTAACCTTTTTTTTATTTAATTGAAATGGTATGGAGGAAGCACTTGGCTGTTGCCCCTGTCTGAAGGAGAATGCTAATCACAAGAAAATGTGATGCCTTAGGTCATGCTTTGCTTTTCACTGTCAAGCATGCCAAACTGGAAGAGCCTGTTCTTATTTGTCCTACAGCAGTTCCTTTGGTGGGTAACAGAAAACACAGGTCTGTTGCTCTTCTTTGTACCCCCCTTCCTGTCATTTAACATGTGGCAGCTTTACCTCTGGGAAAATGTGCTTTTTTTTTTTTGGGGGGGTGCTTTTGTACTGTGGGAAGTTGTCTGGGAGGAACGCAGGTGCATTTTATTTGCAGTTGTTGCTTCTTCCCTCCTTGCCTGTTCCTTTCCTCTCTCACCCTTCTCGCTGCAGCACTATGTTGGGTCCGAAGTGGTGCCCTTTGAAGGTCACGCTAACTTTTGTGGGGCTGTGTGGGAACACGCTGCTGCATGTAGAGATCCTTAGGCTGCAGCACGAGCGAGTGGAAAGCACCATCACTGACAAGAGTTATGTGCATGAATGAGACTCCTCCACTTCAAGGTGGGGTGCACGAGCCAGTAGTGGTGAGGACAACTCCGAGTGACTGATAAGTCTGATGTTCAACCAATGCATCCACTGGGCTTCTAGAAGCAGCATCATGCTGTGCCTCCAGCAGCAGGGCACGTAGCTGAACACACCTAATTGGCACCCTTGAATTCGGTGGTGGGCTGCAAAGTTCAGGCAGGCAGGGCCAGCATCCCACACACAAACAAACCAACTTTCAGTGTTGGATAAAGACAGTCCAGACTGCCTGACAGCAGAAAGTTGACCAGAAGGGTGGTAGAAGAGAAGCTGCAGCCTTCCAGCTGCTATTGCTATTCAGACAGGGATTTTATGGCTTGCAGCCCTGAGTTAGGCTCTTAAATTCCACCTGCGTTGCACTCTAGGTGCCTAAAGTGCTCTCATGCCTCTTCCAGCAGAGGCAAGTGACAAGAGGGGATTGATATGTGCCTCTGAAATAAATAAACTTCCTTAACAATCTCTACGTGGCTTTCTGTTTTTCAAGGAGAGCTCCACCAGGGAAGTGTAAACACAAGCCTGTTCCAGTGAAAACAAAGAGTAAACGGATACCATTTGTTCCACGTGCAAGTAAGTTGTTAAGCTTTAATTTTACTGAGAAGCAAAACATATAACCATCTTGTAGGCATGTGACTGAAATCTTTAGCAGTTTTAAAAACTAAAGCACTGAGCAGGAGCAATCTTGAAGTTGGGTTATCACATTTAATGTGTGCTTCTATCATCTACTAGATGCCATGCCTTTTCTCAATCCTGGTCTTGGATTTTTCTTCTAGGTGATGCCAAGTAATAGTGTAAATGGGCATCAGATGGGAACCAATGGCTTTGATTCAGGCATTGCATTTGGTCTGGGAAGTTTGGAGTGCTCGTCCCTGGCTCTGTGACAAGCTCCTTGAGTCAAATGATCCCCCCTCTGTAACCATAGGGGAGTCAATCTTCCTTTCTCCTGGTCTTTTTCTGTCCTACATCCCATGCAACTAGGGCAGGAGTTACATCTTATTATTGAGTAGAAAGTGTGTTGAGCAAGTTGAGGTCATCTTGTCTGGGATTTCCAGATATTAGTGTAACATGAAAAATTCATATTGTTAAGTCTGCCAAAGAAGTGTGCAAGGTTTCTGTCTGGACTTATTTTCCTTAAATATACATTTATAATTTTTAAAATTAAATTTTATTTCTAAGAAACCTAGGGCTCTTTTGATGGAAGAAGAGAGGTTTATATAGTGTGTATTTCTTCTTTCAGAATGTCAGCTGTTTTCTTAACTGTAGCTCTAATAAGGGTTTATATCAGTCATATCTCTGAATTAGCCTTTTGTCTTAAAGTGGGGATGCTGAACCATGTTAATTACTTTCCTCAGAGACTGTCCTTGAGCTGCTTAATGAACCTTCAACAACCAAGCCTCTGAAAAAATCTTCTACCCCCACTGCAGCCATCCCAACAGTTTCTTCTAAGAAAGCTAAAAAGACCCCATCCGCCAAAATAAAAGCATCAACAGTGAAACCAGCTCCATCTGGTAAAAAGAGACAGAAAACCAAAGCTGAGGCTAAACATCACAAGCCAAAGCAGAAAGAGAAGGTTGCACACATTTCCAGAACTACACCAGCACCTCCTTTGCCAAAAAAGAGGAGCTCCCACATAACCTTCCAAAGAAAGCAGCACAAGCTAAGGAAAAACTGGAGAAGAGGAGGAAGGAGAGTAGATTAAGAAGCAGCTTTTGAAGCTCAGTGATTTCCCAGAAAAAGCAAGCCGCTTGTAAGATGGTGAAACAAATGTTTTGAATAGTGACCCAATAACAGATAATCAGTTGGCTCCCTATGCCAGCGCTCCCAGGTGTGTCTCCATTAGTGTCAGCGTCACCAGCCTCTGTACATGTTCTATTAAACCTTAACAGCACCAGCCTCCTAATATTAACTTTGCAAATCCTGCTGTGATATCCTTTTCTGACATAAGTAGTTATGAGAGTCTCTGATGGACATTCACTGGTAAGATTTGACTGTGTATGACTGTCTAATATATCCACGTGCCTCCAACTTTCAGCACTTGCATCTTTTATCCAAGAATATGAAACAGACATGTCAATGACCTCACCTTTCTCTCTTTTTTTTTTGTTCTTTTAACTGAAATGCAATGAGAAGTATATTTTAAGAGTTGTTGTCTTTCAGACAATTAAATTAGATTTTTATTTTTTTAAGCAATATTTTTTTCAAAGTATGATCACCTGCAGGTTCCAAAGGATTCAGTAAGGGTTGGAAATCATAGAAAGGTTTAGGTTGGAAGAGACCTTAAAGATCATCTAATTCCAAGCCCCCTGCTGTGCGCAGGGACGCTTCCCACTAGACCAGGTTGCCCAAAGCCCCATCCAGTCTGGCCTTGAATGCTTAACGGGAATTTGTCTGGGCAACCTGTGCCAGTGTCCCACCACCCTCACAGTGAAAAATTTCTTCCTGATACCTAATCTGAAGCCATTCCTCCTTGTCCTATTACTACATACACTTGTAAGAAGTGTCTCTCCATCTTTCCTGTAGACCCCCTTTAAGTACTGGAAGGCCTCTATAAGGTCTCCCTGGAGTCTTCTCTTCTTCAGGCTGAACAACCCCAACTCTCTCAGCCTGTCTTCATAGGAGAGGTGCTCCAGCCCTCTGATCATCTTCCTTCAGCAAATCTTAAAAACAAACAAACAAAACCAAAGTTACAGACACTAAACAACCCCCCCAAAATGCTAGTCGCGATTGGATGGAGCCCTCACCTGGCTTCTACCTGAGCACAGGCTGGACTCTCCCCTGGGGAGCAGAGGAGGGCTGGGCGTGGGGTCATGGCTGCAGCTCTTCCCTGCCCCAGCCTCTTCTCTTCCCGGGGTTTAGAGCCAAACTGGAGGGGCACGGGGGTCCCCGGCGGTGGGGGTGCTCCTTCCCCTGCAGAGCACACACGCCGTGCAATGGATTTGGGGTGGGGTGTAGCAAGGAGACGTGGTAGGTCCAGGAGCGTGGGGCGGCATTAACCACGGGGGAAGTGCGGCACTGACAAACCTCAAATGTTCTTTTTCCAGAGAAGTGTATTTATTTGCACAGCGGAGCCACGGCCCGGTTCTAGACTCCTACCCTTGGCGTTGGGAGGGAGCCAAAGCAAATGACATCATTCCGCAGTTCCAGCGTGACGCCCGTCTCCTACCGCCACCCTCTGGACGCGCCCTTGGGGCATGCAAAAAACCAGCACCCTGCTGCCGCAGCTCGGGGAGCGACCCACCCAGGGCGGCCGACCGCCCTCCTCTCCCCTCCCAGAACGAAACTCCCGGCTTGGTCAGGGGAGGGAAAATTAAAAAGGGGGGAGGAAAAAAGAAAACCTGGGTGAGGCCCCAGCGAGGATCGAACTCGCGACCCCTGGTTTACAAGACCAGTGCTCTAACCACTGAGCTATGGAGCCACCTATCACTACCAGCCCTGCCGACGGCTCCTGTCGCTCTCCCCGGGCCGCCTGTCCGCGCCGCCGGCCGGTTCCCGGGGGACAGGGGAGCGCGGCGGCCGCGGGGCTCGGCACCCCTCCTGCTGTGTGAGCGTAAGGCGGCGGGCAGGACGGCGGGTTGTCCCCGGGCGGGCGCTGCGCGGCAGGCCGCGGCCTCGCCTGCCGCCCGCTAGGCCTCGGGCTGCGCCTCAGGCCTCGGCGGCGAAAATAACCCAGCTCCCGGCACCCGCCCGGCGGGCACCAACCGCCCGCCCCGCGTCTGCCCTCCGTAGCGCAAGCAGCAGCGGAGCTGTGGAAGTCCCACCCGTGTTTCCTCACCAGCCGGCTGCCGAGGGCCGTGTAGGCCGGGGGCGGTAGGCCCCAGCGGGCCTCCAGCCCCTCGGGGCTGTTCGGGGCGCTTCGCCTGTGACGCCCCCGGCTCAGAGCCGGGCCCCTGAAACAACCCCCACACCCGTTTCCTCCAGCAGAAAAAGCTCCCCGGGGTTGTGTATGTGTGTGTGGGGGGGCTCCCCCCTTTATCAACAAGCAGGTCCACCTGCTGCAAATTTAGGAGATGCTAATCAACTTTGCGTTGTAAATCTTCTCAGGTTTTGTGAAATAACTTACAGAAAAATGGGTTTAATTGTCTTGCAAATAGACCACAAGTCTAGGCTGATGAGGATGTGAACCCAACTGGCAAGACCGGCATTGTGTAGCTTTATTTTCTCTCTTCGTTTTTACAGAGCAAGTGAAGATTTTCTGCTTTGCATAAAAGAGCCGGTCTGTTGCATGCAGCCCTCCTCCATGGAAGTTTAGGTGAAGGTGAAAAGGTAGGCTGTGGAGAGGAAACTGACAGACATCGTTCTGGAGTAATAAATTTGAGCAGTTCTGCTGTACGCTGCAGTCGCATTCTGGAAAAGCTGACATGATTTGTTGGGTGCAAGCCTCAAACTGTGTGTGACTGAAAGTAAAGCTCCTTGAAATGAGAATAGACAGAAAAAGCTGCATTAGGGAGTTAAAGACCTTTCATCCATCCCACACTCCACAAATCATGAACTAGATCCACTTCCTTCTTTTTTTATTTTATTTTATTTCACCTTCTCTTTAAATGGATATGATCTCTGTGGACAACCTAGACCAGTTCTGGTGAACTCTGTCTTGTTGTTTATGTAAGACACTACAATTACTTTAAAATATCTGCTTTTGACCTCTAATGTGGCAGCTGATAAATTCATGAAGTTTCACATTTCTTTGATGGTTGCTTTTTTTCCCCTTCCCTTTGAAGATAGTGAGTTTTTAGAGTTGGTAAAGCTCTTCCAAAGAGGGCTAAAATGTCTGTGGTGAGTGTTCTGCTAATGCCCCGGGGAACTGAAATAGAAGCATAGCTTGTTGTATAGCCTTAATATAGGTTTACGCTTTTCCTGCTGTAAGACAAACCTACCTTCATCAGTCTAACAGAGCTGAGCAGCAGGGTGAGATGTATTCTGAGAACAGAGCAGTGTTGAAATCAAGTTTTTTGTCATAGTATGGCTACCTGTCACTATTGTTTTTTAACTTAGGTGCAAAGTCTGCAACTGCTGCGGTTGCCCTGCCTCCGCATTCCTTTTGCTGTCTGCTTAGAGCCCACTGCAAGGTGGGCTACACTTCAAATGCTGTGTAGCACACAGTCTTGGTCAGACACTCTCTGGGTGGGATTCAAGATGTGTGATGGAGGTACCATGCTATCAGTAAGCCCTCTAACTTCTCTTTGCAATGGAAATAAGGAAATGAGACACTTCTAGGATGCAATTCATCTCACCTGAAGGTAAACCTCTACAATAAGTCATCTGAATCACGGTCCAGAAGTGCTTGTTTCTCTGTTGACTGTGAAGGGAGTCAATGCTGACAATGTCAGCAGTTAAGTGAGACCGATCTTATTGGGCGTGACAGGTTTGTACCAACTAAGTTCAGCTAGTGAGCAGATACTCTGCTGAGACCTGGCTGGGGAGGGACGCAGCAGCTGCTTTATTTAATAAGCACAGCAGCAGTACATAGCTCCTGTCTGCAAACTGCTAATGCTCTTAGCCAGCCTGTCCTCTCAGTCACATCTGCACAGGAATAAGCTTTAGTTTAATTTAATACCCTTTTGCTTTAGATGTTTAAACTGTAATAACTGTAGCTGGAAAATTCCCATCAGATGACCAAGAGATGGCAAGATAAATTATACGTGTAAGGGAGACTCTATGAATATTTCTGCAACTAAACACACAGATTTTGAAAATTAAGCATTTAGGCAATAAAATGCCTATCTGATCTTCTGTTTATTGCCGTTGAAAGCCACTAGATGGAGCCTAAGTTCCATCCGTGGAACTGCGTGAAAGGATGAGGAAAATTTTTTAACAGACTTCAAATGCTGAAAAGAGTGCATTTTTACCACACGCGTTTTTTAAAAAATCTGTAGGACAATTTACCTTTAAAGATGTGCCAAACATGTAAAGATCCACGTTTATAAATGCTCTTTAACATTTCTGCTGTTTTGCAGTAAGGTTAAACTTGTGTTGTGTGTCCCCGTTGCTAAATCAGGGCTTTCCCAAGCATGCATTCTTTTCATCTGGTCCAGTGAATTAATGCTGATAAAAGTGGAGGGCTAATAGCAGGTGTTTAGTGAAAGCAAGCTGGCAGGCCTTTTGCAAACTGCCTTGCTGGTGTAACACATTTGGCTTTTTCTTTCATATAGAAGAGTTTTGTAAAGCAGACACTCCCAAGGTAGGGAGGAATGCTAAGGTTATTTGCAGCAGCGCACAGAAAAGTTTCCCCTTCCTGAGGAAAGCTGTTAAGAAGGAGCAGGATTTGAAAGATTTAGCCTAGACTTTCTCTACACCAAAGACAGGCAGCAAGCTAGAAAATAGAGTGGCTAGCGTAAGAGTAGATGTAGTCTTGCACTCAGTCTGGACCATGGCTGTTACTAAAAAATGACTTATTTTTTCCTGATTAGCTCCCTGATTGTCCTTAGCAGCCCCACTGAACAAATATGTGTTTAACTGTGTGTAAAGCTGGTGTCAGTCTGCAGATGTCAACCATGTTGCTGGCAATTTACATCCGTCTCATTGTTAAGAGCAGTGAGCTAATCTCATGCATATTCCATATGATCTTATTATCATATCTTGCATTCAAATGGTAACAGGAGAAGCAAACCAAACGAATGACTTTTCAGACAGCTGGATCGTGAATTATCCCTAGAAATTCTCTTACGCTATAGTATTCTCTTTTTCTAAACTCCTTTCCCTGGCTTGTCATCCACTTCCCTGCTGAATTCAGTTTTACTGGTGTTTTGCAGGATTCAGTTCTTTGTTGCATAAACCAGCTACCAGCTTTGGGCTGCAGGGGTATGAAATAAACAGCAGCGATGGTTTTCTCTGCAGACATGGTGTGCCTCCTAACAGCTTGCTGTGGCTTGCCTACCTTTGTCCTCTTCACATCTGATTTTTTATGTCCCAGGTGCAGCCTAGTGCATCTGGGATTATCTCAGCAGAAGTACAGATCAGCAAAACTGGTGTGCTTGCCTTTCCTTGTCAACCTCTGTGAGAAAGGACTTGCAGCACAGCTCCAGTCTTTCTATGAAATGGGATGTTCTGGGGTGTTTTAATCATCTGACAGGTTCAGTACTGTTGGTTTTGTTTCTTAGAGAAACTCAATAGTAACCTAAAAGTGTCCGAGTTTACTGTATTCATTTTAATTCACAAGTGCTGATAGATTACTTTGTCTTGTACAAATGCAAGGGTTTTTTTTTTTGAGTAAAATGTTATTAAAATCAAGGGAACACTTCCTGCTGAGTTTGGGTGGGTTTTGGAGCGAGTCCTTGGAGTATTTTAGGCATTGAAATATGGTTAAGGCTTGCCTTCTCCTCTGCATGTGAAGCTTTAAGTCCTGTTTGAGTGAGATATGCCTGAGGAAATGTCCTGTTCTGCAGTTTTAACCCAATCAATCCTTTTAAAAAACACTGTTGTTCAAATTACACAGGAATGATCCACTTGTCCTTGAAACATTGGGTAGAATACATGAGCTAGAACAAGATAAAAATCAGCAAAATTTACCTCCTATGATTTTTCTACTAACAGTTACCTTGTGTAACAGAGGCTGGATAAGGTGCTGTGAAGGCTGTTTCCAGGTTTGAGCTTGTGCGCTGCTTGCATTCCTACTCCATCCTAGCATGGGGTACTGGTGTGCACCCTTCCCCTTCTCTGGTATTCTGGTTTCCATAGGAAAGAAGTTCAAATATGCAACAGATACAGTGACCTGTCAAAATTACTTTGGTAGTCTCAGTACTCTTCTTTTGGACAAGCATCACATGCAAAAAAAAATTCATCACATATTTGAGCATCAGTACTTTTCTGTGGAGAAGCCATCACTATTCTCCAGTCATACTCTGGAGTAATGGTTCTGTCTCTGCCTCATTGTGCTCTCCTCTTGTGGAACATGAGATAGTTACTTTTTTTTTCTTGAAGCTAACATGCATCTTATGCACTTTTCTTAATGTGGGGGATCCAAGCAGAAGAGATGCTGTCTTCAAATGCTTTATGATTTTCTTCCTGAAATAAGAAAGGAGTAATCTAATTTTGCTGGCTTCATAGTTATTTCTCCGATCCAGATCAGATTTGAAGCTATTATTTGTTATAATAAAGTGTTTCTGATTGTGATAATAAGGTAGCTGGTGGTCCTTGGCATCTTTGAAAAATCAAGATGTTACCTGCTCCAGGCTAACCTGGCTGCAAGTGAAAGATGTTTTCATGACAGTTATGTAGTTTGAGAAAGAGCTAGAATATTTCTTTTTTCCTGTCCTGGATTAAAAAGAAGTTGTGTCTATTTATGTTACTATCAAAAAGGTCTCCTCCTTGTCGAAAACATTTAGGAGGCCTGTGTCTTCGCCGAAGGACATAGTGTTCTTCAAAGTGCAGAAAAGGACTTGACCATGCCTGGCCTTTGCCTTGAAGACAGAGACACTACTGGAGCCCAGCTGGGGAGGGACAGAGATCACCCAGCGCTTCACCGCTCTGGGAGGGCATGAGGGCTTCCCCTTCTAGAGCCACCAGAGGGATCAGCTATCTTCCAGTGGGTGGCTGAAGAAAGTGCTGAAACACATGTCTCGCCGTGCTCTGACCAGAGAAGCTGAATGCACTCTCCTCTGGCTGGGTGTGCTTTCCACCCTCCAGACCATGTCGAACCTATGCAGAGCTCCCACCAGATGAAGCATGGCTGCATGGTACCCCTCAGCCCTGGTCTGCATGTCAGCTGGGCCAGATGTCCAAAAGATACAGCATGTTGAAAACTGTGTGCTGCCATCACTCAGCTTCTTGTCCTTATATGTCCCCTGTGGAAGTCCACAATGCAGGAAATAGCTGGCCCATAGCTGTGCATGTGCTGGTCGGTCTGTCGCTAAACCGGTATGTTTGTGTCTATGTATGTATATACACATGTATGTATGTTTGTGCTACCAAGCAGAGTGTAGAGCAGCTGCGTTCTTCCTCTCTGGAGACACTAGCCCGAAGGTCTCTGCTAAATTGTTGGTTTTCAAAAAGTGCAGGAATGTAGGACTATCTTCGAGGCCATTAATCCTCTCAAATTCGGCTGAAACCAGTTAGCAGATTTAAAAGTTATTTGGGAGTGGGGATGGCAACCAGTGTGGTTACATGAACCCTTTTCCAAGGAAAACCAAGCTAAAAATGTACTGATCACATTTTCCAAGCAAGCATTTAAAATTCTTTGGAAAACAGACAATTCAGGAATGAGTGTGAGGCAGAGGAACCAGGAGATCCAGAGTACCCATCCTTACTCTGCTACTTAACCCTGTGCCCTGTTTCCATAGCTATCCAGCATTTCCCTCCCAGCCTCCCAAAGGGATGGTGGATGCGTACATTTGTAGCATGCTCTATAAATGCAAAGTCTTATTATTATCAGCCTAAAAATAGACTCAGAAGATTTCAAGTGGGCTGTAATGGAATAAAAATGTAGCAACAGGATGGCCCAAAACTCCCTGCCTCTGAAAAAAACATGAACAGGTTCATTTTTTCTGTTGCTGTTTTTAGCCACAGAGAACAAAGCTTCTTAATAGGCATCAGAATCCTTGTTTTAAATAAGCTTTCTGTCATGGTTTCTTCCAAGGAGCTGTAAAGCTATAGGTACTAAGTTCTTTTTGCAACTCAGTGGGAGGTAGGGAAACGGGAATGTGTCCCAGTGTGGTCAGCACTGCTGTAGATGGGAGGCTGTTGTCTCAGCCATGGCCTGTTTGCAAGGATTTGAGTATGTGGTTCGACTGAGGATGCAGCTACCCAAGCGAGACACAAATGTGTGGGTCTGCTGTGGGTTTCAATTACTGTGAAAGGCAAAATAAAAGACCTGTCACAACTATCAGGCACCTTAAAGTGCTCACATTCCCTTTCCTGTGAACCACCTTTGAGTCCCAAAGGCAGACAGTCTCTATGCTAAGCAAGGAATAAATTGTTACTTGTTCTGGAGCTCTCTTAAGGTAGATGGAGGAAAGATGCATGTATAATAAATAATACATAAAGTGTGAAAAGGCAACTGTTGCTTAATTGCTGGACATGATAACTGGAGCTAGGTGTTTTGTTTTTTTTTTCTCTGAGGAAAAGTAAATGAACTGAAAATACGGTTTTGTTCCCAGCTCTGTTTCTGATTTTGCCATATGTTTGCTGCTAGAGACAACGGTTTGTGGATTAGAGTCACAAAAGTGGCCGTGTGTTATTCTTCTGTGCCGTTAGTTCAGAATATCCAGCATCCATTTCCCCGTGTGCCTGGGGAGAGTCATGCTCTGAGCTGCAGGTCTTCAGAGACCTGTCCTCACCACGCTGGGATGGGCAGCCTGGGACATTTCTGCTGAAGCAGAAACACACTCTGGAGGAGCAACGGGGACCCGGTGTTTCAGCCTCCAGGTAGGGTCGTGGCCTCTGGACACCAAATGAGAATGGGAATTTACCGATTCCCTTCTCTGTTTTTAGGGTTAAACTGGATGGACTTGCATGGTCCTGTCTACATACAGGCCTATCAGTTGTTCTTTGGATGAAATATGTTGCTCAGCAGCTCTGCTCTTCTCTCCCAGGAGAATATATTCATCTTCCCAGTTATTGGGCTGAACCAACATATGCCACAGAACAAACTGAAATGAAAAAAATGTTGGACGGAATGTTTCTGTGTACTTTCCCACTTGTGAATTTTCATGTGGTATTGAAGACCTCCTCTGAAATCCAGTCCCTTGGTTCCCATTGCTGGTTGAGGTTTTGAACATGGGTTGCGCAGGTGGCTGCAGTTCTGTGCACTCTGGTTTTGTTGTCTTCAGCTGCCAAACTGCTGAGGGTCCTGTGTACACTCTGACCAAGTTATGAGTATCTAGTGTTTATGAGGTGAACAAAAATAGCAACTAAGACATAGATATGCTGCAGCCTCACTGCATAAAATCTATCAACGGCTTTGTTTTAGGGTAGCAAACCAGCTGAGTATCCTTTCCTTAGATCTGGTTTCTGTTAGAAATGAGCCAGAAAAAGAATCTGAGAAGTGATAGGTCCTGAATGCTGGGAAGCTGCAATTCTGCTCCCAGCCTTATGCTAGTAATTGGTAGAAACCCCTCCTCCCAAAGTTGCTGCTGTAAAGCTTTCCTGAACCACATTTTGGAAAGGTTTGAAGACCAGTTTTTGAGTGATCAGCTCCTCTTTTGACACTGTTTCCATAAGCCTGCCCACTGAGCATGGAAAATCTCACCTCCTTCTGTTGTTAGGCAGGTGCTACTGTTTCAGAGTATGCTTTTGCTGACAAAGTATTGTCAGGTTTTCAAAGTAGTGAGTAATTGTCTGTTTCCAAGTCCCTCCTTTGCTTCTGAAGGACCAAACTGTCTGCAGACCCTTGGACCTCCCTGCTTTTGAGTAAGCTTGGACCCACAGTTCAGTTTTGTGATTGGATTTGTGTCTCCTTTGCCATTTTTCCTGCTTTCCATTGGGTTGAAAATACTGAAAGTACAGCATTCCTCAGGGTACTATCTGTTTTCTCTGGCTTTCCCAAATGTAACGTGTCATGCAGGGCTGAAAATGAATGGGAAGAGAATGAATGAAAATGTTTTGAATCTTGAGGATTTGTATTAACCTTTGTGTAAAGTTTTTGGGTTGAAGCTTGTCTCTTTTAAATTAGTTCACTCTATTATAGTGCAGATATATATACCACCGAGGTCCTGGCTAGCTAATGAAGGCTAACACAGGTGATACTACATCCCTCAGACACTGGCATCCAATGCACACTCTAATGGTTTTGACAAATCCCCTCAAGCAGAATTGTCAAGCTGACTCCATGATCAAATGTGCCCAAAAGCTTTAAAAGCACCACTGAGAATGTCAAACGGGACTGATGAGGTTAGATCGCATCTGCATGAGGGGATAAATGGTTCTTGAGTGTAATTCACAAATCAGAACATTAGACTATTGTAATCAAACTCCAGGTGAGCCTCTCTGTAGGGCATAAATATCAGCAGCTGCGCTTCATACATGACAGATCTCTTTCAAAGCTTATACATGCCTATTAATTCTTCTCCTGACCAAAACGTATTTGAAGGGTGCCTTAACCTGCCATAGGGTAGAGAAGATACCTTAAGGACCTTAATTCACTTAGGTAACTGACGTATTAATGCTTTTAGTGTGTTGGGAAATACTTGTTCCAATTTACTTTGCTATTATGTGAGTAAATTTAGAAGTGACTCCTTTGTAATCTCCAGTCAGGTTGAAGGGCAGTGGATTTATCAAGCCCACAATTTCCACAATGCGGAGCGGAACTGATTCAGCTCCCGTGGAAAGATTGGGTCAGTATTTCTCTGTAGTCAGAAGTAGGAAGTGATCAGGGTTAGGATGCAGAGGCACTTCTGCAAAATAAATAATAATCAAATCAGTCTGCAAGTTATATTGGTAAATAACAGGACTTACATGTCCAGTGGGATTGAAAGGAGGTGATGAGTTTGTATATATGCTTCTGAGCCTGTTTAGATCTCAGATCAGCAAAATATTTAAGTGGTGTCACTTTCAATGGTATTCAGAAGTGTGCTGAAATGTCTGGCTTGTACCAGTCCATAGTCCTTTTCTGTGCCTTTTAGTATATCTTCATTTGAGAGGTGTAATGTCTTGCTGATCTTCAGGAATCCTAATTTATTGTTGTACTGGTGGTTTTTCTTTTTTAAATCTCCCCAGTCATTCGTATTGAGAATGAGGAGAGGAACAGGGAATCATTCCGTTCACTGAAATACAAGCTGTGAAACAAAGTTGGGCCATCTGCTGTGACCCAGAGCATGAAACCCAGTGTGTTAAGACCACATTCCTTATCAGCAGGGCAATTCAAATATAGATTAGATGGCATAACTTTTGCCTGGTATTTGTTAGGTCTTACAGTGGCTTTATACTTTCTAGGCTATCAGATCCATTTTACCTTACAAAGTAGGGAATAATTTAGCATCTGATCTATGAAATGTTCTTAGTCTTCCAGTTAAGACATTACTGGATTGAGGGATTGTGTTGTGGGTGTGTTTAAGAGGCATTCTTGTTTTCTTGGTAGCATTTCCTCTACACAATGGAAAAGCTCTGTATCGGTGTTCCAGAAAAATCACAAAAAGAAAGGATGAAATGTGTCTTACCTACAGGGGACCCAGCTCTGGTGACCTTTCCACCAGTGCAACCCTAGGCAAAAACTTACTGAAAATTACACTTAACCTTTTGCTTAATTGGCTGTTCTTCTGGTGGAAGCAATTCTGGCAGTGGGATAAATCTGGCCAGTGGTGGACTGTTGTTTTCCTGTAAAAAATATTAATCAACTTTTTATTTAGTTCTACAATTGAAGCAAAATTGCTTCAAGGTTGAAGGCAACAGTGTCCATTAATATGGTACAGGAGATTAAAGTTCGGAAATGTCTCTTTTAAGCAGTTCTGGAAAAAAATGGTCATATCTTGTAAATAAAAATTGATCCATTCCTATTTATGGTGAATAAATAAATACTATATGAAGGAAACAACACTAAAAAGAGAAATGCTTTTAAAGACTCACTCAGCTATTGTGGTTTTATAGGACAAGTGAATGAAACTTGTTTGGATTCGTCCCAGAATAAATACATATGCTTTTAAAGTCCTCTGGAGAATAAAAAAAAGAATCAGCAGTAATGCAGAAGCAGTAGTTTAATCTCCAGTCCACCAGATACTTTTGCATTACTGTGCAGTGCACATGGTCAGTCCTAAACCATTCTTATCCCTCACATACATGTTTAACATTTAGAGTCCTTGAACATGTCTATGAAGCAAGAGTAGAGAGACCCAAGTTTTTCTTAGTGTACTAAACTGAGAAAGAAAGGCAAAGAGGCGTGGGTTTGCTTGTACCCATCCCCTTAGACATGTCCTTGGGCTGAGAGTTCTCTATAAGGAGAATTCTTGGTATATATTGTGAGATGTCTGGAAAATAGATGGTAATAAATACATCATTTTATGTGGAAGATGGATAATTCAGTGCCTAAGAATGTGAACTGGAAAATAAATCAATGCAAAGAGACTTTCTCTTCTTTGGTGTTCATTTCTCCTTTTTCTTTCCCCAGTGAATGTTCCTCAGCAGTCCCAGCACAGGGATGTTTTTACAAATCTCACGCTGAAAATCTCAGATCTGCTGGTTTTCCTCATGAGAATTGAGAATTGCAGACCGGAAGGTGGATTGTTGCAGCTCATGTTTAAAGCAGCAAGTAGCAAGTCAAGGTAATTTCAAGACCAAGTTGCTGTTTCTAGTTGAACCAATGGTCGCTTGTTCTAAATCACTCCGACGTGCTTAGTGAGAAGTAACAGCACATTACTGTCTCCTCTGAACTCCTGAATTTACAGTGATAATGGTACGACATGAATCTAGGTTTAAGCTAATCTCCAGTTACCTCTTCCATTTTCATTTTACGCTTGCTTGCTCTGCAATGATACCCTTTAGACTTCTAGTTCTATAAATCTTTGTCACAGAGGGTCACAGGGTTTTAGGGAAAGGAGGAGGAACTGTGAACAAACAGAAGTCCAATATGCTTTCTCCACTGGATGCTGTGCCAGAGGTAGGTGTGCTTGCTGATTTAGCTAGTGCAGATGCCACTGCTAAATGTGTAAATACAAATACAATCTGGTAGGGGTTTCTTAATTAGTTTGTTTACAGAAGCACTTACAGAAACAATTTGGTTCAGCAAGAGCTGATCAATCAAAAGTCAGCTGAAGAAACCCCTGAGTGACCCTTTCCACCCGACCTGCTGGGGGACAGGCTAGAAAGTACCAGTAACACCAGCTATTTGCTGCTGCAATGTGCACTTAGTGTCCTCTCTGTGCGTTTGGGGGAAGCGGGGTGGAACCACTTTTTCCACGTCAGTTGGAATACTTCTCCTTTTACAAATACACCTTTGCCAAGAGAAAAAAAACCTTGAAAACTTGCCAGTCTAATAAATGTGAAGATTATGTAGATGAAAATTCCAAAGCCCTTGGGCCCTGACCACAGCGTTGTTTAGATGAATTGGCAGAGTCTGAAAACCTTTATCTCATCCTTCTGACCTAGGGTTATTCCCTTAAATGCCTTCTTCAGGCTCATTCTCCCAGTTCCCATTTTAGTGTCTCTCTTGTGGTGCAACAGAAGGAAGCTCAAAGCTCATGTTCTCTTAAGTATTGCTTGGAAAAGCAGTATCAGTGAGACTGATATTCTTTCCGTGGATCAGTGTGTTGTGGCCCAGGCTGGATTGATGTGTAGATATTGGTCTAGTACATAGCACCCAAATACAGCCTCAGAGGCTGGAACTGTGTATGAGTGTATGCCCTACCATCTGTTTTGAATGCCTTATCATCAGTTTTACTTACGCTGGTTGTGCAAGGAGTCCCAGATTTGAGGTACCAGTCTTCAACAGTGGAAGGCCACAACGCTTTGTCCTTGAGGAAGCTTCTTCCTTAAGTCCTCCTTACGCTTGGATTTAGCTATCAGACTTTAGATGATCACCTTATCTGACAGTAGCTGCCTTGCAGGTCCCTGTGGGTGTACCCTAGATTCTGGGTGCTCCTGTGACAGGCACAGGTGAAGACACTTTGTACTCTTGGCAGCATCAATTATGCTACGTTGTAAATGTGGACTCTCTTACTCAATTAACATGACAGGTTGAGCTTCGCAAAGCTCTTCTGGCAGATCGTGAGTTCAACTGGTCCCTGTGTTAGAGAAAGAGCTATGGTACATCCAGTTGATGTACTTTGTGCAGGGTGAGCAATTTACATAAGTTGCATAGCAGGTCAGAGTAGAAGTGAAGGACATAAGAGTTTTTTTCTTCTAGGAGCGAACTGGAGCAAGTAGTGTACCAGATTTACACTATGAAGCCCGGATCCTGCCTTATACTATGCTGTTCTAAACTATGCTAGATGACAATCTGAGCATATGACCATCTAAGCCAATGATTTTAAATGACAATTTCAGCTGTGTAACTCAGGATCTGGACATTCTTTTGAGGGGCTTACATTTCAAACCAGACTGCTTATCTTTAATGTCCTTTCTGTCTCATAGCTGCTGCCGGATGGAAAAAATCATTTGGCTTGTGGGATGCTATTTAATAAAAATAATTCTTTATGTCTGAATTTATAAGCTGTGATCAGTACCAACAGAGAAAATTGTAGGTGATCCCATCAGTAAAATCTTCATCAAGTGCTCCCCTCCAGTTTTCATTTTTGCCTTGGAAGCAGGAGGAAGAAAGTGAGACCTTTTCAGAGCTCTAATCTGCAATTGTCCAATGAAATTATGAGATTTGAATTACACACTGAGGTTGAAAATGTCCTTGTTGTGCAGGAAAGGACATCATCTGAAACTGTCAGAGTTGGAATATATAAAACTGCACATACAATAATTTGTCCAAAGTTGCTATCAAAAAGAAAATAAGGGAGATGTCTTTGTCAGCCAAATTGTCACACCTTACAGATTTAGAGCAGGATGAAGTGATTTGCTGGCCTCCAGACTACTCACAGGGGCCAAATAAGTCTTTTCCCTTTATAATCCCACCTGCCTTTCTCTGACACTCCAGCCAGGGCTAGGCAGCTCATAATGTATAAGGTCACTAATCTGCTGGGTCACATACAGTATGAAGCTCAGCATTTTGCAGGTTGCTATCTGTCTTTGAAAGAAAGACCATGGCACAGTGCATGAAGACTTTATTTGCCTTTTACTATTTATCTTCATGATCCCACTGACTTTCATCAGTAGTTCTGCTGAATAATAGCAATACAAAAACATCATGGAAGTCCACCAGGGGACCCTATCTTAGAATTACTGGTTATACTACCTAATAGATACATCCTTCTGGTAATATAGACTGTTTATCAAAGCATCTGTAGACAAGAATTTCTTTGAAGCAGCTGCCTAGGGAAGGTGTTTTTCACAAGCTTAGGGAGAGAGGAAGTATAGCAGGTTGAGAGTGGACCTGGAGCTGTGTGTAGGGGTTTTTTTGGCAGACGTTACATGCAGGATGAGATCTGGGGATGTGAGAATGGAGAGCACAGGGAACTTGTAAGCAATGTGTGAGACAGGTCATGTGAGAAGATTACAAGTATGTATTGGAGAATTATCTCAAGCTCTGCTGAGCTTTGTGCAACTGCCTATGTAACACTAAAGAAAGTTCCGGTATCTATTGAACTTATTTGCACATAATCTACATGAAAAGTCTATAAATTTAACACTGCTTGACAGCCCTAAAGAATGGAGTCGCTTGCTTATGTATAAGATCATACCAGGTCACTTCTCACCCCCTTAAACCCGTCAGCCTAGTACAACGATTCAAGGAGAAGCATGGCAATGTCTACTGGTGGGAACAGTGACATTTCAATCAGTGTGACTCCTGCAGTTCTTGTATCTGTTGCTGCATCTGCCAGCTTGAGCAAAGTGTTATGGTGAATTTGTGGTGTAGGAATTGGAAGGGAGCTCATACTATATCTAGTCTTTGAATGAGACAGCTTGTAACTTGTTTTGAGCAGCTGACGTTTCCAAACAGCGACCAATTCATGTGGGCTCATGTGCAGTGTAATGCAAGGAGGCATGCAGTCTCTCCATAAGTGCTCCTGTTAAATCCCTGTGCACTTGCCTTGCATTCAGCAGCAAGCCTAACACCTCAAACACTGAAAGTTTGTCGTATCCTCTCAGCGTTTTGAGAGAGATACAAAACATGGTATATAAGGCAGTAATGCATGAGATGTTTTTTAGTTTTGATGTGCCACAAACCTCTGGTTTTAAAGGCTTTAAGGTACCCTTGAAAATGAGGTACCTGAGCATTTTGAGGCTTGATGATCCTGTTTTGTTAAAGGTATACTTACTGAACTGAGTTCTGACCTTCTGGGACATGAGGTAGATGAGGTCTTCCCAGAAATTCCTTCTACAGCCTGTTTACTCTTTGATTGTACTCTAGCATCAGATTCCCCCCTCTATTCTTAACAAGCACAATTTCCATTTATTATACATAATAAAATACGTAGTAGGAAGTTTTCACTTGCTTTTAGATATGCTGTCAAGTGTAGTGCACAGCTGTTTAACCAGGAATAGCTACATCAGAAATCTTGCACAATGGAAGAGGATATTCCTTGTATGCATAGTTATATCACAAAGGAAAACCTGAGGCAGAAAAGAAATGTGTGAGAACAAACACTCAGGAGTTTGGTGGTGTAAGGCCTGTTTGGTGGTAAAGGCTTTAAGTCCTTCATTTGTCCATCTGAACATGTGCAACAAATATAGTTCTCAATGCAGTTCTCAACTGTGCAGTCACATGGGTTTTTTTCCCCTCTGGTTGTTGAGCAGTGCTAAGTTTGGTACTTGTGTGGCCACACAACAGCCTCTTTCATGAGCTGCAGGGTCAAAAGGAAATGCTGTGTCAAAAAAAAAGTGCTGTGAAGCTCAGCCTAGAGAGGAGGCCATGGGGCTTGGTAGAAGCATGGCATGCACCATTTTGGCAGGAAGAGTCAGAACTGTGGGCCGCGAGGTCAGTGTAAGGGGTAGGAAAAGCAGTTGCATGTATATTTTAAAGGCAGATGAATTTAATTTGGGATGACAATGCCACAATCACTTCCAGCCTCACACCACCACCTCTGTTTCTCCGATCCCGCTACCAGTGCTGGCACAAGCATTCATAAACCAATACAGCTCGATGCAGCTCCCAGTTGCTGGTGTGAATGGGAAGGAGTAACAGGAGTGGGAAGTGGGAGAGTTGTTTTTTGTCAGCAGCTGGTGGTGATGTTGGCTTAAAGTAGTCATGGAACCACAGCTCATGACTCCAGGCACACATTTCTACTTGGGGATCAAAGAGGATGAATCCCTGCCTGGAGTGGATTTGACTTACCCCCCTATGGTGTTGTGGTCATCTCCCTGATGCCCTTTAACAGATCACAAAGCACACCTGGCAGCAGGAGATCTTGAACTCACCCATGGGTACTAGTTTTTAGCTTTGTGGTACAGCAGCTTAGACTCTCAGTTTGACTCTCCTCCACCCATTTCCTTTCCTCCTCCTGCCTATGCGGGCATATGTTTTAGGCAGCAACCCTCTCCCTTCACACCACAGTAGACAAAATATATATCTGAGAGGTGTCACACGTGGGATGGTTGCTAGCAGGTACCTCTGTTCCTGGTACTGAGATACCCTTGTTGGTGTGATGATTGACAAAGGGTAGTTGGGACCATGTACTGGTGTGGTTCTATTCACAGTCACTCTCCACTCAGCTCTGCTATTTTGAAATGAGAAGTGTGAGCTTGTCCCCACCAGTGGGAGTCCTATGTCTCTCCTGGTGTCAAAGGCAAGCTGTCTTCCTGAGCTTGAGAGATTGTTAGGGGTTTGTGAGCTGCTTCCTTAAGATGATGGTGGTGCAGATGGAAAGCAAAGAAAGGGAGAAGAGAGTGAGTAAAGAGGAAAAGGCAGGCAGGCCCCATATGTGCTGGTCCTCCACGACCTCCTGGATGGAGACAAGCTATGTAGCAATGTGCCTCAGTCTTCCTAACTGCACAGCAGGTATAATTGCAAGTCTTTGAGGAGCATAGAGAGAGTTAATGTTTCCATTGCTTGGATGAAAAGCACTATGCACACAAAGTTTTTGCTATTGAGAAACTGATCCTATTTCATGATGTTTGTCAAGAATTGATGTTTTGTTCCTCTGCTATCTTGCCCATTACAGGGGCGAGAAGGCATTAACAAGGGGTTCTGTTTGCTTCTTGTAATGGCTGATTCCCTTGCTGTTGGCTAAGAAATCATTAAGCTTGTTCAGAAGGAGACTGTGCAGATTTGTTTCTGAAAGCTTTACAGAAATCTGTGGACAAATTGTCTGAGCCCAGGGCATTTCCAGATTGCATATCCTTAATTGTATTAAACACTTCAGAGCCATCTGACGGATTGTCTCACAGTTCAACCATCTGGTCTGGAAATTTAGGCAAGCTTTACTTTATGGAGAAACTCTGAGTCACTCACACAGGAGTGTCATTAGATGGCCCCTGGGCTGCTCTTTGATGGAGAAAGGCTAGTATAGTGTCACTGCTGATAGTATGCTGATTGAGAGAAGCATAAGGTTTTAGGGGCTCATTAGCTTTGATTAATTAGGCTAAAAATACAGCTTTCTTGCCTTTCTTGTCTTTGCAAAAAGACTAGTTACTCCCCCCCCCCGACCAAACCATAAAAATTGGCATTGTTATTTTAGTTGCTTTGTATTTGTTACTATAAATCTACAAAGCCCACTCTGCTTTCAAAACAAATTCTTGTTGTCTTTTAAGGTAGCTAATACTTGTTTACTTGATTACCACAAGACTTAGAAGCTTTGATGCACCTCCTGTTGCAACACCCATGTGAGGTAGGGAATATGGTTACCCTCGTAGTAACAATGGGAGAGAAATAAGGTCATGTAGGAGAAGGTGACTTTCACTGAGGACTACACCAGCTGCATGAAATCCACTTTAGTGCTGGTTTCATGCCTGTTGGTTCCTGTGTGCTCACTCTCTTTCCCTGAGGCAGAGAAACTCTGTAAATAACTTGCTAAGAGATTCCTGGGGGGAGACTGGGTGCCGTGAGGCCCCTCTTGTTCCCAAGCCAAGTGTGCACACATGGTGTGTGGTGGGCTCAGAAAGCCTGTCTTTCAATGGCGAGCTTATTAATGTTCTCTCATCATGTGGTTGGTGTGCCCTGTGCTGGCCAGCTCAGGGAGTTTGAGGATGCTTTCTATATAAGAAAGCTCGGCAATAGGTTTTCATTCTCTTTTGTAATTATCTGTATTTAGTGCTGGCAAGGGGAGGCAGGGTGACCAATACTGAAAGGGAAGAGAGGCAGTTAGAGAAATGCTTTCAATTGCATACTGCAGGCACTGCAGACTCAGTTTTCGAGATAATTTTGGCCAATAAACCAAGCATTTCTATTTAAAATTATTTGGAGACTAGGGATCTATTTGTGTGCTCAAATCTGTCAGTTAGGTCCAAGAATATTCCCAGAATATTTCCCAGAAATGCCGTGGATCACAGAAGGCTCTACAGGCCTGAATCTCCAGAAAATAACTTTTAAATTTACAGGAGGAGCCTAACTTTGATTTGGTTTGAAATAAAATTCCGAACTGTTCATGTCCTTGAACCTGAATTGTATCTGGACACATATCTGGAGGCCATCCCATTCCTCCCAATTCTAAGATACGACATGAGTCCAAATGAGAAATTAACTCTGCTAAGCAAGAACTTGTGCCTCACTGTCAGATGTTCAGCAGTCAGCAGTGGCAGGAGGGAATGCTTTTCTCCCCTCCAGGTTTGCCAAAGTCATTCACGGGTAGGACTGAGCAACCAGGAGACTGTCTTAGAGCTTGCATGGGACATGGGAGACTTTCCAGCTTCCTGCTTCAGCTTCTGTATGTTCACCATGTTGTGGGACAAATGTTGAATTGCCTTTTTTCTTCCCCTTTGCTCCATTCTCTCTCCCTCTCTTATCCCTTTCACAACTCTTCCCACTGAGAGCACGTATTATTAGGGAAGAGCAGTTTCATTTATGCAACCAATCTAGTCTATCAGACATGGGCAGTCCTGCTATCAGTGCACTGTGCTTGAGTAACATTCATTACTTGTAAGACACAGTTGAGTTCTTTGCTTGTTACCCGCTTAACCCTCTTCCTCTGATTAGGCAAAGTCCCAAAGTGATCACTCTGACTGTCTGGAATGATCCCTAGATCAAAACTCAAATTTTGACCAGTTCTGTATGCTGAGGGGCTGACCGCTTCTGGTTTCCTAGGGGTAATTCAAAAGCAATGCTGTGGAAGTGAAATGACATTGTTCAGTGCTGGAGCTGGGATAAACATGATCAGAAACTGAGCTATTTCCCTCTTCCTCGTCCTTATTTAAGTGACACAGCAAGCAATGCTAGCTTGCAGCAGGGCTGCAATTTTGGGGTGTTTTTGATGTCTGGGTAAAAGAAACTTTGTTGGGTGAAGAGACTTTGTTCTGCCCAGCTTCATTCCTGGCTCTCTTACACTCTGCTCTTGTTTTCTGCTGTGCTTCAGAAGGTACAGTTTCAGGAAGAGAGTACAACAGTGGCTTGAGGCCATCTCTGCTTCTATTCCTCAGCTTCTCAGCTGCTCAGGGGCCAGTTTAAATTAGAGCAGCCCCCGTGGGTACTCTTGCAGACGCTTTACCCAGCTGCTTCTGTTTCTGGAGCACAGAATGCCTCAATCACACCCCCATCCCTGACATTGCCCCTGTGCCAAGGACAGAGATGGTGGCACCGTACAAATATGTGCAGGCCCTGTGCTGCTTTGTAGTTGCTGCTGTAGAGCTGGAGCAGCATGTGAAGGCTGAAATGGGTCTCAGTTCTGTAAAATGCTTATATTCTCTCTTTGGGGTGTTGCAAGGGTTGGAGTCTATGAACTTTGGTGTTACAGAACCCAAATTTTAATATATTGGGGGCAAGTTTTGCTGTCTGGTAGTGACAAAAAGCAGGGTGGAGGCATTCCAGCTACACTTGAATTTCCTGTGAGTTTGTCGAGCTCTGCATATAACTAAGGGCCCACTGTGTGTCCCAGTGCAGCAATACCAGTGGTTGGAAGCTGGAGAGAGGAAGCAATGGGTACGTTGCTGAGCTGCCCACCCATTCCTCAAGTGGATGAGCTGGAGAACAAACAGATTCTTCAAAGGTTTTCAGGAAAGTCAGCCAAAGATTGTGTTCGTATGGACCAGTTCCTTCAAAAAATTTAGCACTTTGGTTGGTTAAGAAAAGAACTTGGCTGTCAATTTTCTGGGGGTATTTTGGCAGAAAATACGGCATTGCTTAAAAAAAAAAAAAGAAAAGTCTCTGAGTTGCAAAGAAAAGAAAAAAGAGGCCATTTTTCATGAAAGAACTGCACATGAAGCATTCTACCCAGGTCTTAAGATTGCTTCATTATTTGGGTGAATTATTTATAACTGGGCTTTCCTTCACTCAAGCCCCTATAGTTTTGCGCAATAATAGGAATTTTCCATTACAGAGGCATGTAACAGGGTTTTGCACTTAATATTCATGCAGCGTGGTGTGGGTCTCTGAGTAAAACATCCCATCTGAACATGAAGTATCAGCACTACCCTGGTGAAGTGGTATGTTGAACCTCTCTCATTAGATAGGTCTAGTTGTCTGCTGTGTGTCACAGACATAAGGGGGTGAAAACTAATCTGTTGCAATCCTATAGCTGAGGGGTATCATGTAAAGGCATCTCAAGGTTGCTCTAGGTTTCCTGGTGGTTTACAAGAGCAGCCTGCAAGGTGAGCTGATGCTCCAGACAACTTTTTGTTTTAATAGTCTCCTTGCTTCAGTGAAGCACATATTGGCTGTTCCCAAACAGTGATTTCCCCTTCCCAATGAAGATTAAGATATCTGTGTCTCCCTTTGCCCCACATAATTGGCACACACCTTCACCAGCAGGCTAAGGGCTGGGGTCTCTCCTGTGGCCTGCAAGCATATCATTCATGCCCTTCTCCACAGTGAAGCTGCTTTTCCAGGGTGTAAACACTATAGCAAAGGTTATGCACTGCTTGAAACAGTTTTCCAGCAGTTACAGTGCTACTCTGATAGCCTCTCCATTCTCTTTTTATAATTTTGTTTGTCTAAATACAATAAACAGGTAGATACATTTCTGGTTTGGAAGGATAAAAAATTCTCATTTTCCACTTAGACCCACAAACAATTTTATTTCTAGTCTTTTCCTACATTTTTGTTCCAAGTACTGAATTCCTTAACCTCATGAGGAAATTGCTGTAATACTTATAATGCATTATCTCAACTGAAAGAGGGAGGAAATGGCTTGCTCACCTAAGTGTCAAGGGTCTAATCACTTTCTCCCACAGAAAGGGGCATGCAAGGGACTGAGAAGGAACTAGTTTAGAAATACTTTTTTTTTCCCATTCTCTGTCCAGGATAGCAGGAGTATGTCCCTTCTAGCTGAAATGGGGAATTTTCTTCCAAAACTCTCATGCAGATCCCACAGGACTCTCAGCTGGCCTGTGCCCATCCAAAGGATGATGTGAGTTTTGGACCTGTTGCTGGATTCTTTGCTGTTGTGTTCAGGTCCCGCTGAAGCCAGCGGCAGTCCCTTACAAAGGCACACATTTAGGTGAGATAATGGTTAGGCATGAGCCTGCCCAGTCTTTTCTATTGCTGTCTGCAGATGTATGTTTTCTGTGAACTCATGAAAGTTTAGGGAAGGCCATTCTAGTTTCTGAACTATAACTCCTTGAAAGTTAGTCCCACTATTTACTTTGTGGAAGAATGAGTAGTGAGTCTTTCAAGAAAAGGTGTGGTATGGGCTGTAAGAATCCCATGAATATTTTATAAAGCCAAGATTTGGCCTGTCCTGTCTCCCTCTGCCTTTTGCTCCTCTCTGATGCAATGCAGAAGTTGAAGAGTATGCTGTTTATCTGGCTGAATTTTAGTGCTGTTGTACACTCAGAATCAATTTGTATATTGGTCAGTGTTGAAGAAGGGAAAAAGAATAGTTGCAGACACATCTTTTAGTCCTGACAGCCTATTCTTAGGGGTAGGTTTCCCTGAGAGATTTACTTGAGAAGCAGTATTGGTATCGATAGCTGTAAGTACAGCCAGTTAGAGGAAACCAGCTCTCTCATTCTCCATTGCAGCAGAACCAACGAGTAGAAACCCCTTTCCCAGGGGCAGGTTGTCACCGTGGTGTCAGAGCACTTCAGAGCTCTAGGGCCATATCTCTACATGATCCAACTGCAAACTGGGTTTAAACAGGCATCTTGTCAACTATGTCAGTCTGAAAAAGTACTGAGAAGTCTTATACAGACTGATGCTGATAGCGCTTTAATCACGGGTTTGTTTGTACCTGCTTTGAGCACCAAATGTCTTATTTTGTTTAGCAAGCCTGGAGAATTTATCAAAAAAGTAAGGGTCAAGACAGACATAATTCAGCTCATTATAGAGGGGCCCAAATAATTGATAAACCAAAAAATGAAAGTTATGATCAAGAACAGACTTTGAAAACAGCTCAATCTTGCCAATTCCTATGGTACTAGAAGAATTAGCTTCCTTCTGGTCGTCTGGGTAACAAAATCTTAGGGGCCAATTTTCAGCCAGTATGAGTCAGCAGAGCTTTTATGCTCGTATCAGTTTGTTTATATTTTCCTCCAGCTTGTGTAGCACCATGAACACTGCCAGCTCCTTACAACTAAGCCATGTTTCAGTATGCCGACAGATACCTCAGAAAGCAGGTCCTAGGTATAAAGTCTTGCATTTGGCACCAATCATTGTTGCCTCTTGCCAGTCCTTGTCAGCTAGACACCATTCCAGTGGATGTAAAGCATCTCAGTGAACAGAGATATCATGAGATTCTTGGTTGCTTTAGCATCCTGACTTTTTGTTCGTGCCTTTTTCACCCTATGCTAGTGTAGGTAGGGTTCTAGTGAGAGACATATCTTTGAAAAGTGAGAGTTCTTCCTCTTTTGTAGAGTGTGTCCTCCCAGTGTCTTAAAATGGATGGTGATGGGCTACTGATGTGATCTTGTTTAAAAACTATTCATCTGTTATGCAAATGAGATGTGAAAAGAATGTGCTTGGGGTTTTTTTTGTTTTTTGGGTGGTTTTTTTTTAGTCCTTAGAACACAGAGCATACGGTTGTCTTAATGCCAACAGGGAGAGGGAAGTGGTATGAGAATGTGTTTGCTGAATGTGTTTTTATCATCCATGCTTATAGTTAGTTTTCTCTCTGAGGTACTTGCTCATTAAGGGAACCTATTAAGTGATAGCAGAAGAAAAGAGATGTTAAGATGCATTATCCTAGACAGCAATGGAGAGATTTTCAGCTCCAGACCTCAGTGCAGTGGTAATTTAGGTGAATACAGGATTTGACAGCCTTGTTTGCAACAGCTGCATTCTTCCTCCTTTCTCATTATATGGAGAGAAAGTGAATGCCTGGGAAGATAGTAATGGATGAAAAGAAGACTCCTGAGCCACATTGCTGTTATGGTGAGATCCTCTTAGACCTTGCAAATTGTATGGGATTAGCTGGGGTGACAGCTCTGGTGGAAAACTGTGGGGCTGCTGTGCAAGCCCACGAGCAGTGCTAGGGAGCAGCAGGGGCAGGGGAGGCACAGCGACAAGGCTGGTAGATGCAGGAATCCTTACCAGCAAGGGTGCAGCCCTGCAACGCCGGGGTGATGCAAGCTGAGAGGCTCAGTGATGGCAGCCAAGGTCAGGCAAGGGTCCAGTCCGGTGGATAAGTACAGCGATGAGGCAGGTCTGCGGGTCAAGCTGAGGAGACAGCCGGTGAGTTCAGGGCCAGGATCAGGTCAGGACAGTAACTGGCGTCAGACACAGTGCATTGATTGCCAGGCAAGTCTATAGTGGCAAGGCATGTCAGAGGTCAACCTGGGAAATCAAGTCTGCCGGGGTAGTGTCAGGGTGCAGATCAGTGGGGTGCATGGCCAGGCGTGGGCATGGCTGTGATGCTGCTGTGGCATAGCTCTGGCGGGACCAAGGGCGAAAGCCCTAGCTTAAAAGGGGCTCCTATGCAAAAGATGTTTTTTACTTCATGATGAGGCTAATACAGAGCTCCCATGGAAAAAGAGGGCCTTTTGGTTCTCTGTCCAAAAGCAAAGAAAAGGTGGGGGGGGAAGGAGAGAGAGACAGGCTTTAATTGAAATATTTATTAAATTAGAAGAAAAGCCTGAAGCCTAATTTCCTTACCCTCTCACCTGTTTTCCCCATTTTGCAATGTATGGATACTCCCCTGGTCAGACATCTCTTACTTATCTGCCCACGAAACAAATATGGGCAGGCAGTAATAGCAAGGCTACAGGAAAGCTTTTGCTTCCTCACACAGCTCCTGAAAATAGAGTTGTATTTGAGTTCTGAGCACTTGTTTTATATTAGAAATGCAAAATCTCATGCCAACTCAGTGTTAAGACTACATGTTTAAAATAGCTAAGGGTCCGGAAGTACAAAATTCAGGTTCCAGTTGCACTTCTGACTCACGGTCCTGTTGCACATTGCAGGGTTTACTATTTTCCCTTCCTGTTTAAGTGTATAAATGGATGGTACAACATATGCCTATTTCGGGATTTCTTCTTCCAGTTCCCAGCAGAAGACAGAAGTGGAATAGAAATTAGAAATAATTTTATTAAAATTAGAATGAATAGAAAAAACAATACCCACTATGTCTAAACTTTGGCATGCTTGGAGTCCAAATCTGGAGCTGAGTTTGGCTGTGACCCAACGTGAAAGAATATGAACATCCTTTATATTACTTTTAGTTGCTCCTTATCATTAAAAAGCACTCAAATATAAACATACTTTGAATTGCTATTTGGACCTATTTCTGGTACGCTGTCAAGAAGTAAGAAAATGACAACATTCCTCCAGGGAAAACATTTGGTTTAGTTTGTTCTGATTTTTTACATGACTTTTTTGTCACCATCAGTTGAGCTGTTATTTATCCTTGTCGTTGATGTTTTCAGGGGGCTTCAACCTATATTCCCCTTTTGTCCTAGCACAGTCAGTAGCTTATGTGAAAGTAAAATGCAACAAGCATTGTTGTATGTTGATTCTGTAAATTGCATGTATTTGTGGATGTCAGTTTTTTGTTGCAAAGGGACAAACCTGCATTTTAAACTCAAACCTCCAAGTCAGAATCCCATTTAAGGACACTTTTCTTAGTCTGTGATGGTGAAAATCCACTGTAGACACACCTGTGGATGCTAGGTTTTATTCCTGGTGGAGGAAGTGAATTGCTTTAAAGGATGCCTTTGCTTTTGTCAAAAAATAATTTTGTCACACACTTATAAAGTGTAAGGTACTGGAATATCAGAGCAGTTGTCAGACAAGAAAAGGAGAGCAGGCATCATCAGATGCTTTAAAGCAGAGACGTTTTCCTCTGGCAAGGCAGATATTCAACATGTTGAACAGCACAATTTTATTCAAGCTGTTTACCTGACAGGAGGAGTTTCCTTATTAGATGTCACATTTACTGCTACTCTTTCCGAATTCTTTTTCACTATGTACACTTAGAAGAGCAACAGTTTGGGTCAGAGGGATGTTCTTTGTGAGGTTTTTCAGTTGTTGCTTCAAAGAGTTTGAACTCTGCTCCCATTTACAGTGATATAGCAATGGAAATCTTGCAAATGTACAGCAGAGGCTGACTCTGACCACTTCTGTAACCTGAACTATTCAGAGAGGAGATGTTTGACAGTCTGAACAATACGGTAAATTGTTTTGTAGTTTGATAGGGGGATTTGAAGGTACCAAGTCTAAATCTCAGCTTTCAACACCTTGCAGTGGTTAGGTCCTCCTTTGTACCTTCTAGAATAGCCTCCCATAAAATTGGACTACTCTATCTTAAAAAAACCACCACTGACAGTTATTTTCCTGCCTGAAAGCCTGAAAACAAGAGAAAACAGAAAAAACAAACTAGTCACAGAAATTTGCATCTGAAGAATAGATTAAAAAAAAAAGGTTTAAATGTCTACCTATATTAAAAAAGAAGATAAACGTTCTTATTCTATGGAATGCAGTAGTGTATAAAAGGTTATCTAATTTCCCCAATTAGCTAGTCATAATGACATCAGATTTGATTGCACATATTTCTGTTATCCCCTCAAGCAAAGAAGAGTGTCTCTGTTGAAGAGGTGTTGGTTGGTACAGACAGTCATTCATATGGGGTGGATGTTCAAAACTTCTCCATTCCTCAGGATCCCTTTTCAGCAGCAGTTAAGGGAAGAAGCCACACAGGAACAGAGAGGACACTGTACATGGTAATTTACCAGGCCAACAAGGCAAAATACAGCTGTTGGAAGGAGCATAGCATAGGGCAAATAGTTACCAGCACCTTCACAGCCGATTTTGATACTATTCTTTGTATTGTAGAAGTACCTGGTCTTTCCACCTGCGCTAGGGCTCTTCTGAAAGACACTGTGTAGAGGAGGAAAGCTTTGATTTCAAAGAGCAGCACAAACTTTTTTTTGTTTCAAAATGTGTGTTTTGTCTACCTCCTACAGAACAAAAGGTTTACAATGTTGGAAATTCTATTCTAAAATATTCTATGATTCTATGAAAGATAGTTCATCATATTAAATTCCCTTGAGTGGTTTGCCTCACAACGTAAAGGTTACTGTCCGGCAGCAGGTAGCTTGTGTGGTATGTATTGCATTGTTGCCATGTCAAGGAAAGTACTCGGTATTCTAAGGTGCCTGTAAGCTTGATGAGGCTGGGATACAGGCTCTGAGTTGAAAACAGGTTAAATCTAAAAGATGGTCCTAGCATTTTCCCCAGTAGAGAGGAACACATACTGTAGGAACTGTGGGATTTAGCGTCTGTGTTTCTGAGTGGGGGCCCGTCACGGGCAAGGAACAAGGCATGCCATGGATCAGAGAAGATCATGACCTTGCTCTTGCAGACCCTTGTGCCTACCTGCACATTTGCTTGAGAGCTGACTGTTGTGTAGCCATGCTGATGGGGTGTACAGGCCTGCTGGGCTCCCGGGACTTCTTCCTGCCTTTGCTTGACTGCAGCTCTTTCTCTAGAGCAGCTCAGTCGCTGACTGTTTGCTAGGATCAAACCGTGAAACAGGCCTGTCCCCAATGAACAGCAGCTCCCACTGTCATGGGATTTCTCAAGAGGATGAATATGACCTTCAGACTGAGTTTGACCAGATTTACAAGTACTTGCCCAGCTGAGTGCAGAGGTGGCCCTGTGTAACATTGGGATACTCTACAAACAAGTGCTGTTCCCTGTCCTTTTTCAGCTTAGCACTGTAGCAGAGCATTGGGGCTTTTGCTGCAATTATTGACCCAATTTATTAAAATGTTAATAAGAGCTGCCTACTCTGTGGAGGCGTCATGGAGTATCTGGAAAACGTCTTACAAAGAGCCATTACAGTTCCCAGTGCACACATAGGGTATTAGCAGGCACTTAACTGCACTCAGCCAGTCACGTGGCTGCACCATCTGAGCTGTCCTTAGCTAAGTGGAGTAGGTGGATGTGTCTGCACTAGTGTTTGGGCATTCATATATCATCATGAGTTGTCCCAGTTCTCCACAGGAAAGACAGTGCTCAGAGTGAGCTCTGCTAGCCTGTGAGTGTAGAAGACTGTGTGTTTTGTAACTCATTCCCTTTGTCTGGCCTTGCCCTGGATTTCAGAGGTCTACCCTAACTGTCCATCTGATGATGTCCCCGATCTTCTGCATAACTTTTACAAACCTGCTTGCTTCCTACTCTGACATGCATTTTCTTGACTAATACATATGCATGGCAAGGGGCATATTAAAAGAAACAAGACCATTAGCTCTTCCAAAACAAAGCTGCCTCCTATATTGTGGTTCTTTCTGGAACAGGGTGGAAGGACAAACCACAGGAGGGAGAAGTTGTCACTACTGAGAAAGGGCTGAGATGCTACAGTGATGACAGTAGTATAATAGCACTTCTGTGCCCTTGTCCTTCTGTACTCAAATTCTACCACAGACCATGCTGTTGTAGTTAAGCCAGTGTAAAGGCTGTTGTGGAGCCAGCGCACTAAGATTGCTGTAGACCAAATGTCTCAGAGAACCTGTGGAAAAGGTATCTTGAATTGACCAGGTACAGTCTTCTCAGAAACTTAGGCCAGTCCACTGGTGTTTTAGGAAGGTCTCAAGAGGCTAAGAGCTGGTGCTGAGAGCAGCTTTTTCTTTATCTAGAACATGAGCATGGAGCAGGTGGGAGGGAAGACCCTTGAGAGCAGGCATTTGTGACGTGGTAACCGACTGTGTCCCCCAGTGCCTTGTATCTAGGATTTTTCTGGGGCTTAGAAGACTGTACTCTCCTTTCATTACAAAGTTCTCAGAAGGCAGAATAATTCACACTGTCTGAGGACCTGCAACCTGGGGAATATCTTTCTACTTTTCCATACAAAGTTTGTTCCGCCCTATCTGGATTTGGAGATCGCATTATTGATAATAGCAATGAAAGATTAAAATGGCCAAAGTACAACATTAATAGTAGAAAAGAACCGTGTGATTCATTAGAAATGCAAATGTAATGTTTAGAAGGCATAGAAGGGGAGTCAACAACTCCTTGTAGAAGAAAGCATCTTGAGGGTGGTGTTTAGAAGTAATGGAATGAGACAAAGGAGAGGAAAACTTCGGCTGAGCCAGTAGGAAATTTGCGTAGCTGTGAGATTCATTACACAAACAGATACTTTCCCAGGACATGAGGTAGAAGAATCTATCGCTTGAGTAAGTGGAAACTGATGGGTGGATAAGCCCAGGGGAATGATCCTTCTTGTTGGACTGGGAGATGGACTTGGACTTTCCCATCTCTCATTTCAAGGACTGTATGTTTGAGTGAAGAGAGTAACAGGACTCCCTTCCTCAGTGCTAAAAGATCTTGGCAGTTTTCTGTGGTTCTCACACCCACAGAATACCAGGCTCTTGCGTGTGAAGGTACCTTGCTGGCTGCTTTTAACTGTTTTCAAAGTATTTTAAAAACTTTTTGGACAGTTATAAATCACCTGTGTGGGGGTGACTGCATGGAATATTTAAAGTAAGTTTAGAAGTTGCTCTGAGCACCTGAGATACTAAAAATGATAAGATTTTCATGCATACTGAGAAGTCTTACCTCACGTGGGTGTTTGAAGGGGGTTGATCTAGCATTTTGAGCAGCTTTCCTTGCGTGAGCTATGTCGTGTGTTTTACAAGGGAGAGAGATGGAACTTTTTTATATTTGCAAGTCTGTTTAATCTGGGAGGAGTAACAAGGGAGTCTGGTCTCAGTTATGGCTCAGATGGTGCCTTATGGTTGTAATCAGGCAGAACATGGTGGCTTCTGATGATTTGGGGGGGGAAAAGGAAAAGGTTTTTAGCATCAGTCAGTTTGTGACTGGTGCTTTCAGACCAGGATAGAGCTTTTGAGGTGTCCCAAGCAGCATACAGTACCTTTAGTGTAGATGCTCAGGAAACATAGAAAAAAAAACTTTAGAAGAAAAATGAAAATAGATTAGGGGAGATGGTGAGAAGACCAAAATATCTACTAATGTGTACTTGCCTCTGTGAAAATTCCCCTATAAGTTCATTATTTCTTACTTCTCCTTTTTCGTGCTGAAGGCTAGAATTGCAAATTTGGGGTCTAGCGTGAATCCTGTTTTTCCTAGGATTTCTAATCCAGGATAGCAGTTCAGACAATGAATGAAAGAATAGAGGGGTTGCCAGCAAGCCAGACTTCTTATATTTAGCGCCCCAACAGAAAATTAGTAGTCACTTTGAAAGGGACCTCTGTGCTGTGCTTTCCCTAAAGTACTGTGTAAGGGGTGCAGGGGACATGGCCTGTGTTGCAGGAGTGAAGTGATATTCCAGTCTGTGAATGCTGTTTGACATTCCTATGTGATGGGCATGAATGACGCTGAAGATTGACATATTTGCAAACACAAATTTGACAAGTTTGTATTTGTTTTTTGAAACGAGGTGTTCATGTACCCACTTTGTCTGCACTTTTTTCTGAAGTTTTACCTACCTAAATTTGTCATGCATGACTGTAACTTTTCCTGACAAGAGGCAATATTTCATACTTGTATTTAGGTACCATTAGCTTGAGCTGTCTACGTCTGGGCAGCTGAGTACAAGTGGAGTCATTTTAATAGTGTAGCTGCAGAATGGGGAGAGCTGCTATAACTTAAGCTGCTTGGCTTTTGCCTCAGATCAAGCCTGGAGCCGGAACTGCTCAGACATGGCAGTTATATTTCAGTAGAGATATATTATTTATGAATTCCCAGTTGTCACCATATTTAAAAACATGTGAAATCTGTTGGTGTGCAGAAAATAAGTCTGGGAGAGGTCAGCCAAGATAGCAAAGTGTGCGAAAATCATGGCAGACATCCACTTAGTGCTGTAAATCAAGCACTTTCCCTGGTTTTCAGGCAGATACTTGATTCTGCTGGATTTGTCATATGATGGTCTCTTAATCGGATAGGAATTTGAGGCCATCCTTTTTAGCTCATTCTTATCAGAACCACATGTGCTGTTTTATTAATATTATTATTTTACTTATCATTATTAGGGGAAACAAATATTTCTTAACAAATTGCTGAGGCAATTTGGATTGCTGTGTGTAGGGGAAGAATCTTGGATCTCTGTAAATGAGCAGAGGTTGAGAGTTCACTCCATTGAACAAACAGGCAAATTTGTCTGAGGCTATTAAATTTAAATCACAGTTTATTACATTTCTTCATGTAATAAACTAGTCATGCAGTTAACTTTCTGTATGTGGTCATGTACTCACTGGAGGGTAACAATCATTTGGCCAAATGTAGTTTCAGATAAAACCAGTCCCAGAGTTCAAAGGTGTTCAGATGAAGGGGATTGCTTTGGCTCATCATATTATCAGAGAGACAGTTGTATAGCTGTCTGTAGTTTTGGTGCAGGAATCTGGCTCCCAGCTAAATGTAATATTGTGCATGTGCTTATTTTTAACACACTCTGAGGAGCTCTGATGCAACTTTGAAAGTATTTCAGTAAATATTAGTTTTTAATACAGAACATCTGCGTGCGATTATGACAAGGAATGTGACAGGCTTTATCTTGCTCAGTTCTCTTTCACCCCATGCTAAAATGTCCAAGCTGAATAGTACAGTTCCTTTTCAGTCTGTGTATGTATGATAAAGGAAAAATGAGCAAGATGTGGATTCATCCTGTCTGATTTTAGGCAGTAAATGGGCATTAGGGTTTCATGACTGCTTCAACCAGGGAGAAAGCCAGCACAGCTACTGGAAGAAACAGCTGGACCCCTCCCCATCATTCCTTCCCATACAGCCCTCTGCCTTGTGGCACTGCAAGTATGACGGATGGGTTTGATTTAACCCATTTCTCCTCTCTGGTTTCCTGCCTGCAGGCGCAGCCTCTTCTGTCAGCACAAGGGAAGGGGCAGCCAAGGGAGTGAGGATGGGTAGCTGGAGCAAGGAGGCACAGAGCTGTAAATATTGCCAGTTTAAAACTTGAAGATTACTTTTGAGCTTTCTCTATAGTCAACAGGGAGCGAGCGAGCAGATTTTAGCTGGCTGTATTCCTCCCTGGAAGGCACCTATCTCATGCCTAGTATCTTCCACATTATTCTTTTAATTAGGATTGGTCCTCAGAAGTTGAGAATTCAGCAAGTGCTAACTAAGTACCAGCTAAGCTGAATCCTGTTTCACATCTGAGAGCCGATAAGACCACAGGGTAAAGTTTGAGATAAGTATGCTCAAAACCAGCACTATTGATTCAGCACCTTTCAACAGTACTGAACTTCACTGAAAATTAAATGCAAACACAAACCAAAATTAAACCATTAATGCATTTAGCTAGTATATTATCCTCCAAAGTGTTAGCAGTCTGAACTAAAACTGCCAAGAAATGTAAAGTAGGCCTATGTCTCAGTGTGAGGGCTATATATTACTTTAACAGATCAGGCATTTATTTATGCTTCTTTTTGTTAAATTAGGGTTTGTGAGATGGAACTGATTAATAAACTGTCAAATGAATGTTTCTACTTAGCCGACTGCTGGCAACACCCGCCTTTCAACAGCAGTGTTAAAGTTGCAATGACATTGAACAGGCAGACAAAAATACTGTGTGTAAATTAGGCCTTTTATAACTTATTGCTTATGTAGGATGGACTGGAGGTGAGGTGTTTTACCAAGGCAGAACTTTTAAACCTTGGACTTTCTCTGACCCCAGTCACATAAAATCAAAGCTCTTTAAAAGCTGGAATTTTTAAGATGTCCTTGTTTGAGTGACACCGCACTAATTTCTCTTCTAATACATGGGAAGACTGCACTTTTAGAAAACTCTAGTGTTTGAATTTGTGAAAATATTTACTTTATAGCCAGCTATGGTGTGTGGGTTTCAAGGTCTCAGTATTTTTGAGCTTGCCAGGTGCAGGGATGAGGAGGAGTGAGACCTGAGCACTTGCTCCAAGCTGGCCAACAGGATTATTTCATACCATGAATGTCACGTTCAATATAAATTAGATAGTTTGCTGTGAAGCTCACTGTCTCCCTTGATGGCTGCCATCCTGAGAACTTCTTGCCCCGGTGCCGGACCCCTGACTCCTTCCTAAAGCTGTAGCGCTCGCAGTGTCCGTTTACTGTCCACTGCTGCGAGTGCACAGCTTCCTACTGATATAGTTGGCTGAGTATAATCTTTGTATATTTTGTATTGGTATTGGGATCAATATTGGTTCTTTAGTGTTATTAATGTTAATCATCTCGTCTTATTCTATTAAATCTGTTTATATTCCAGCCCTTGAGTTTCCTTGTTTTTTTCCTGATTCCCCTTCCTGGGTGGGGAGGGCTTGTTGGGTGATAGAATAATTGTCTAAATAACACTAAATTGTTATGGGTTTCTCAGACCATAACAGAAGATCCTGAGGGAAAATTTCTATCAGTATGACACATGCTAGGAATAATGCCTAGAACAAGTGGTCTCTTAGATGAGGGCTCTCCTGAAGTGCGGGAATAAATAAAAGGAACTGGAAGTTCTGATATGTGATAAACAGTATGACTTACCTGCCTATCTGAGACCTCTTGGGAGAACTATATGTGAAGCGGGATAAAAGGGAACATCACTTGCTCATAGAAGTGAGATGTGACAAAAGAGGAGGGTTTTCCCCTTTTATCAACAGTATGTATACTTGCTTTGAAATCCAAAATATGAAAGGAGTTATACTCATGGGTATTGAAAGAGAGAAGAACACGGACAACTTTGTGATGAGGACCTACTCCAGTTTACCACACCAGGAAGATCAAATAGATGATTTGTGGCATTTTTTAAACAACGAGGAGAATCCTCTGAAGCACAAGGTTGGTGGTAAGGGAATTTGAGGGAATCTGAGCCATCCAGACATCTGTTGAGAAAGGGATGAAAGAATAGTATAAGCCATCCATGTAATAAGGAAATGATGACAATCTTAAAAGAAGAAGGGAATAATTTCCTCTCTAAATCAGTGATATTAATCTGCATAAGAAAGATTTAGGACAGATACTAGATAACTAAGATAACTAACTATAACTAAGAAAACAGAGCAAACGGAGCTATTGCATGAAGATGCAGTGGGGACCATTGGAAGACAATAAAGACTTATTAGAGAAACATTTTTCAGAAAGAATAAAGGTGCAGCTGATTCCTCCTTGGGGCAGAATGTGGATTATATGATCTCTTGAGATTGTTCCCAGCTCCATTTTTTTGTGATTCTGTTACTAGTGTAGGAACCTGCTATAAAATAAACGCATATTAGCCTGCATCAGCCAATTTGCAAACAACTCTATCTCCCTCCTCCACTTTGAAGACTGCTCTCCCGAGCACTGCACTCTACTCTGCATGGTTCTTTTCCCTAGGAAGTGAAGGTGGGAAAAACCAGCATGTGATAACAACCATTGTGCCGGCACTCCATGCTCTACAGTATAAGAACCCAAAAATGACAGAATTGCATACTGTTATCACCAAAAATAGTCAAGACATCATCCTTATGGAATAGCTGATTCTTTGGAACAGTAAAAGAAACTACATAAGAAGACTAAATTCAAGCAGTGAATCCATATCTGAACCTGCATACAGGTGTTTTGGGCCCGTCTGCCATGGAGAAAAAAAGAAAAATCTTGACATTTAATGAAGTAAAATGTTGATGCATAAATGTAGATAGCTTCAAGGTTCTCATGCCTCTATGAGATGCTTTCATGAGATGTATCTTGAAATCTCTTCACTATGGCCATGCACTGAAGAAAATAAAAAGCTCATTTCCCCTGCAGGATATTAGATAAGAAGATAAGGACAGATCTGTAGAAAACTTACTATTCACTGCTTGAGTGGTGAGTAGAGTTAGCTGAGAAAATTATTTTGAGTAACATACTGTTTGTCCACTTCAAGCTAGGTCTTGTGTATAACCCTGAGAGCAGTCAATCTACCCATTTAGAATAAATTTATTTTCATATGCAGTTTGCCTGGGCAATGTAGGTTTTTTACTCGGTATTGTTAAACAAGTAGTTATTTTCTGCTGAGCACAAGGTTGTTTCTGGTATGTTTTATAATCTGTAACATATATATGTGGAAAAAGATCTTAAATATTTATTCTTTGAAATGGTTTGGAGCATTTTGGGATTCAGGATTCCAAACTCTGTAAGAAATTCCAAATTCAGAAATACTGAGTAATTAATTCTTACTGAGTTTGAAATTGTGAAAATATTTAATTACACCTAATTATTAAAATATTATGAGTGTATGTGGCTAAGGACTATGTCTGAGTGAAAGGTTATAACTATCACTTACTCCAGTGGAAGTTGAGGCGTCATACAGCCTTGGAGGAACAGCCTTCAAGGTACTTGGTGTTGCAATGTGTTGAAAATATGTGTGTGACAAAGCTCTTTGTTGATTCCAGCTGGTGATTAGCATATGCCCTTTCAGATAACTGCAAATGCTGCTTTTTCTCATAACTATCTAATTTTAAACATTTTGAACTTTTAGTTAGCTTAAGAATATCTTTGTAGGTGTGTCTTTAGGAGTGTCACATGTTCATGATACACTTTAAAACTTAATTTTTGTAAAACAAGGGGAATGGGGAAAAAATCTCACAAGAAAGTAATTTATAGTTATATGTGTTATGGGGAATAGCCTGATATAGTGAAATAGCATACCTTGTAATCAGTGAGTCATACGTACTGATGGAAACCTTTATAAAACAATGATCGAATAGAACAGTCCACGTAAATACCAAAGACCAACCCATAACTCCCTCTAATAGCATTCACATTGGCTATAGGATCAATTCAAACTTCATTTTTTATTTCTTTGTTTCATTTAGTGCTTTTCACTTTCTCTACCGATGTGCTTGTGTCTGGATTAGGATGCCTTGGGGCTCTGGAGGTATTGAATATGAGACTGCCGTGCAGAGATTAGTCTGGACTCTCAGGATGCTGGTGACGCACGGCAGACAAAGCATCCTACTGCTGTGGGGATTTCCTGCTACAGAGAATTGCCTTCTGCAGTGAATGGCGCAGAGCTTTTGTGATAGTGTCGTGTGACCATCTTCTCTCTGCTGCTGGCTGGGAACATAGCCAGGGAAAAGGTGGCTAGGTTCAGATTCTTAATCTACTGATGTTTTCCTTGGGAATGATGCTGTGGTCAACGCTGGTAAGTTTTAAGAGTGATCTTCAGACTGTTACACATAATGTCAGTACATGGTCTGGAGGGCACTGTTGAATCATAGAGGAAACAAAACCATTTCAAACCCTGTTTGTTTCTGGGTTAGTGCTTTTTGGTTGTGCAGATTTTCTGTTTCTTGGACACATCTCCATCTTCACTAAAGATTTCTGTTGTTCATTAGTTACAGGATAGTGTGAGTGGATTATTCTTCTGCCACATGCTCTGTGTTTCTGGGGAAGTTTAATAGTTGTCTGCTCTCTCTCCCTTTTTCCTTTATTTATGTATGAGGCCAAAAAGTAATATATTCCATAAACAGTGAGTTATCTGCTCTCACAGACCTACCTCTGCACTCATCTTCTTCTATCTAAACTGCAGTTTTGATCACCCTGTCAAGGATACAAGTCATCACTAGCTCAAGCTGAACTTTATTTATGTGGAGATTTTCATCTTCCCCTGCAAGCTCTTCAGGCCGTGTCCTGCTTTGGGTTTGATCCCTGTGCAGGGCGCTGCCCTTCTAGCTGTCAGCTACATTTGTAAGCAGAATAACTTCTGCTCAGCCTGGGTGTGACCAAACAAGACAGGTCTGTGTCTAAGCCTTGGTTCTGTCTGTGTAGGATCTCCAGTCCAGCCCTACCCAACCACACAGCTCCTTATTTCTCCATTACCAACATTCTTAGGCCCATTTTTTTTTCCTTTTTTTTTCCTTTTAAAGTTTTGCTGTCAAACTTTCCTAGTCTGTCCCTTTGGCTAAGTCACTTCTCTCTTTGTGTTTCTCGCTGTGCTGTCCAATTGGTTAAACATTAAATTGTTCACCTTCACTTTGAAGACCCATCCTCGCCTACTACCACTCATCTTTCCTCTCTCATTCGTTATTGAGATGTCAGGATTGCTGTACACTTAGGCTGGACTTAGGTCCCCATGCCCATCTCGGTGTTTGGACTCATGCTAACTCTGATGTTTGGGAGGAGCTCTCCATAAACATTTTTTACTTCCCTTCATAACCTTCCTTAAAGCTTTCTTTGTTCACTGGTGTCTACAGTGGTCAAGCCAGGACACTGGTGTCTTGTGACAGCCTGCCAATATAGACCTCATGGTCTCCTTGCTTTCCTCTCTTTAGTTTATATTCATTTGGTGTGTCCAGTTTAATTCGTTTTTGAGATGGGAACTATTTCTTCTCTATTTGTATACGGCTTAGCACAGTGGGGTTTGTTTGTGACTGAGGTACATAGGCACGGTGTTAGGAAACAATTTTTGTTGTCACACCGCAAATTCTGCAGTGGGACTCTTCAGGGGCAAATCCTTTTATGCCTTTGCTCAGCCTTTCTGTGGTAAAATCCAATAGATACCAGTAAGACTGCCTGGGTAAGGACTGAATAATAACTTCCATTTCTTCCTTGAGTCTATTTGTTTTATTCTTATTTGTCTGCACTCTGTGGAGTGTTAAGCACCCTCAGCTCCCATAGATTTAGCATCTTACAAGATTCTTTTCCCCTTTTGCAGCCTGACCTCACGATCATTCAGAAGGAGGGAAAAGGGCACCAGAATAAAATATGAAATTCAAAGTCTTTGTATTATAATAGGATAGCATATAGTCATGTTTATTTTAGTAAGGCTAAGAATCTGTAGAGTTCTTATTATAATTATTTATGTCATTTCTCCTGTTAAATATTCAGAGTGCTGAAATGCTGTATTAGTGCTGGGCACTGATGATAACTCTGTGGTCTGGTTCCTTGGGACCTGGCAAGTCATTTGGAGGCTAATTAATAAGTGGGTATAGTGATGCTACAATCTGCTAATCCAAAAAGTCACTGCCAGGCTCTGCATTTGCATATGCAAGATGAGAATATAGATTTTTCTTTTTTCCAGAAGAGGATGACTAGCAATGCAGTTTTCTCTTTTACTCCCATCACTAATCCAGGGTGATTGATTGTCCTGTAGGAAAGAAGGTTTCGTCCCACTTTCCCATTTTGCTTTCTCCTTCTTTTTCACCATCAGGAGCAAAGGTTTGTCCTCCAAGCAAATGGACTACATGGAGTCTTCAGCTTAAGTTAAATTCTGACATCCTTTATACATTTTTATATTTCTCTAGTGAAAGCCTATGACTTAGATATAATTAGCTGCGATACTTCAAAAAGCTGTAAGACTCTGGGGAATTTGAGCTTTGACAGTTAATATGACTTCATTCTTCCAGCATCTCCACATGAAATATCAATTCTTGTTTGGTTATAGCAAGAACCCCGAAGTTTGTCTGTATCCATCCAGTGTTCAGATCCATCCAGTCAGAGCTGAAGATAAATTCTGTGGCAACCTAAAATTAAACAAGGAAAAAGGCATGTGTGCTTACTTCCATTTCTGATTTTCTTTGTGAGAAAGTGGATTCTGAAAGCCTCATAAATACCAAAGAGAGGGTGGTTTCTCTGGATAAGAGAAAGGCTGTAGAGGGAGAAGGCAGGGTAAACGACGTGGCAGGAACAGACACAGATGTGATGAGAGATGAAGGATTATAAGATCAGTTCTGGTTTTCTAGAACTGTGCCTATTTAGTGCTGGAGAGCCTGTCAAGAGGCACCTCTCTGTTGTAGCACAGGATTTTTGGAGGATCTTTTTTCTAGAAAGTATGAAACTAGAGCTGTTCACACAGCAGTAACCAGTGGATGTGTTGTGTGACATCAGTTTTGGAAGAAAAGACTGATGAAGTGCCTGTCAAAGCTAGAAATGGACATGACAGCAGAAACTGCCAGAGACTTAGGATTGATTATTAAAGAAATTGAGTTCACACACTTTTTTTTTTTTAATCATTGAAAATCTGTGTGGATTTTGTTTCCTTGGGAGGTGGTTACAGAGCCAGACCTCGTAATTGAGATGTCTGTAAGCAGTGCATAAATCCATAGGATTTATCTAGAGAACTGTGGGCTGGGTAGTGCTGTAGCCCATATCTTGTTCTCTGCTTTTCTTTTTCATGATTTGAATAATTTCAACCAGTAATTCATTTCATGCAGGAATTCCTCACCTACTGATTTGGGGTATTTTGTCCCAACTCCAGACAAGATGTCAGTGAATGCTGACATTTTTGTTTTCAACCCAAAACGATTATGAAACTGAGAACAGGGCTGTCAGCTGAGGACATTTGTATCTCCAACAGCTGTGGTCAATGAGCCAAGCTTGTGCAAACCCAGGGGTGAATCAGTTGGGGGGAGTCTGCACATCTTGTTTGCCTGAGTCAGCTACCTAAAGGATTTGCTAATAGCTAAAAGTTTGCCTGAATCATTGGGCTGCTGGGTGCAGTAAGCATCTGTTCACATCCTGCCTGCTGTAATTAAAGAGACAGGGATGTGCTATTTAAAAAAAGAAGAGACAGCAGTGCGTTGCTGGACTGAGGATAATCTTTTTTTTTTCTCTCCAGTGTTGTTAATATTGTGTCTTGTTTGTCCTAGTGTCAAGGCCATTAGCTGTGACTGTCCATGATGTATATAGCTATGTTTGAAGTTTGCTTGAAGACTGCTTCTTCAGTTCTTAGTGAACAGAGGACAAATAATGTGATGGATAATAGTTCTGTCAGCAGTGTAGGAACAGGACTTGCCACAGTGAACCGTGGAGGGTAACAACCATCCCCCAGGAGGACTGTCAGCTTGGGGCACAGGTGAATGAAGTTCAAATTACAGCAGTTGTGTAGACCGCAGGTGTCTTTAGGTTGAGCAGTCATCTCTCTCTCCCTAAATGCCTTAGCTGCAAACTAGGGATGATGGTATATCCCTAATCTCAAGGAGATGAGTTATAGTCAAAGAGATTAATAAACTGCTTGGGTATTGCAGTACTGGGACTGTAACTTGACACATGCAAGCTGCAGGGTACAGTGGCCTCTTCTCTGAGGGTATGTATAATATGCAGTTGTTTGTATGTTAACAAAAGTTTCTGTCACTGATAAAGTCAACAGATCAACTCTTTCAATCTATTGGAGAAAAAGCAGTTAAACCAGCTATGTTATCTGTTGTCGTATTTGAGAACTTTAAAATTATGCTTATCTCATAAACTTAATACTGTTGGATAGCTCTGAGTTCCCATGTAAAGAAAATATCTTTCCTGAAGTATAAATGGCACGTTAAGTCTTCCAGTGATTCCCTCTGTTTATTTCTCTGTTCTAAACGGAAACACGTTCATGAAGTTGGATTCTCGGTGTTGGTAAGATGCTGAGTTATTAAGAATATAGTGTTCTTGTAGCTTTGGTAGCCTAAGGATATGAGGCAGATAAAGTTTTTTTAGGTCCGCTGATCTAGCTAGAGCAAAATAGATCCTGTAGAAGGCCTGAAGCTTTTCTGTTTTTTCTATGTCATTTGGTCTTACATAAGCCATTGAATCTTCCTACCCTCAGCTATTAAGAATAACCATTGTCAGCTTGGAAACAAAACATATAACGAACCTCAAAACTCTTTCAAATCCATTCCGGAATATTCTTGTGATATTTTTGATTGCTTCTTTCCTACTGCAATATGAAAAATCAAAATGAATTGGGGCTCCTGGTTTTGTGCTGCCTTGCCAATACTTTGCTGTTGCTGGCATGTCAAGCAGGGTAGACAAAAGAACAAGCAGTATGACAGCCCGAGACTGGGGCCTGATCTAGTTGTTCTCAATAGAGAAATCCATCCACAGAATTCAGTCCATTTTGGATGAAGGCAATTTGCTTTCTTTTGAACTGATTCCAGAGCACGTGTGGGGAGTTAACGGAGACTAGAGGATGACACATTACCTAATCTGGTTACCATGCTGGTCTCTTGGGAGAGATGGCTCTTATGTGGAAATGATCTGCAGATTTCAGTTTGTCTCAACATGGCTAACATATCTGTCTGTGTCTTAGGCGAAAAAATAGCTTAAACTGTGAGCACACACAGCTGGCAGATAATTGGGCGTGCGTGTGTGAATGTCTGAAACTGAACTTTTGAACTCTCAAGTAGAAGCCTGCTACTTGCTAGCTGCAGTCGGTATGGGACAGTTGCAAATTTTGATAATGTGGACAAACAAGTAGTGGCACATCTCAAATCCTCCAATTAATGTCCCAAAGCTTCAGATTAATAAACAGGCCTGAGAGAACCAACAATGAGGAGGCTGACATATGTTGTGCTTCTGCATTAGGCTGTTTAGATTGGGAAAATCAGAAGCTTGGGGTGCTGGAAAGGAAGCCAAAAAGGTGGCTTCCCCAAAAGAAGTGGTCTTGAAAAGAAGAGGACCTGGAAAGCAGCTGACAAAGATCCTGTCTGGAGTACAAATCCTGGAAGTTGGGGTATATCCTGGAGATCAGAGCGCGATATGGAGAAAAATACTTGGGGATGTGCGGGGACCTTGGCCAGTTATACTTGAGGTTGGTGACTGCAAACAGCTGCACAGCAAGAACTAGAAGAACTTTATGCCTAACTTTCTTAGGCTAGCAATGATCTTCCTCTGGGGAGAGGCAGTCAAGATTTAGTGAATGTATAAAGCTTGGAGGAGAACAAGGGAATGCATGTGAGATAATCAGGTAGGGTAAAAGCTCTAATCTCTTTGGTTCTTAAATAAACCCCAGTATCTAGTTCCGCTACTTGTTGTTGTTTACTCTGTTTTGCCTGGGACAGTGCGCTACACCACATCTGTAGTGGGAAACAACTGGTCCTGTCTCATGGAATGAGAAGTAAAGACAGGCACTATTCAGGCTTGGCATCTTTTCTTGTCATTGTGATGTTTTTCAGAAATAAATGAATGCAGTTTATTTTAATGTCTGAGCAACACGATTGACAGACCGAAGGGGAACAGCCTCAGTTTTTCAAATAGTTGCCTTTGTAACTGTGTCTCAGTGAAAGCCTAGAAAACTCTGTGGAATTTACTTTCTCTTAGGACTGTTAACAAGGTGTTAACTGTGTTCCTTGTAATGTAGATCTTTCTTCTCAGAATAAGACAATGCATAGGACCCTCAAAGCTTTTGGAGAGCCATTCATTATTACTCATCTGGGAGGAATTTAAAGTGGGAAGCTGGAGAAGAGGGAAAGCAAGAGAATGTATTGAAGTAGCTTCTTCAAACTCTTTCAGTTCTGGGGTGGGGCTCTGATTTGCAAAATGTTGAGGATCTTTGGAAATGCTACATACCCTAACACACGAAAAAGAGCCCAACTCTCCCTGTACATTTACAGTTTTCGTAGCAACCTGGAATTCTTTTAAATCAATCCATAACAAGTGCAAAACACAACCCACTCTGCCTGCTGAGTGGAAATACACTTACATACCATTTATCTGTATCTAAGCATGCCAGTAAGGCTGAAGCCAGAGCCCAGCTGAGCTGTACTGGAACTGATCAGAAGACCAGGATTCATTAAGTTACTGTACACAAGATCAGTGGGACTACTGGGAAGTGGGGAATAGCGTTGGCAGTTTACTGCTTCCTTGGCTTAGCTTCAGCCAGGTTTGACCTGTTGTTGCCTCTGTGTTACAATGGAGTGTTTCTCACAGGTGGTAGGTTTTACTGGAATCACGTCTTTCAAGCAATTCTTCATACGTAGCTGTGGAATAAAGTTATCAAAGGCAGCTTTATGAGAGCTGCTAATTAGAACTTAGATGCAGATGGAAACCCCTCTTGGATCTTGTGCAAGGTTGAATGCTGAAGTGTAACTTACTGCTTGCAACCATCCCTCAGACGTTTTGGCCTTTGTTGAAGGTCACAGTGAAATCGATTGCTGTTGCAGAAGATTAATATTGCTTAAAAATGACTTGAGGCACATTCATCTGCGGATTTCAAAATCTTTACAGACGTGGATATGCCACATGTTTTCCCCCATTCCCTCCCTGAGAAAATTGGAAGCAAAGAGATGGAGGAGTTCACTGGATTGCGCATGTTTCTGCAGTCAGACAGTGGCAAAACCAGCAAGATAGCCCAAGAGTCCTGGATTGTGGTGGGTCATTTGCTTCACATGTAATTTAAGAAACTGAAGCCCTTTTTATGGGTTATTTTTCAACATCTCCCTTTCGATGGGACCTTCTTCAAACATTTCTCTTAGACCTCTTGTCTTTTTTTAATTACCAGGGGTCTCTGAGTCGTTTTGGGCCCTGCAACTGGCTCAGTTATGTCTGTGCTTGAATCTCAGTGCTATAATTCTGTCACTGATAGAGCTACCTCTATGCCCCATGTCTTACCTGGGATACCCTCTATTTGCTGCCCAAATGGCTGCTATGCACAGTGTAGATAACCTGAACAAGCATTATCTGTGGTGTCCAAACCTGCCAGCTCCAACAGGCTCTGCTTGGAGCTTTGCGTTCACATTTGCTAGTCATGCAGCTGGTGGGTTTGCTTTCACGACCAAACTTGTGACAGTTTCCAGGAGATATTGTAGATGCACATTTCTGTTTCTTTCCTGTTAACCCAATACTTGACTTTGTAGACAAATCAAGGAGCATTAATTCAGCTGGTTTTCAAGGGAACATTTGATTTGATGTCTGTCTACAAACAGACAGATAGGGAACAGGGATAATAGAGAAATAGAAAAATCTCTGAAGTGGGCAAGCACTTGGTTGAAGAACATGACACAAAACGTGGCACTTCAAAGAGAAACATCAGTCTAGCTGGAGTTTATTGGCGGCGTTCATCAATGATTAGTTTATTTCTGATCTTGTTTATCACTTTCATTAACAACCTTGGCATAAAAATATAGACTGTGTTAATGAAATTTCCTGATGATGCTCCACTGGGAGATAAGTCAGAACTCCAACTCATCTTAGTGGTGTAATTAAAAGCTCACCTGTCCTCTCTGAACGCTTATTTGTATCTGTGCTTTTTTAATTTCAGCAGTAAAAAACCATTCCTTGTGCACCTCCCCTTTTTCTTTCATTGGTCATATTAAAAGTTTAGTTTGGCCCAACGGCTTGAAAAATTTAGAATTTTTTTTAAGGTGTCTGTCAAGTTGGTATTCATTAATTTCCCCTGCCAAAACCCAAATGAATAATGTAACTTGACGCAAAAGCTCCAAATGAGGGCTACAGATAATTATTCATGTTCAAGACTGGCTATGAATCATTTCTACTGTGCAGTCTAACTGCTTATGTAGCACCACCAGTTTCATATTTCTTTGTTTCTGATGTAAATAATTTTCAGTGATATAAAATGTGAGAGGGAACACATTTGCGTAGAATACAGGTAACTCTATGACTAAAAGAAATGAAAACCTTTAAAACAAGAGTTATAGGGGCATCTAAGTGACAATTAGAATCCTTTAAAAATTCATTCAGATTTAGTGAAATGTTGCTGGCAGTCATTCATAAAAGTAATTGCCCTGTGCACATGAAAAATTTAAATGTGGTAATTTAGTAATGAATCTGAGCTGTCAGAAGGCATTTTATGGATAATCAGACATTCCTGCAGGCACAGCAATGACTGAAGAAAATTGAAAAATAACTTTGTGGAGGCAAGATTATCTGAAATAAGTGTTTTCTCTGGAAGCAAACAAAGAACCCTATGATTTTTAGAAATGTATTACACTGTAAGTCGACAAGAGCAGCCACTGGAAGCAAATAAAGAACCGATTGTGTCCTTATTATTGATTCAGATTAGTAATTTTAAGTAGTGGTCTTTGAGAAGTGAGTGCTTCTAGATTCCCAGATACTCTGAGTGCAGATGCATTATCCAGCCCCCAGGAAGGGGAAGCAGGAATTCTCCATTACAGCTTGCAAATCACATTGTCACTTTTGAAAGAAGCAGCTCAGCTCTCCTTTCATTTTGCTTGAATGAAACTGCTGACTGTATTGGAATTAATTTTTATTTCCCCTAGAATAAGGGAGGGTATAGCTGGCTATGTATTCTTGCAGGGCATACGAGGGACAGGCAAACTTGGACATTTTGGAGGTTTAGTTGGAGCTACTGATGTGTAGGAAAGTCAATAAAAACCATTGCCTTTGGATGTGGTAGCAGTTCACTCCCACTCTCTGCAGGTGTTAAAGACTTCAAAGTGGACAAGTGCAATTATAAATCTCTTTCACCCTAAGTCTCCAAATCACTCTGGGGAGAAGATCTCACGATGTTTCTCTCAGTTGTGGTATTGCTGTTGCTTTCGCTCTTGTCTAGGTATTTCTGGGGGATTTTGAGACTGTAAGGCTGTTTGGGAAGAAAACTTTTCTGAAGATCAGATCCAGTTGGGGTTGTTGCTCCATTCAAAAACACTTTTGCCAGAAGTGATTTGCCAACTGACCTATTAATAAAGAATATTTACTTTTTTTTTATCTTCTCCAGTGTTAGATTACTATAAGGAGACACTCCTGTATTCCAATTTACATAGCGATTGTTTAAAAACACTGATCTTGGATACTATTTCAAGTATTAAAATAGATAGCTCTAGATGTCAACTTTACTTTTTGTTGTTTATGCAGCTGGTATTCCTTTTCAGGATTTTTGTTGTTTACTGAGTTTATTGAGTGCTAAAAGGGATCAGCTCAACTCATATTTTTGGTCTGCTTTACTTTATGGAGTAGTGGAAGGAAGTTTTCAAAAGAAAACAAAGATTCGGTTTTTGTAGAAGTGAAAATAAAACACTTCTGTTGATCTGTGGGGTTTTTTTTAAACCTATTTGGGCCCTCTTTATTTGCTACAAAGCTTAAATATAAGCTTAGATCAACATGACAGGTTCTTTTCAGTTCTGTGAGAAAGAATGTAAAATCTTTTGGAAAATTTCTACAATAAAAAATCATCAAACATAATTAGCAAAATAATATCTCTCATGAGAAACGATGAGATGAAATACATCAGCTGGCAAGAAGCAGCTAGCTCCAGTGTTAAAGTTTTTCAATATTGTCTCCTTTTCGCATAGATGACTTAGAAGATAAATCACCTGGAAAGAGTGATGATATCTAGTCTATGTTCTTATTCTGTACTCGGGAATGGGGCCCTGCTCTTTTGTTCTGGCTATCTGGTAAGTCTCCCCAGGCAAGGAAATGGAAGATGCTGCTGAGAGAAAAGCACCTTGAAGATAATTCTCTTTCTTCTCACAATGAGTTACCTAAATATTGCTGCTGTAGTGTTTGGCCATTTTAAGGTTTGCAGAGCTATAAAACATTTGATCATCCCAGGGGTAGAGGGAGGAGCTGAAGGATGTCTCTTACTTTTGATGAAGCACTGAGGAGAAAGGACAGTGTAACAGAAAGACTATTTATAAAGGCTGCTTGCCAAATCAAAGCCCAAGCTATATTTACATCTGTGTACACTGTAGCCATGTTTAATAAAGATCTAAATGCAGTATCATCTTCCTATTTGACTTATTAGCATTTTGCCTTTTTTTTTCTGCAAAACCTGGCACCTGTTGATGTGATTGGCTATGAGTAAGAGCATGGATTGAGGCTGAAAATCAGTCAGTGATATGAGCTCATTTGACATAACCTTTTTAAAATTGTCGTAGTTCTACCTGCTTGTGAAGCATTCACTGATGGTTACAGATTGTTTTGTGTCCTAAGACTGCCACAGTCAGACAGGAAGACTCAGTACCTGAAGGGAACTAGGGAGCGGGCAGAAGCACTTTGGGGTTGTATGGGAATTGAAGGGTTGCTCCTGGTGTATTCTGTTGTGTTCAGGGTTTGATTTCCATAGAGTCTGACTGTTTAGGCAGAATGATCAACGCTAGCACTCTACAAAATCAATTGAACCTCATAAGTAGGCTTGTCACTTCAAGAGATACTCCAAGGAAGTCCAGCTGGGCTTGAATTCCTGTTTCTTTTAGATAGTCTTTATCTAGGTCAGGGTTGCAGTTCTTGCTCAGAGCACTGCACGATGTTTGCGCTTTCCTGTCATTGCTGTTAGATTGACAAAGACAGAATTTCCAGTTTCTAGCCCCCAAATGCTGCAAAACAGCAGTGCCCTTTAGGATTTCTGTAAGGTTTGGCAGCAGCCTCTGGTCCTGTTTCAGTCTGTGTACGGGGAGTTTAATAAAGAACTCCTTGCTACAGACTTAGGCCTTTCATTTTTTCACTCTTCTGTCAATATCACATTGCCTCAGTGGGTACTTCTTTGACCTCACATCTCACCTGCTTCCCCACTATTCATTTCGATGAGGAAATGAAATCGAGGGCCAATTATTGATGCATCGCTGTACTGAAAATGACTTGTGGCTCCCTGGATGGCAGTGCTCTCGTCTGTGCTTATGGCATAAATAGCTGGGTGCAGGGGTTCAGGTAAGAAGGATGGGGTGAGAGCCATACGTTGCTGTCCTCTCTTGGACACTGTTGGCTAAAATGGGGACCACGGGGAGTTGTAGACCCCTGAACTAAGTCCCCATCAAAGACTTCAGTCAATGTCTGAAGTTAAACAGTCTGCAGATTCCCTTTCTTTTCTATGTGGGCTGGTAGCAGTGTGCTCTTTTAGAGCAGAAGGATGCACTTTCTGCCCTATGGCTGTTTGCCTTTCAGTGACTGTCATCTGAAAAATGGCCAGGGTGTTAGCAAGGGCGCTGGCTTCCCTAAAGCTAACCAAGGTCTGTACCGTGATTTTTTTTAATGTAGTTTTCAAACTCAATTAGGAATTAAAACCTTTATTCTGGAATAAGGGCCAAATGAATGCTGTTCAAAATTGAAGCTGGTTTGTGTTGCTTTCCTCAGAGAAACGCATCTGTTCTGGGTTGTTTTTTTGCCTCCGTTGGCACATTTATTTGTTTGTGTTGCATAGGGAACAGAGTATGTTATGAAGCTAAATCTTTCCTACCAAGCAGCAGCTCTGGCTCAGCTTTGGTGGTTATTTAAAATCTCAGAAGAGAATCATCAGCTGCTCCACTTGTACATTCAAACACACAAGGTGATATGCTAATTGGGCTTTCATTAGTGCTTGACTGACGTCACCAACAGTGTAGAAAGAAAGGGGGCTAAAGCAGATGAAGTACTTTTCCACTGTTGAGCTGGTACTGACGCAGCTATGTACTATAGCTTTTNCTGGGATAGATTCAATTAGGTAAGATACGTAAAATTTCATGATGTGACTCATCAGTGCTGTTCACATATGAGTACATATCTGCATGTTTAGGCAGTCTGTCTCCTCTGAGAAACATAGATACTTTGGATAATAAACAGCTGTGTGTCATTTAATGAGCAAGTAAGAGGCACAGCCCCTTTTTTCCAGGAGGTTGTCCACTGTGTGAGCTCAAGCAGAAATTGTAGCAGAATTGAAACAGAATCTGTTCTTTTTCAGAGCTACCAGTAGAAACCTTTGCAAACTGAGAAGCTTTTGTAGAGGTATAGCAAGCAGCTTTAGCAATATAGTACATGAAGGATCTACATCACATTATAGGGAATATTACTGCATCAGAAGTCCACAGAGCTGGGTTTGATTCCTATTTTCACCTCCAGAGGTGAAATACTTCTTCTTGTGCCTCAGCTACCCCATCACTTGTACAATAGGCATAATATCTTCCTTTATAAAATGTTGTGCTATGACAAGTCTAAGATGAGCTAAGTCTGCGTCTTCAGCAATTAAAAAAAACAAAATGCATTTTGGTATTGATAATGAATAAATGTAGACTAAGAAGGAGCAGATTTGCTTGATAGGAAAGCACTTTTACTCAGCATTGAATGAAATAAGTTGATACTGGAATTCATTAGATACAATTGCTATTGGAAGTGGATGGTTATGAGTTGGAGAAATATTTTTGTCTTGTGGTAAGTTAACTCAAATGTAATAAAAAGGACAAAGAAGGGAACTCTGATGTTGAAAAGGCCATAGCAATACTATTAGGGTTGTTTCTTTTCAAATCAGAAATCAAGAATGTAGAGCTATTTTTTGCTTTAACTTCGGCAGAAAAATAGTGACAGTAGGGACCTTGTTAAACTGGGACACATATTTCAGTGACTAGAAACCTATTGTAATCACAATTATAGAGATATAATCTTGGGCTTTAGTCCATATTTCTGTCTTAAAGGGAGCTATTAATGCCTTTGGTTTGCATCCAGCTTGCAGACAAAGATACTTAACTAAACATTTTCTTTTTGCTTCTGTCATTAGCTGGGGTGCATAGACAGAATGACTGGGACTAACTTGTTCCTAGGTTCAATTAATAGACCTCTGCTGTTTCTTGGGTATAAAAATCTGACAACACAGGATGAAAAATTATTCCAGCGCCTGTCAGTGGGATGAACAAATGAAATCCATCATGAATTTAAATGGAGCTGTGTATTATAACCTCCTGTATTTCATTGGAACATGGATCTTTTTCCTGTGTAATGTTTATATTTTTTTGAGATATGAGTACAAGGACAAATTCAAGGAGTTGCTGAATCCTTTGTCATGAGCTCCTGTTATAGTTCATTTACTTCTTGTTCATCTTGCTGGGGGAGAGCTAGATGAGGTCTCTGTTGAATCATAGAATTGTTATGGCTGGAAAAGACCTTTAAGATCATCAAGTCCAACCGTTATCTAACTCTGCCAGGCCCACTTCTAAACCATGTCCCTGAGCACCATATCTAGATGGCTTTTAAATATATCCAAGGATGGCGATTCAACCATTTCCCTGGGCAGCCTGTTACAGTCTTTGATGACCCTTTCAGTGTAGAAGTTTTTCCTAATGTCTAACCTCCCCTGGCACAACTTGACATCATTTCCTCTTGTCCTATCGGTGTTAACTTGTGAGAAGAGACCAACACCCACCTCTCTACAACCTCCTTTCAGGTAGTTATAGAGAGCAATAAGGTCTCTGCTCAGCCTCCTTTTCTCCAGGTTAAACAACCCCAAGTCCCTCAGGTGCTCCTCATAAGACATTCTCAAGAACCTTCACCAGCTTTGTTGTACTTCTCTGGACCCTCTCCAGCACCTCAATGTCCTTCTTATACATGTGCAGTGGGGGTGCAGTTTATAACTCCTTCCACTCTTCCAAGCAGAATAAAATCCCAGGGTAATGACTGAAGAAACTGAGCCCAGGTACTCCACTGTGGTTATGCACAGTAGTAACACCAGACAGTCGACTTGTAGGAATTGTGTGTTTGCTCCATTTCTTGCCTAGGAGTTGCTCATGAATTGCTTGATGATTGCTATCACCAGGGTACTTTGAGTCCCAAGAGTGGTGACTGTAAATATATGCTGTTTTTCAGGACTGTAGTTTCAATTGTCTGGGACCTGTGAGGGTAAAATCTGCTCTGTAACTGAAATATGTGGAAATAGAAAGACATGTGCAGGAAATAATCCCAGCCAGCAGTGATGTATTTTACTCACTATAAATTGAGTTCTTCACAGGAGAATTGCTGTTAATGAAGACAGCCTCACTTAATAATCTCTTTTTCTCATAAAGGCAATTAACAGTTGTCAAAAGGGAGTGGGTGGTCGTGGCCCAGAAGCAGCTTGTTTGCCCACCAGATGGAGCTAAAAAAATCTGTCCACGCTCACTGGGTGCTAGTCAGTGCTCCAGGACCTCCTGAACTAGCGTCCTGTAGTACAGTTAATGCAAGAATTTATTGCCAGCAGCTCCAGTATGTGACCCCCACTGCAGCTCCCTGCTCAGGGGCAGGGACCACTGGGATGTGCTCTCCCAGGAGGTGCTGCAGGTACACAGAGGCTGTAGGTTCAGTGCCTGTGTTCACCCTGCTATGCTTTAGTTCATCTGTGTTTCCATTTCAGCTTATGCTTCTTCTTTCCTGATAACACTGTTATTAGCAGTAGAATTGGCTGAGGGAAGAGGGATGGGAGGTCCACTTGAGGTCCACAGGAGAGGTGCTGTGTCAAGGATGGTGGTGGTACCAAGCCTTGCAGGAGAGCATTGAAAAGGTACCTTTGAAACTACTTTAAGGTAATTTACAGAGGCCTTGATCTCCTTTGAGGTGTGCTGTGTCTCCTCTGAGGTGACAGCAAACCTCTCTGGTTTTCCTGTTGATGAGACACCATGGGAGCTAAAGGCCACTCCCCCTGGAGACAAGCACCACCTTTTTTTTTTTTTTAAATGAACCTGCTACTAACACCCAAGGGTTGTCATTGTGGCAGTCCTTGTGTACTCTTCTGGGTGAGCGTCCCTAAAGGCTGACACCCAGGTGTGAATACACGTAAGGAGGAGTTAATTTAAAATAAGATTAAATAATTGTGGGAAAGGAGGGCAAAGGTAGTTACACCGAGCACTCAGGTATTTATGTTCTTTAGCTCTTTTTTCCTTTAAAAGTTAACAGCTGTTTACCTAGTTTGTCTCAAGAATTTTTTTTTTTTTTAATCAGTGGCATCATGATTGTTGGGTACATCAGATAGAAGGACAATGAGGCTTTTAAAGCCTTTGGTTCTCACATTTTTCAGGGTTAAAATGGAGTGGAGAGAAAGGTTTAATTGACAAAAAACTTCTGTTATTCTAATTAAAATTACTTGTCAAAGTAATTTTGACAAATCTACTCATTAGTGAAGAAAATAACATGAATGGCTTAAACATTACAGATAGGGAAACATAACAAGGAAGAAACCAGCTTGTGTACAGTTTTATAGGAGTTTTGATTGAGTATAACCAGGGGTGAAGTAATAGGAGGACTTAATTCACCTGTGTTGGAGGTGAATTAAAGTAGATGAATTAGGTTCTGGCTCCTAAAAACCCTGCTTTGAACTCCTAGAGTAGATGGCTTGAATAGAGATTTCGTTCCAGAAATGATTTTTTTTTTCTCTCAGAAGAGATCATTGCCTCTAGCAGCAGGACCTGAGCATTTTTATGTGCAATCAAAAAGATGGCTTAATTAGCATAACAGAGATTGAGTGGGATAAATCATGTGGCTGAATGATGGTATGAAAGGAAGCAGCACGCAGGTGGAGGAGGTGAGGGGAGGAGAAGGCAGTGGGTTAGGGAGCCCATGGGGTTGTTGACAGAGCTACAGTGTGGTGGGAGCTGGGCCAGCAGAAAGTTTCAGGGTAAAGAAGAAAAGTGATATTATATTGTCTAGAGATGGCTGGCAAATCAGAATAAAGCTTCTGTCTGAACAACAGACTGATATCAGGGAAAAGCATTTAATGTTTTTGTTTGGTTTTTTTTTTTTCTCCCTAGCCTTCATTTAAAAAAAATCTTAGCAATGATCAGGCAGGTGTTACAGCTGGCCTTGGTGAGAATGGATAGCAGCTCAGATTAAAATAGGGAAATAACAAGTTGGAGGGGAGTTAAGAGTTGAAAGGGGAATGGCTGACTCGGTTAAGAGCCAGCAGGAATTGCTTTCCAGAGGATGAGGCCAACATTTGAAACAGCGGGGTGGGGAGAGAAGCAGAGATCTTAGGCACACAGAAATCAAAGAGGTGATTGGTGACAGCCAGCATGGCTTCACCAAGGGCAGATCATGCCTGACTAATTTGGTGGCCTTCTACGAAGGGGTCATAACGGCGGTGGACAAAGGAAGATCGACTGATGTCATCTACTTGGACTTGTGCAAGGCATTTGACNGGGTGGTGAGGCACTGGAACAGGTTGCCCAGAGAGGTTGTTGAGGCCCCATCCCTGGAGGTGTTCAAGGCCAGGCTGGACGTGGCCTTGGGCAATCTGGTCTAGTGGGAGGTGTCCCTGCCTATGGCAGGGGGGTTGGAACTCGATGATCTTCAAGGTCCTTTCCAACCTAAACCATTCTATGATTCTATGATTCTATGATCTTCAGTTTTTAGAAGAACAGTGGAACGAAAAATTTAAAACAAACCATCCTGAATATGATGAGGTGCTAATAAACAGCCAACAGCGTTAAATCATGACAACAACCTTAATTTCCTTCCATGTTAGGACAGCAGACTGTCTCAATCAAGAAGAGACAACTTGTATCTTCACTGCAGGAGAGCTTCTTCATACTATTTTGAATGACATTCTCCTAAACAAGATAAAGGTGCACAGAGTGACATGAACTGAGAGTAGTATAGTGGGGAGAGTCTTGAAGAGTAGCTATTTGCGAGTTTCTGTCAAATGGGGAAGATGCAATGTATGGGATTCCTTGGGAGGGTGTAGTGGGTCTAGTGCATGTTGGTACTTAGAGCAGTAATTTGTGTGAGGAACTAGAAAATACGCCTATTGCATTTCTAGGCCATGCTCAGCTGGAAAGGCTGCAAGCATTTGGATGAAAGGATTAACATTCAAAAGAATCTTGACAATTAGAGGAGCTTATTTGAATTAAGTGGGATTCAGTTCAAGGACAGGTACAGATTCCTATGATGAGGTATAAATCATTTGTGAGATCAAAAGATGAGGAATGAACAGCTAGGAATGAGGAATGAGCTGGCAGTCTCTCAAGAAAGCATGTGGGGTTATAGTGGATAACAAACTGAACACTGGTTGAAGCTATCATAGCGATGCAAGGATGCATAAACAAGACCACACCATGCAAAACACCGGAAACAACCTTTGTGCTGTGCTTGGCACTGGTACGGCCACAGCTGGAGCATTTTGTCTTGTTCCAGGCCCCACACGGAGACTTGGACTGAATGGAGATCAGAGATCTGGAGAACACAGGCAGTGAGGAAAGGTTGGAAGAATTAATTTATTTAATCTAGAGACAAGATAACTGTGGAGCTGTGAGAATTCACAAAATAAAATTGAATAAAATGGCTACCTCAGAGAAGGAAGTATGGTCCGTGTGTGGTATAGATAGCACAAGAAGTTGTAGGTTTAAACTCCACTGGAGGAAATCTCTATTAGGCAGTGGGAAAGGCTTTCTAACATTGGGGGTACGTAAACTACTGGCGTATAGATTTTTTTTTTTTT
>VUYV01000196.1:1130190-1330822 GCA_008711295.1 Anarhynchus alexandrinus | reverse complement strand
CTGAGGAAAAAAAAGAAGAAAGGATACTGTTGCTATTGGAATGGGTCAGAGAATGAGCAAGGCTGCCCTTTTATCCTCTTTCTAGACTTTTTTTCTATAGTCGTCCTATGAAAGAGCCATAGACACCTGTCTGGGCACCATAGGCACACGAGAACACAAACTTCTTGTGTTTTGTTTTGGTCAAAAAAGCAGTAGTGACCAGAAAAGAGGAAGCACCTGCTTGTCCCTAAGCTGGCAGGAGATGTTCAACCTTCCTGCAAAACTTAGTGTAGTGAAGGGGTGGTGAGGAAAAGGAGAGCACGGGCCTTTCCCCTGCTGAAAGCTGGCCTGGGCAAGAGTCAAGCGATTCTGCCAGTCTCTTTGGTGATGTAGTCATGGTTGATTTTTTTTTTTTAAAAAGAGGGCCTTAAATCCAGGTGCTGCTTTGCAGGGTCAGCTCCAAAGTTCTGCAGGGCACTGTGCGTGGCGTGTGATAAAGCAAACCAAAAGCGAACGCCCAACATGCATTATGTGAAACTTCAGGTCAAAACAAGCCTCTGTGCTGAATTTCTAGATCCTGGAAAAGTGGGATCTTCTGCTTGAAATCACAGAAAATCCCAAATAGACCTAAAATCAGTTTGGAAAATACAAAGTATTCTATAGTTATGCAATAGATATCACCTTGATTGTAATTACATGAATAAAAATTATATTCTAATCAAATAGTTCCTTATGATCCTTGTAAGCAAGATGCTAACAATTGCAAAGCACTGACAAATGTAAATAGTAATCTAACTGATTATAATGACATATTCCAGTGTGACTATAACTTTTTCACAGATGATATGTTATACTCTATTTCTGTGTAGATAGAATTGTATTTAGTATGAAAGAAAGTAGTTGGGAGTGCCTGCCCTATGTATTGCTGGACCCTACCACTAGCTTGTTAGTATGTGTGCTTTGGAAAGCCATTTATCTTTTTTGGGAAAATGGGGTAAAAACACCAGAAGTGGTACATTTATAACTAACTGGAAGTTAAGTATACTTAATAAATGGAATAGTCTGAGAACCTTGGATTTAAAATGTCATAGAAAATCAACATGTTGAAGCTGTAGAAGCCAGTTTTCTTCCTCTTGGTTTGTGGTGTAGCATCATGCTGCCTCGCTTTTTTCTCTATCCTGTGTCCTGTGCCCCAGGGGGAAGAAAAATGATAGTGGGCATCTCAAGTAGATGGTCTGGTAAATGGAGAATGATTTCCACTTAAAAAAAATGACTCTCACCATCTTTCTTCAGATGGTACCATCATCTTGGTTTAGTCTTTTGTATTTCACACTGGCTTGCTAACAGAAAACAACCCTTTTGCAGTGTAAAGGAAAGAAATTCAGTTGTGGGTTTGTTTTTTCTTTTAACTATCATATTAGCTTATGAGAAAACATTACCTCAGTGCCAAAAATACTGCCAGATAGCCATTTTACATGTAATCAAATCGTTCTTCTTCTGACACTAGTCCATCAAGTCTAAAGAATTACATTGGTTTTGATGATGGTGAGAAAACAGTATGGAAACTGAGGACTCTGTTTTGTTTTGAAGGATGACTCTGTAAGAATGAAGCTGTAAGTGTATGAAAATCAAGGAGATGAGGAGAAATTTTGTATTTGATTCCCACTAGAACAAATTTTGTAGCTTGTTAGTATTTCTCTGGTCAAGGAGAATATACTGTAAGAGAAGCTTTTCTTACAGTATTTCAGGAAATTGGCTTGTGGCATGGTAAGTCAATGGAAGTTGTATCGCTGACTTCATCAGGGTGCTACTTATGGCCAGGATGTGAAAGGTATAGAAGTGATTGGGAAAAGGACAGCATGGAGGCAGGAAAAAAACCCACTGCATTTTATGACCTCCTCTAACTGTCATTTGTATTTTTCTCTCAGTTAGGCCTGTATGCACCCACAATTTTTTGTACTGTTTTGTATGTCTGTATGACCTAAATGGCACAATGTCAGGAAACACAGAGCTGTCTTTATTACATACTGTGTGCGGGAACTACTGTGTCTTAAGTGACTGAGAAGCAAAACTGCCTACCTTTCTGTATGTTTTCATGGGTCTTTCTTTGTATTTAAAATGCAACCTATGCTATCACAGTGAGATAAACCAGCTGCTAATTGTGTATGTGTTCAAGGGTGGCTTGGAAATGATAATGGAGATGGATTATTTCAAATGAAATGCAGCAAAGGATTTAAAACTTAAATTGGGAGGTGGAAAAAATGCGGTGGGGTCTATTCCAAAATGGATGGCTTAAATGAGGAAGTGGTTAGAAGCTGGGACTGGCGCTCTGGAGCGCTGGGTTTGGGTCCCAGCTCCACTGCACACTGGCTGCGGGTACTTTGGTAAATCACTGCCTAACTTGCTCATGCATTTCATTCTTCATTTTGACTTTATGCTCCTCAGTGTAGGGACTAAGTCCCAGTGTGAGGATTTTGGTGTGGTGCGTAGTGGGAGCTGTCCTCATCTGAGGCCTCTGAGTGCAAAGATAGTTTAGAGGATAAATGATGACAATAATCAGAGTGTCTGAAATTGACTCAAGAACTTGTCCAACGGAGCGAGTATCTGGGGCTATCTGGAAAGATGACATGGAAAAATAATTTTCCAGTGAATGAGACTTGTGTTTATCCTGTGCCATCCGACTAAGCAGGGAGAAGTTAGTGTTATCTGAAAGAAAAGGGGCAAAAGTGAACAGTAATGGCTGGAGGGAAAAAGCATTGACCATCCCTGTCCGCCCTCAGCAGCTTCCTGCACTGCAAGTAAAAATGATTCTGTCAATCTATTATCCTTTAGTTATCACACAGACCTGGTTGAATAAACACTGCAAATAGGCACAGTGTTTTCTACCTTTTAAGCTGGTTGGGGAAGGAAAAATAGGACTAGCTACTTTGATAGGGTGCAACCAAAGAGTGAATAACTGAGAGGGGAAAGCTAAGAGGACATCCTTACGCAAAACCTTGCTGTGTGTTAAGGCAATACAAATACAACCCAGACAGACAACAAAGTAGTTGGCATGAAATCTGCAATCACTTAAATGTCATTGCTTCAAATTAGGCCTGAATGGAACCACAAGATCATTCCCACTCCAGAACATTGAGAAAGTTTGGAGGACAGTAGTAAAATTGCATCCAAATTCAGATGCTTAGATATTTCTGTTTCCTGGCCCTATCCAAGATCCTGAATTTGAACATCTGTCAGATGCAGTAATCTCAATCTGCATTCACACAACAGCACGGGTGATGAAGGATCCATGCTTGACCTAGACCTCTGTGGTATGTTTCATGGTTGTAAATGATTTTTGAAATCTCATTTGATAATTTTTTTTTCATTCTCTGTGGAATACAAGTAGATGGGAGCACAACTGGTGTGCTGAAAGTCATCCACATACTGAAACAGGGATGGTGCAAATGTCTCCTATTCTGACATGCAGAAGGATGGAAATACATCTTTCCTGAATCTCATGTCTAGAAAATGTCTTTAAGGTGCATACTGCACACTTATTACTTAGACCCGTGTGTTGTACACTGACTTTCCACAATACCAGCACATGCAGAACACCTCCTCTGACGTACACTACTTCTCAAGCATATTTGAATTGCAGAGATCTAGTTCTCTCTCACTTGTCATCTAAGATGGCCAGTTCACAGCATCACAACTCATGCTGGATTAAGTAATCAGGCCAAGACCAAGCTCTTTCAGCACCAGAGACTAAAGATAATGGGGAAGAGTGTTTTAACTGCGGGAGGTAGGGACATGCTTGGGTTCTCAGCCCAGCAAGACACTTTCTTGACCAGATACATCAGTCTAAGAAAGAAGAATATTTCTAATAACAAGGCTGATAGTAGCTTAGTCTCTGTCTATAAATCACCTGTACTCTCACTGAAATAATTCTAGTGTTTTTCAAATAAGGAGTTAATATTAGCCTGGAAATAGTATATTTTTCTTTATGGATTATTAAGTTATTTATCTATTACTTTACTTTGAGACTCTAGCTTGGTTAGCTTGAAGTTGTCACACAGGATTTATCAAGGAGAGGCACTGGATAAATTAGATAAGATTATCTAGGTATGTGCCTGATCCAATCCAACACAGCTAGGTAATAATTGATAATATATATATTTTTTAGTGTCTCACGTTTGTTTGGAGCCGGTGTTATGACTTGGTATTACCCAATCTAATTTCTAGATAAAGTTAATTCAGTTATTTAAATGAGAGCCTGGAGGATTAGCATACATAGAGGGACTCTCTGCTCCCTCTTCTCCTGTTTAAAGAAAAAAGCTCTTGATAAAATGTGTAAGCGTATTTTTAACAGGCTTAGCCTCTGACACTGTTTGAAATGGTGATGACCCTGTTGATCGTACATTAATGAAGAATTATAGTAGCCTCCTCTTGGATGGATAATTGAAATTAGAAAAGGAGATGCAATTGTGCTTTTGAGTCCTTGGGACGTAATGGATTGCTATTTCACAGAGAGATTAGCGAAGGCACTAATCCAAGCTGCAACTAAAATGTGCAAAAAAGGCTGAGACTTTGTAGTGAATCTGTGGCTTGTGAAGTTTTCTACCTCCCCAATTTCTGTTATCCTGGGACCAAACAGTAAAGGATGCTGCGATCACAATCTTTCTTTTGCTGCCACTTAGGCCAGCATGTTGTAGTTTTCCAAACATGCTGGAATTTAAAGCATGTCCATACTTGTGTCTTCCAGGTTGATTGGTGAGTTGTATAGATTTATGATTAGAAATAGAGCTATTTAAAATTCCACACCGTCGATATGTGGTTACATTTATTTGACTGATTCTGTAATTAAATGGATTTACATGGATTACAGACAAATTACTTTAAGAAGTGACAAGGAGATGGCTAGTTAAAGCTGAATTATATCACAAGCTTAGTGGTATGTTATGAGCTCCTCTGTGAAATCTAGCCATAGGTTAAGATTTAAAAAGTGGAGTTGACAGCAATTGGCTTCTTCTAGCAATTGTAACTGCTGAATGGTTTGCCCTATAAAAATCTGTCCTGTTTAGACATCTAGCTAGGAATTTGAAACGGTAGACTTGGGCACACATTTATGAAAATAAACAGTCAAAATTTAAGAAAATTAAGAAAGGTTAATTTTAAAAAGAAAAAGAGTGGACCTTGAGGTTAAAGAAGGCTGAAGAAAATAAGTAAAAGAGGGACAAAAACCATCAAGGAAGACAAGAGTGACCAGTGCTTTTAAGAGGGCTCTAGATTTTAAATCTAGATCTTTTAAAACTGAACTATAATGAATAGCAATGCATACAGGTTTGAACTACACTTTCTAATTTTTTGGTGATAAAACGTGTGTACTATTGATTAAATGGACTTAACTCCAGCTAGGCTTGAAATGACCAGTCTGATGAAATTCTATTTTATTTTTATGATCTGTGTGGCAAGTTGGTTCAGAGCATATTTCTCTTCCTTGTCCCTGGAGAGCTGTCTGTTCAAGTACACATGTTCTTTCTCCCAAGTATGCTCTGAAATATGGTTTGTTTTTTTTTTTCAGAATGGGCACCTTTTCACATTTTTGTTTTGATCTCTTGATAAGATCAGTTTCATTGATAAATCAGATTGGAGAAAATCATGATGTAGAGAAATTTAGCGATAGAAAACAGAGCAGCAGTAAGATTAAGGTCTTGAGAAGCACTGCTGTTTACTATACTGATAACCAAAAAGCTTTTAATACTGAGATTTAAACAAGATAAGCGTGTTACAGCCACACCTGCCTCAGAAGATTATTTTTTTTTCCAGCATGTGAACTAGAATCACAGTTTTGTAGGGCTGAAAACTAAAGTACTCTTATTATCAACAACTTCTGTTTCATTATTGCATACTTATTCTTTGACCCAATTTGCTATCTTATCAGAACAGCTGAAGGGCTAGTGCAAGGCAAGAGCTCAGTTTAATCTGAAAATATGGCTTAAGATATTTTTAACTTTATAAACTGATCACCAGAAAATTAGTCTGTGCACTGATGTACTCTGGTGCATCAGAAAAGCTCAGTTTGCACTTGGCTGTGGCTGAGGGAGATGCTGCTACCCATGGTGCTATTGGTTGTTTGCACAACTTGTATGGTTTGTTCAGTTGTTTGCCCCTGACTACTACTGAGTGGACAGGTAGCTTAAATGGGAATTGCAAATACCTGGCACGTATTAGATTTTGTCCATGGTGAAATCTGGGAAAACAATTCACAATGTGACCTACGACTTCATTATCTTCATTTTTCATCATCAGCTTGAGGCATCTCAGTTCTGTGAGCCACCTAGAGTACGGACCAAGATTTAATACATGTCCTTCTCTCATGGTTCTCCAAGCTGTGTTCTTCTGTTTTAATTAAATACTTTATTTATAACATTGAAAAATAATGATATCAAAAGAAAATAGGTTCCCTGGGGGTTCTTTCTGCTGCTGCCAAATGCTTTGTAAGCCATCACTAGGAGAGCAGTGCCAGGATGATGTATGGAGCTAATAGATCAGCATGATGAGGTGGAGCTGGAAAAGAGAGGGTTAGATTTTTAAGAACATCTGTCTTGCTACATTCTGATTTCCAAGTTAATTTCTTTGTGAAGACCTGGCCAGTATGGTCAGATTTATACAGGGCAATTAGGAGAACAAAGTATTTCAAGTGGTTGAGTTAATTAGCATGATGGGTTCTTGTGTAAATTTTTCCACAGCTATTGAGATGGCTTAGGACCCTTTAGCTTCATTCTCAGCAGTGGTAAAGGAACTCAGTTTTACGGACTTAAATCATTGCACATCATTTTAAGCTCATAATAATTTTACTTACGAAAATGGTACATAAACTATGTGCTTATGAAAATTTGATGATAATTCTCACTGAAAGTCAACAGGATTTAGAATTTCAAATGGCAAAGTAACTTCTGAAAATTATACATTACTACTTCATGTATTCAGTAAGCTATGTCTTATTTGTCAACCTGGTTTCACACTAAGAAGATCAGAAGGTTTTGTGTTTTGTTTTTTTCTAGGAGGACTAGTCATACCAGCCCTCATCTCTTGCCAGGTTTCACACATGAGAATGAAATGTGAACATCCAGTCAAAATTTGCTTTTTATTTTCAGTGAAGTCTTATTTTAGTCAAAGTAAGAAAGCTCAGTTTGGCCATGTATTTTCTCAGATCACAGTTTTTTTCAAACCAATGGGCCTCTGTCAACCATCAGAAATTTCCCAGGAATCACAGCACTCCTTTATCATTACTGTTGTAATCAAATGTAAACCGTAATACTCATTATGGCTTTAAGGACCAGCTGCAGACCACTTCTCATTACATCATTCAAGTCCAGTCTCAGTTGTTTTGGCTGAGATTTTGTGGCTATTTGTGAAAGAAGAGCTTTCTTTGTGTCTTCGTGCACCAGAGAGTGCCAAATGAAACACATAGATTACAGGAGGAGGATTTTTAAGTGCGCGCACATGGAGAAGATTTTTCTGAGCAGATGTTACTGATACTGACTCTGTGGTATGGTGAAAAAGCATGGGAAGAAGGCTTCTAATAAGCAAATAATATAAAATACTCCTCTTGGTATTTATAGTGGGATTAATCAGAAAGAGTCTTTTCAAATTGAGGATGCCCTTCTCATGAGCTTTGAACCCAAATCCTGGAGCCTTAACAAACCTCTCTGCGGACAGTAAAAGCTTTGGAGCGTGAACAGGTCTACACAGTAGATAAGATTAACTGATTAATTTAAGATCATGAAACAAAATTCCTGTTCATGTAAAAACTTGTCATGGTTGATTTTTGAAGGTCACTTTCTGCTATGGCAACAGAGAGCCCTTCCGTGTGAAAGGAAGGATCATAACTGAACCAACATGGAGAATACACAGAGGCAAAAAGAAGCTGTGCTGGGATTTGCTGAAACTACCAGCAATCCTTTTAGAAAACATGCAAGATGGGCCCTTCTTCCCCATCTTTGTCTAACTAGTTTATTGCCCTGGGTATGTTTACACTTGGCTTTTTCTGCTGAAGTTGAGCTGTTGCTCAAGATAAACCTGAAATAACCAGTTAACCTGAAGTAGTTAAGTCTTTCTAAAGCAAGTAGACGTGTTGCCTTTACTGTTCTGGGTGAAATACATGGACAATCTGAAACCACAGTGCTTTCTTCTGTCAAGGAGACAGGAATGACAGGAAGAGAGCTGTCCACTGAAGCACCAGGGCTTTGTTGGTACCTCTTTGTATGTGTGCGTGGGATTTACGTGCAGGGGTTTTCATCAGGTACTTTGCTCAGACTTCCCTTTGCATAGTTTGACTGTTTACAGGAATGCAACCCTAGCTTGAAAGATATGTGAGAGAAAAAGGGAGAAGATGCTGGATGATCTGATGACCTCAGCTGGATCAGATCCCAAATGCAACCCATCAAGAGTTGGGGCACAGAGGCAGAGAAAACAACACTGGCATTCTCTGGTGCTGAATAACATCTCCTTATAGTAATCATATTCGTGCCCAGAAGAGGTTAAAAGCTGAAGCGCTATAGCAAAATGATTATTACAGATCATTTTAAAACCGCATAAATAACACATTTTCCCTATATTTGCCATCTGATCTGACTGCTCGGTTAAGGCCAAGTGACGATCTTGCATTTGTTAGGAATAATTTCCTGTGTGAAAGCCCAGAGCTGGTACATAACCTAAACCCCATGTTAAAGTTCACTGCTAAAAGCATTATTCCTCTGACAATTTACAGCATGTGATGGCTTTGCAACCTAACGGCTCTATTTACAGTGTGTTACTCTGTATTAGGTGCTGCCAGCCATCTGTAAAGTACACTGCAGCTTGTTATCACCTGCTTATGGGCATTAAAAAGACTGATGGACCAGGTTCTCCTTTACAAAAAGCCCCTTTATGTCACTCAGGCTGGTTTAAAGGGACTCTGAACTGCAAGTAATGTAATCTGTTCCTACTTTATGGTCCATCTGTACTTCCTGCATTGCGTAAGGGACCCCAACATAAATGAAGATGAGGTCATTGGGAACCTTGTCATGTTCAGCTGCTAGGTGGACAAAGGATCTCTATAGAATATTAATAGCAGCTCATTGGTCTTTCCACTACTATGAACGCCAGTCCTTAAATTCGTAATCTCTCTGTGATGCATCTTGCCTGCCTTGCAGACGGGGAACACAGCACACAGAGGGAATAGACTATTTGCCTGCAGTGTGGAGCAGAACCCAGGTCCTGTCACCAGAACCAAGCAGAAAGATTTAGTGCCATTCAGAACTAAGGTACATGTGCAGAAAGCAGGGTTTTTTTTGACAGAAAGCAGTTGTTTTTTGTTTTGTTTTGTTTTTTCTCCTGAATTCCCTTTAGAGGGAAGTAAATCCCATCAGAGTGCACAATGGGACCACCAGAGGACAGAGTTGTGGAAAGCTACGGGACAATTTATTTGCCTGCATCTTGCTAGTTCCCTGGTACTGCAACCTCTGGTGTCCTGGGAGCCAGAGACAGTGGCTGCATGGCTATTTGCTCTGGAAATGTTGGGCTCCAGAAGCCTGACCTCCCAGGCAGCAGGGAGTGTAGGGGCTGTCAGAAATTTGGGAAGGGGTAATACTAGGAAACCAGGCTTTTGAAGGAAAATTGCCTGTCAGCTATGGCTGCTTTGGCAAAACGTGTCCATTTCTGCAAAAGATTCATTAATTTGCTGAAATCTGATGAAACAAGATGTTTTTCAAATCGTCCTATTGGTGCTGTTCTTGGTACTCACCTCCTGGACTTAATCACCCAAGAGTACTCCTCATCTGTGTCTCTTGCTTTTTGGCTCCTATGTGCACTAAGGGGAAATGCTTCAACAGGTAAATTTTTTCTGTCAGGTGCTTCTTTACCTCTTTTTTTAGGTTGTCTCTGCATTGCCAAATTTTAGCACTCACTGATCATTGCTCTATCATATCCCTCAGCTGCAGGGAACTAAATCCACACTGTACTGAGACAGGAAGGTTGTAAATGAAGTGCATCGGCACAGCATCAGCTTGTCTGGAAATTGCCACGTACCTTGGTGACTGTCACTCTTGGGGAACGACAGCAATATAAGTGGTGTAAAAACATTTATAGTCAACCATGCACCCGTATTAAGTCTTCCCTGTGATGCTGCTGATAGACCATAGCGTGCTTTACAGTGCTTCGCACAGGAGAGCACAGTCAGGGGGTTTGGGAATATTAACGTGGACATTTTTGTTATTTGTTTGCAATAAGCTGAATGCCAGGTCTGAAGCGTCAGAGGTCAGAGTGAGCTCACCCTGGCCACCCTTGCTGGCGAGTGCCTCTTTGGCCACACTGACTGCGTGCCACATTTCTGCTCTGCCCTGCCTGGGGTACAAGTGCCTTGAGTCACAGCTCTGTTGTCCACGGTAAGGGACTGGGGCTGATGGGTATGGAGAAGGGCAGAGGACAGGGCAAACCAGTTAAGAGAAGTGCACAGAATGAAGCCCCACCAAACTTCATTTTTTAGCTTTGACATCCATTAGTGGTGCAAGTTAAAGCTGCCTGTTCATGCCACCCCTCTGTCCTCAAAAGTTTTAGCTTATGCCAGGGCTAGAGAGCAGAGGGTCATCTGGTATTTCTCCTTGTTGCACTTGGAATGCTCTAATTAGTATATTTATTGTCTCTTTATACTCAACACCAAAGAGAGGTAGGACAATATCTGCCTGGAAATGTTCCTTTTTGAAATAATAACATTCTTTTTCTGCAGCGTTGCCCATGGTGAACTCTATTAAGAGTGGCATAGAATAAAACTTTTTCACAACACTCATTTGGGGATACCTGTATCTCAGCAGCAGTTGAAGAGGCAAATCAAATGTTTGCAATGATTGGGAAAGGAATAGAGAGCAAAATTGAAAATGTCACTATGCCACTGTATAGATCTATGATTCACACACACTTTGATTACCGTGTGCTGTTCCCCTCATTTCTAAAGGATATATTAAAGCTGGAAAAGGTTCAGAGAAGGGCAGCAAGTATAAAAGTGTTACCATAGATATGGAATAACTTCTGTGTGAGGAGTGACTCAGAAGACTCTGTCTTTTCAGGCTGGAAGAGAGGAGAGGTGGGTACACAATGTCTGTACCTCTGGGGCATCCGGGTAAGCTGCCTGTTCCCTGCTGGTGATGCATGAAGCCAGAATCTGCCAGCCCTGGGTGAAGTAGGTGACTTGACCGATTTCTTTCTTTCCTGGTTCTGAATTGCCACGGTAAACCCTGGAGTCCATCTTAGGTGCTGTAGCAGTTGGAGTACAGTTCATGTTTTTGCAGAACTCCTGTAGAAGTGCATGGTCTCCTCCTGTTATAACTTGTTCTTTGGCTACTTGGACAGGGAGGTTATGAATACGAATAGTAGAGATGTCTGGAGGCAAGATGACCATTTGTTGTTTTTTCCCTACTGGTTCTTTTCATTTTTTGTTTTAAATTGTGCTGATAAGTGCCCACAATCAATTATACCTGTGTGTGGCTAGTGTAAACAAAATGGCGGACCAGTGAGCTGGAACATAAGGTCAACGGAGACAGAGTTATCTTTTCTGAATCTTACGGATATTATTGCCTCTAGTTCACAAGGAAGATTAGTTGATGATTAATTATGATTATTGATGATTAAATATGATGATTAGCAGCAAGCTCCTCATTGCGTTCTGCTACTGGTCCTTCACAGCAAAGATTTTCTTGCTGACTTCTTTTTTTATTATTATCATCTGCACTTTTCAGCTTATGACTTGGGAGGTTTGAATCTCCAAAGGTTCACATCTGCTTTTGCAGCGTGGCCTACCTCTCAGAAGTGCTGAAAATTAGCAGCCGCTCTTGCCTTCAGCGGCAAGGTTTTCTTGAACCTCTTTCAGAAATTTCTCTCTGAATTTCTTTCAGAAATGCCTGTTGTTTCTGAAATGCTGTTACGGCATTACAGAAGTTATGATGCCTTCTGCCACTGCAGCATGATCTGTTTATTAAACAGCATTTTTCCCACAGGGAATGCATATAGTGTTTACCCACAAACCTGCATCTCATGGTGTAGCGTTCATTGCTTCAGTGGCCTGGCTGTAGGATGCTGGTCTCGCATCCATTCAGGCAGATGTTACAAGCCTGAGAAATGTGTCTCAAATTTCCCTCAATTTGAAAGACACCTCTGTATTCTGGAGAAAGTAAGGGCAAATGGCCATGTAAAAAGAAATGGCATGGGAAAGGATGCATGCCCTCCCCTGTAGCAGCAGTTTTCTGTGGAGTGCTGCACAGCTTGTGCAGGTAGGGTGAATCCAGCTCTCCTAGTCCACAGCCTTTGGGACAGTTGTAACAAAGATAGTGTCATTGTCAGGATCTATCACAGGGGTCAATGCTATGCTGGATGCCCCTCCACCTCGCCATGGTCAAGTACCTGGAGAAGCGTCTCAGAAAGCAAAGTTTCCAACAAGACCGAACGGCAGCTGGCCCCAGTGCTGTCCAGTTGGTCCCTCTTGGTCTGAGTAACAGCACTGCGTGGGGACACCAGCACATACCTGCCATCAGGCAGAAACAGCAGCCTGCACCATCCTGAGTGTCCCTTATTTTGCTTTTGACAGAGCAGCCGTCTCTCCTCCTGTCTGGAATAAATAGCTCTTGCCCTGATTAATAAGTATATTTGAACATCTAGGGGGAAAATCTTATTTCCCCTTCCACTCCCCCACCTGCATCCCTGCTCTTAACAGCTTCACTGAGCTGCTTTCTGTCCTTCCCCTTCCCCGTGTGTCTGTAACAGCTCTCCCTGGGTAGCTGCAAGCTGCTCTTTCTTCTCATCAGATGAATAAAACATCACGGCCTTACGTCACGATGAAACCTGCCTGGCTGTGCTTTTTTAATCTTCTGTTTATTTATTTATTTATCTATGGCATGCAGCACTAATATAATTTAAATCGTATATTAAAGACTGATGTTATGAAGTTAAAAATGTGGGGGGGGTTTTCCTTTTTTTTCTCCTCTTATTGACTGGTGTCAGAGTACTGCTGGGAAGTATTACAGCATGTATTTTATTATTCAAGATGATGCTGATGTAGAAGTTTCCTGACTCATCTTTCACCATTTCTCTGACACTGAAGGAATTTCTTGCCTGCAGCCAGTGTGATATACATTAAAGAATTATTGTTACAATGTATTAGTTTATACAAATGTGTTAATGTAAACCTGTGATATTTTTTCAGTCAAACACTTAATTGATGGTCTCTATCAGAGTGGGCAAGTCTGTGCCTTTAGGTTTTGAAATGCTGAACACTGTCATTTGAAAGGGCAGTGTTTTCCTGAAAGAAACAAAAGTATACTTAAGATACAGAAGTGCTTTCCTTCTCTTCCCATTTGAGCTAATATGACATTTTTGCATATAGTCTAACAGGAAGAGAATGAGTAGGATGACGGATGATTAGACAGAGTTTTGCAGCCACCTAGTTTTATGTCCGTGGAAGATTATTAAGTTTCTGAGGGGAAGTATCTCATTTATGTCTGTTGAAACCATTTCATCTTGGATGTGACAAATGAATCAATGGGTTTCTCAGGATGTGCTTGTTCTCATCAACAAAAGGAAACCATGGTTTTTCATGGGAAAGGTAGTCTGACCCAAAAGCCCAGTCCACAGTTGAGAGCAGGATGATGAATATGGTAGATAGTTGAGACACGTTTTAACAAGGGAGTATGGCTAATGTAAGGTGGAATCTCCTCTGGTTCCTGAATGTGGAAAGTACATACTCCGATAATGGTTTGGGTTAGGCTATTTTGATCTTTGGCTGAAAAACTGACAAGTTTTCTGGAAATTTTCTCTCCTCTGCTCTCCACATTTTATAACCATCTCCACTTGACTTCTCTTCATGTGTGTCTAAGTCATAATAAAATGCAGAGAATGGGGTCTCATGGAAATCAATGAAAACATCCCGCTGCCTGCAAGGATGCAGATGTTTCACTCATGCATCTATCTCTGCATCGTACACCAAATAATCACATGCTTAGGTCAACTATTGCCTGTAGTTTGCTTGTCCCTGAATCTTTTCCTGGTTCCTTGTCATTTTCTCCCATTTTATCAGTACTAAATGTAGGTTTATTCATTTTATAGCATGTCTTGTGTCTTTTCAGGGACTTTCTAGTCCAGCTTTGACCCAGATAGCATAAGATTTAGGTAGGAGATCCAGTTTCAAAAGCAACCTCAATTAGTAAAGGTCCAGGTTACCCATCTTCCAACATGCAGGGAGGACAGATCCTATTGAGATGTTTATAGGGCTGGAGAAAATGTGATGATGCTGTCCAGGTGTGGGTCTGACCACTTCCGTTCTTCCAAAAGGTCCTTTGCGCTGCTTTTGATACTGTAAATATATGCTTATATATAGATGTATGTATCTATATCTGTGCATGTATATATATATATGTGGCAAAAAGCAGAGTTTTGCACTAAATATATAAAGCTCATTTACCAAAAGGATGGTGTTGCTTCTTTTGGAAATGCACACTTGAGCCAACATATGTGAGACAAAGCAGAGCAGCCAGTGGCCAGGCTGAGCGGGGTCTTGCCCTGCTTCTGAAGTCATTTGGACACGATAGGTCTGGAGGAAGATTCCCAGATCCCTGTATACGTGTTACATCAGAGGCAACCAGGGCACTGCCCTTTTTGCTGGGTGCAAGCCTTGCTCTTTATGTACATACCAAGTTGTGTTTTTTATTAATGTTACACTTTGAAAGCACTTGGACTGGCAATGTTTTTTTCTAAGCTGTAGAGGTGTTTAAACTGAGGTCAAGCAAACAAGCAAAGTGCCATGAAGGTTTTGTGGGACCAGGTCCAATTTGATAAGAAGAATGAAATGACTAAGCATGTGCTAAGCCTTATTGCTACTCAGTGCATTATCGTTTCAGTTGTGTCAGTGTTTCCATTATAAATACCTCTTCTCAGGGGAACTCAGCTGTAAATCTCATTTGGGGCTGGAAAATTCCATTTAGAGAATGCTATTAATTATTTAAAAATACACATTTGCTTTTTAGGTCAAGATCTTCAAAGTAGTGACTTCCAACGCTCACCATGAGACAGTTTGGAGAGGCCTGATTTTCAGGTGGTCACTGGAGATAGGCCACTAATCAGAAAAGTAATAATCCTCCCTCTCTGCCCATCCCATTTCCAGATGCACCTGCTCTAGTTAAGTTTCTGAAATATTCATATCTGTGTTCTATTTTTTCTTCCTCTCTTACCTTTTTATGATGACCAGAAGTTCAAGATGGGTGGTTTGATTTATTTCTCATGAAGAAATAAAAGGCCTAAGATAAGAATGTGGCCTGGAGTAATATTTGAACTTCTCGTATAAAAAAAGAGCTGGAGTTCACTTTTATGTCCCTGCTGCTGCTGTTTGCCATGTCTGGCTGGCTATCCTAAGGCAGTGCTATCTGTTTTATTAGATGTATCATCCAGTGCTATGTACACTTGGCCTGAGTTCTCCTGCAAAAGATCAGGGTCTTTCAAGCCACGTGCAGGTTGGTCAAGGCTTGTGTTATTCCCATACCGTGTGTATGTCGCTTGCTTTCTCACAAATAGTTGACTGCCTGGAGACAGCACTGCCAGTGCCAGGGCTTTGTGCCTTCTCACACGTTTACATTCCAGACTGAAAGGACAGGCTGAAGCCCAGAAGAAGGGAGGTGAATTGCATAAGCACTTGCTTCTGGCAGCACAGCAGGTAGCCGTGCAGTTGGCAGGCGTTGCTAAATACCAGTGTCTGGTGAAACCATTACAGCTGGTTAGGTTACCACGCCATATGTAACTGGAGAACCATTTCACTGGCCGATGGTGAGCAGGAAACCCCCTGGCAGACAGTGGCACTGTGGAATAAACTACAAAGAACCAAATGTAACTGATTTTGAGATGCGTTGCATATTTTTCCTAAGCAGCAGAGAAAGGCCGTAACCTCAAACCATCAGAAACAGCATCTGCAGTGGCCCTTTGTGTGTGCAGAAGCAGATTAGCAGATGGCATTTTCTGTCCTTAATCTATGAAGCACATCATTGAAAATTCAGGAACAGATCTACGTACCTTTACAAAGACAATATTGTGCCTGGTAAAGAGTCTGTCTGTTTGCCCAAACTCAATAGCATTTGCTTAGAAGAATGTGCTAGAAGAAGCCATTAGCTAATCTTATTATAGGCAGGCCCATACACAAGTTCAATAGATATTCAAAAAATACTAGAATGAGAAAAAGCTCTTCTTCAGGGTAGCTGTAAAAGAAGTATTTGCAGCTTGCCAGTTAACTCTGTAGGATGTTATTCTGCAGTGAGCTTTGAGACCAGAGTAGTAGCATGCTTGCTTGTATATTCCATACTGTGAACTTGACGCCGAAGAACTGACACACAGCTGTCCCCCATCATTCTGTTTTTTTATGGCTTTGACAGGCTATTATAAAACTAGCAGTGAGATTTTTGTCCATTCTGATAATAAAAATAACACATGCATTTTCACAGTGTGCTTTTCTTGTCTTCAGTGTGCATTCTGGAAATTTATCTCTAGCAGTATCCTTTGAGAATTGTGGTCAGGGAGCATTTTGAGGCTACTGAAAGTAAAAGATGGGTAACACGTGATGTTTTTCTTGGGCAGTTGCTGAATTAGATTTCCAAAACTAGAGTTTTTCTGTATTTCAAGATAATATCTAACAGATAGAAAATGCACTGTATTGCTCATCATGGGCAATATGGTGCATTGTCTTAAGCAATGTGTCAGTGAAGTGCAGTATATCACTCTTTGGAATAGTAAGGGGCGGACAGGCAAAACCTGTCTCAGCTTAAGAGCCCAGAGGAAGCTTGAACCTAGACAGCTGAGGCCAACCCCATGCATGAGGGAAGAGGGTTCAAGTCCGCTCTGATGAGACAGGAAAGGAAACTATAAGGGTGCCCCATTGTATGCTGGGAATGGGTCACTGTCCCAAGAAGTCCTGAGATGAAGATCATGCCTTTCTTCGGTTCTTGGTACCTACGAGTCTCAGCGATGCAAAATGGTGAAGAACACAGTATGAAATGCTGTTGCATTTTGTAATATTGTTACTGATAGAGTATAATCGTTGTTAGAGTTTATTGTCTCAAACAGCAAAACCTTTGAAGCAGAAACATGAAGCTAACACTGTATAAACTCTTAATGGGTCTTATGAGCTTGTCTCCCTTAAATTTGAAATAACATTTCTCGTTTTGACTTGCAGTCCATACAGTGCACTTTTCTAGTTATTTCTGAGAATAATTATCTATATTTAGGAGGCAATGCTGTGATTTTCCTCTGAAATAAGAACTGGTTTTGGAATTGGAATGACGGGTCTCTGACATTTTGCTTCAAGGACATTCCAGTCTCAGTTTTTTCCAGATGTAACCCAATGCACTTAGAGTTGGAGAATATTATTTTTATCTTTAGTGCTAAAGGTTTATCTAGTCAATGCAGGTTTCAAATTGCTTTACTCATGCAAATGTTCAGTAGGACTTGATGGCTTGAGCTCTTCTCATTTTGATTTTGGTGAGTTGTTTGAGTGTTTTACTCAGCAAAATAATAAAAACAGTCAGCTACTTGATGATTTTTCTTCTGACGACCAGTTTGGGATTAGTCCCATAAGATGATGTTAAGAGAGAGTATTTTTATGCTCTAAAGCATATAAAGGGAAGATGTCGTAGTAGAGCTGGTGGATGGCGGGTGAGGTGTGATTGAGTATAGTGGCCACCATACAGGATGGATAATCATCAGTGCTCCACAGAGCACCTCCTGTAGAGACCTTTGTGGAGAGCATCCACAGGGCTCCAGGGGAGAATTCTGTTGGGAAGAGCTAAGAAAATCTTGCATTTGTGAAGCTTTGCAAATGACTGAATCTATTCAATGTCTTGTTTCCCTTCCCTTTAATGAAGGGAAAGATGCATGTTATTTTTGGCATGTTTTTGATAGATATAATTTGAATCTTAAAAGATGAGTGTAAAGGGAAGGGAGATTAGAAAAACGAGCTGGGAATTAATTCTGGGTTCTGTTTCCGCTTCTGCTACTGGCGTTCTACGTGACCATGAATGAATAATGTCATATGTAATTTCCATAGAAATAAGTAGTAGAATCCAGACCCTCATTGCTCAGAATGAATGTGAAAATAATGCTGTCCTTCCACACTATCTGTTTAGCTTAGTCATGCCTCAGGGCAGACAGAGACCATCTCACAGAACATGTTTGTCAAGGGTACTCTTATGTGTTTTTATAGTGTCCTGGATGTGGTCTGGAGGCTGGAGAATATGCTGCAATAAAAATACACCTTTATTAATAATAAAAAGGGGTTCTGCAGCAACCAAAGAATTCATTAAAGATTAAGCTGGTATTAGTGGAGGGGGAGTGTCTGTATTTTATATGCATTATTCATGTAGACCCCCTCCCCAGAAATACATGTGATTGATTTGTTCCTTACTTTTTCCCAGAAGATTTCTTAAGGATTTGTTTTGCTGTCTTGTGATAAAATTTCAAGGTCACGGAAGAGACACTTTTAGTGATGCTCTTACAACTGGCATTGTAAAAATTTATTTCTTAGTGAGGTGCTGCTAGTGAAAAGGCTGATAAATTTTAATTTCTATTTCATATGGTGCATTGGCTATAACTGTCTAATTCCACCTGCACAACACTGTTGACAAGCTTGCTAGTGGATTAAAGGGAGCTGATGTCATGATAGCCGCAGAGTGGAGATACAAACAGAACATGTAGTTTTCTTGTCCAGTACACCGGGGAGGGCATGACCAGTTGCCAAAAATTGCAAAGAAATCTGAACAGTTCAGCAGTCTGATCATGCTTCACACACATTTTTCAGCTTTCAAGACAAAAAGGCCCAATCCTGTGGAAAGCAACAGGAGTGTGATGGAGATAATGGCTGATTCAGAGGTGCCCAGGGAGGTGTTTAAAGGCATAACAGGTAAACCCAGAGAAAACAGCCATGGAAAGCAAGACAAAATACAATTTCAAGGAGAGGAGTGTGGCTAGTGGTGTGTTGGGAGGTGGGTAGCTTGAGGAAAGTGAAAGTGAGCTGCCAGTTGTGAGTTTTGAGGCAGAGGGTTAGTGACTTCCATGACCTGTTTTGGCACAGCGCAAGTGGTGGGAGCTGCTGTGGGACATTTCCAGGAGAGAAACTCCAAGGAGCTGCAAGTATAGATGCTGTGTCTTTCTAAGAACAAAAACCTGTTCGTCGTTTTTCTTTTTTTTTTCCTTTCTCCACCCCTTCTCCTCCATTTTTTTTCCCTTTTTATCCCTTAATTCAGTAATGCATGGAAAGCAATTAAACTCCCTTGCAAAGGAGCACAGGACTTGGAGATGCAAGACTTTGGTTTTACTAGCTGTGATAAATAATTTGCTGGGTGACCTGGGCCAAGTGCTTTTTTTTGGTGCATGTGCCCTATCTTGCTTATGGGGATAAAAATATCACTTCAGCTTTCTGGAACAGGTTAAACATCAGTATTTGGGATATACTGTACTAGTGATAAGTAAGTTCTTTCCCAGCAAACTTGAATTCTCTTAGGTTTTGACTATCCATTTTTAATGGCCAAGAAGCTACCTGAGAAGAATTATGTAGCCGATTTGTACCACTTAACAAATCACACTGTTTGGGTTTTCTGTAATGAGAGGAAAAATCTCTCTTATAAAATATAGGTCTCTCAGATGATTCTGGTGCTTAGATAATCTCTTCTCTTGCTGTTCTTCAGAACAGCATTGTAAACCTAATTAGTCCTTTGCATTTTTCTCATTTAATTCACTCCTCACTGCATGCATCTTATCATGCATTAGAAGCAAGTTGAAACATTAATTAATTTGAGCCATTTCATAGAGCTGAAGGAACTCATTTAGCTGTCTTATCACTTCAAATTCAGAGGCGAAGCACATGATGCCTGGTTGCTGCCTTCACGTGAGAGTAGTCTCTCACAAAATTCTTCACCTAAAATGCACTTGCAGACATGTAATTTCTTGACTGGCATCTGCCATTTAATACCTAAAATTCCCATCTAGAAATGCAGAAGACTTCACTATGTATTCTGTGCTGTGTATGGATTAGCATCTACGTCTCTGGCTTCTATTTACACTACCTTAAAACATTTTATAATTCACATATGGATACACTGATTTTGAAAAACAACCACCAAATCCCATATATTATCTTTTTTTTTCATTTCTTTATTCAGTGCTGAGTATTTTCTTACAAGCATTTCTGTGGACGAGCAAGGACTTCCTGCTCTTCCTTACAATACCTGTTTTTAATCCTGCCTGCATTATAGACAAAATCCTTTCTTCAGTCAGGAAAGCATCCTGCTGCAGATATCAGCCTCCGTGCCAAATACTAGGTTATAAGCAATCAACACAGTATGGGAAACGGAGGTGTAATATGATTTTCAAAGGGTAACCAAGGCAAAATTGACATCCTGTCATCTGGCATGTTAAGCTAGAAAACAGGCTGGGTCATCAGGAATTAGCCTTGTGAAAACCTAAAAATGAGGAGGGGGGACTTTGGAAGACATCCTTACTAGAACAACCTGATAAATGTGTGCACGTTAAATGCTTCACAGGTGGTAACCAACTTTGTTAGGTAGGGTAGGGAGGAAGCGGTGTTGCTACTGGTGCAGCTGGGGCTTGATTTGATTTACTCTGATTTACACCAGGTAACTGAGCATGAACACAAGGCACCTGATCTCCAGGTTTCCATTACAAGCCTAGAGATATAAGTTATCTGAATATGAGAGCTCTGGACAGGCTGAAGCTGTGGAGTTGGAGACTGTGTGCTTTACAGATTTCAGGAGGTTTGTTAACAATTTTCGTTAGTAAGATCTCTGTCCATGACAGACAGGGAACCATGACTGTATCAGTCTCTAGCATTTGGTGGGTGGAAAAAGAGTCTGGCTGCCTGCATAATGATGGCTTATGAAGCTTTTTACTGTCATCTAAAGGTTAAATCATTAGCAAAAGAAACTTATTAAAGAACAGAGGAAACTGTACAGACAAGTTTCCTGGAATGCTTCACTGAATCAGAAGGAAACCGACTGTTTCTATTGCATATGGTATCTTTATTTATGCCTGTGGCAGATGTTCTAGGGTACAAGCCCTGAGCCCCTTGAAGCGGATGGGAAGTATCCTTCTGCATCTTGGATTGTGCCCTGGGTCTGCTGTGCACTGGAGGTTGCACAGATCTGAAGGCATGCTCCAGCTCGCTTGGCCTTCAGCTTGGTCTAAAACACATGTACTCATAGCCGGCTATCAGAGCCATGCTAGTTTCCCGGTGTAACCTTTCCTCCTGTTTTTATACCATCATAAAGAGCAGCAAGGTAAAAGGTACTGGACATTTTTCCCATGTTAATATTAATTCAGTTGTCCACTTCTGTTTTTATCTGTGGCCGGTTTCTCATGTCTGTTATATCTAACTCGACAAGTGCTGACATTCTTCTCTCATGCTTTGGACTATGCTGTGAATGGATTTGTGTAAGTTCTGTCTCTCTGGCTCTGCGTCTTATTTTATGGCTTGATGGATGGGACAATTTCAGAATGATGGGATCCATGGTAATGCTGCTTTTAGTTGCCATTTTTGTCAAGTCTCCTTGACAAATTGCAGGTGAGTGTTTTGTAATTAAAATGGTTTGGAAATTTTGCTCACTGATCAATTGAAAATAACATGATTATTGCTAAATTCTGTGAGACTCCAGTAAAGTAAAAGCAATGGAGAGTGTATTGTTATTGGAGTGGCTTTGTGTTTAGCGTGACTTGCATAGTTCTTGACTACTCCTTTTCAAATATGGTTGTCTGAGGAATACTCTGGGGTAATTTCTGATTCCTCCTTCTGTCCTCTGGGAAATTAATAGAGATTAATCTCTTGAGCCTTATGCAAGTGCTTAGTGCACTGCTACCTGTGAGCTTGTTCTTTGGAAGTGTTTTGGATCCAAGTGTCAAACTCATGATCTCTGCAGAAATTTACAGGGCCACTGTGAATTTTCTCCTATACTGATGTTTCTCATGGCTTGTGGCAAAACTGTTCACTGAAAATTTTTCTAAAGTACTGAATTAGGCATAACAGCTTTACTATATTCATGTTTGGAGGGAAAAAGGAGAGCTTTGGGGTAACAATGGGCCTGGCACTCATGAAGTACAAGTTCAGTTCCCGTTTCAGCTGCAGTCTCCTGTCATGCTTGTGGATAAGTGACTTCACCTTTGTTTTTCTCAATCGTATCATCTTCAAACTGGAGACCTTAATGATCCCTTCTTCTATGAGAGGGTTTTGGTATTGCATTTGAATTCATTAACATCTGCAAGGGGCTCAGGTTCCACGATATCAGTACGAGACAGCAACTTGTATCATGCTCTATCAGGTGTAACACATGAATGGAAAATGGTTCTTGTATATAGCTTAGCACCTTCCATGGTAGAAGGCAAAAAGTCCAAGGAAAATATTTCTCTTGTGACAGCTTAGTCTACTTTTCAGGTTATTTTTACAGGTATTTTTTGGGGTATCTATTTAGTCTGGTCTGTAACCGAAGTGTTGGCCATGGGAAATTTGCTGTGAAGCAGCAATACTAAACAACAGCAGATCCCCTCATTCTCACAGTGAGAGTCCTTCTTGTCTGATAAGAAGAATGAGCTTCCCTTTGAACACTGCGACCCATGTCTACAGGGCTTTTCCATACTTCCCTTCAGTTTCACTCTTAGTTGACTGCCTGCACCATGGGAAGGCACTTTTCTTGTGCTTGGTGCTGATACTAGGGCAGTGCCAGAATCCCCAGCCTAGGGATGGATGCTCCCCAAGGATTTAGGTGGTCTTGCCTCACTTAAAGGCTCTCAGGCTGTTCATGGCATCTACCTTCTGTGTCTCATTCCTCATTCCATTATTCACTGGTAGTTTTGCCCCTCCATGCAGAACAATCCTGAAGATATCTGCACTGAAAAGGGTAAGGTGTCCTGTGTGTTTGGATGTACATTAAGTGTTTGACCAGGGAGTTCCTAATGTGGCATGCAACATATAAATTGTGATGAAACCACCCTTCCACAATGTTTTGTTCCTCTCCAGGTTACTTTTTGCTGTCAAAATGAAATGTAGTGTCCTTCTAAAGTGGATCTAACACTGCAAATGAGGCCCAGACACCACAGAATGATCTCAATTGATTCACACATTACACTCTCATTAATGCAATCTAATGCAACGCTTGCATATGCCAAACATGTTTGCAAAAGATGGATATTTACAGACTCTTCCTACTTGAATTGCTCCTCCTTTGCTTCTGCAATAAAATAAAATGCAATTAATTTAGCAGTCCCTGTATCCCGCAGAAGTCATTAGATGTTAACTAAAATAATTTCTTTCTTTCCTCTCTTTAAAACAGATCTGGAATAGCTTTGCTAAGGGAAAAATGCTGTTGTTTTGCTTTGAAGCTACAGTTATGCCCAAATCAAAACACCAGATCTGAGAATCCTTAAACTTGGGTTCCAGACTCAGTTTATAATTTAAAGGATGGGACTGAAACCTCTTTTGATGGGGAGAAACAGCAACTGCCCGGTCCAGAAACTCGGTATTGCTGAACTCTAGGAAAGACTGCACATGGACATAGAGTTCAATTTTACTGTTGAATCCTTTCTTCTGTACAGAGCTTACTAACTGATCTGGTGGCCAGCTTCTCAAAAATGTTCATAATTTGCTTTTTTACAGGCCTTCATTTGGAACTGTGAATGTGCAGTAAAGAGCTTGACTGAGCTGTTTGGGAAACCAGCAAATCTGTTAATTTTATATTCCAAAGCTTGCCTTCCCCTTCTCGTCTAAAACTAGAGCTCCCATGTCAGCTGTTCAAATGAAGTTGAAAGTCAGGGAGATCTTTGTGGATGTGAATGACAGGTTTGAATTCTCAAACAGCTATGTAAGATTTAAAGAACAGTTTAATCTGTTCATCAAGGACTCAGAATTTAACTTGCCTTGTTTTTCTGGACTTTATTAAAGGAACTGGGGTAATTCCTCCCTCCGTATCACCCCAGCCTATGTGAGGATAAACCTAACTCTTGTGAATCCTTACAATCAGAAGGGAGAAATGCTGATGTGTCAGTGCAAAACGAAACCTGAGGCGCTATGTCTGTGCTTTATGAAGGTAGCAGATACCTCGAAATGCAAGTGTGGGGCCCAGTCTTGCACTTCTTTGGCATTCAACACCTGCCACTGTACTCTGGGGATGATTATACTGCACCTTTAAATGAGGGGAAACTTTTCAGGCTGCCTTTGTGATGGCACTGATCAAGTGATAAATATTCCATGCCTGAAAATGTAGTAGGCGCTTCTCATTTGCCTTGCTTGCAGGAAGCAGATAGGGTAGTTAGTGCGGGTCTGGCATCTCTCTCTCCTTCTCAGTCAGCACCTTGTAGTTTTCAACAGCTGCCAAAATACTAAAATGCTTGGTCAGGAAGAGTGGAATAGATAGGGTTGAGAGGCTGACAGCAGAGCCATCTATATGACCGTTAAATTAATTGGTCAAAGTGGCCATAAAACAACAATAGGAACAAGTCCTGCTTCTAACTTGCTCATGACGTGAACTATTGGTGTAAATTCTCTGCTTGCAGCTGCAGCTCATGGCCAGGCAGTTGTGTTGTTTCCACAGGTGGAGTCAGGCTGTTCTTTTAACACACTAAACTGTCTGTCAGGGCCTCCAGTGTAATCATGGCAAGTCAAGCTGCAGTACCTGAAGTCTGGTATTTTGTTATCAGATAACTGAAGAAGTGCTTGTAAGCTAAAAGCTTGTGGTCAATGAAGGAAATGACATGTCTGAGGAAAGGTGATTTGCTTCATTCATGTTAACTTTGTCATCTTCAGTGCTGACAGGTTTTTTTTTAATTCTGTAGTGCTGTGTCTTCTGTCACTTACTGTGCTATCCTCCTCTAACTAATAAGAAAGGACAAAGAAACTTCCCAGTGGTTGCCTGCTTTCATTGATTACACTGTACTTGCTAGGACTTGCAGGTGTGCAGCCCTCAGCCTGGGCTGAAAGGGAAACTCCCTGTGCAAAAGGGGACTGTTGAACCGGGTGAACCCCACCTGTGCCAGTACTGCAGAAGGACAGAGCTAGAAACACATTCTGCACTTGTCATGAAACCTAAGTTAAGGCAGTGTATCTTGCAGTGGTTTTTGAATATGATCTGGTCTCTTTTACTAGAGAGTTCCTGAGGTGGTATTATCTGAGCTGTATAGCTCCTCGAGTCACAGCGCGGTTTCAGGAATGGGATTAAGTAACTTGCTGGGGAATGGGGCTGGCATTAGAGCTCGGTTTTCAAATACAGTGAAGATAAGGATATGCTTACTGCTAGGCGTTGCGTAAGAGCTTTCTTCCCTTTCCTGTGTTGAGCTTAGCTGCTGATGGTGTTTGGCCCTCTGTACAATTAATTATCAGTTTATGATTATGCTGTACAATAATTATGCTCTGGAAAATGGAAAAAATTACATGGAAAATACCAAAATTACCAGGAAGTGCTAGAAAAAGTTAACAATTGAAACTATAAATCTCGCATTAAATTTCTAAGGTGTATTCCTAAGATAAAATGACCTTTATAAATTTCCAAACAATGAGCTCTTAATCTGTCTGTCACCTTGAACAGTGAAACCATCTGAGAGGCTTGGAACATGAAAGGTAGGAAACATAGTGCTTGGTCTTTTAAGGGGATTGGATTTTCCCGTTGAAACCTCACTAGTTCATACCCCAACTGGGCAGAGGATTTAGCCAGAGACAGTGAAAGACCTCCTGAAAACATCTTGTGAAATCTCCAAGAATGGCTGTGTACCTCATACTGAAAGTTACAGCTGAGGGTAGGAAAAGAAGTTTGCATTCCAGCATGATTTTTTTGAAGTGTACGTATCTCCAAGAACAGGCTTACGGTTACAAGTATGTATTTGTAGTTATAGCAACGGGGCATCTGCATGAAATCCATGTGCAAGTGTCCAAAGAGGGCCCATGGGTTTACGTGTGCTGCAGCTTTGGTTTTGACCCTTTGTCCAGTGTTGCGGGCCACGCAAACAGGACGAGTGCTGTAGTGTTGTTGTGCCATTACAGAGGAATATGGAACAAAGCAATCCTGTTGTATTGCTGCAGTCAATCCTAGTGACGGTAGAAGGAGAAGTCATCCCATTTAGAATAGATGTGTGAGTAGGTTAAATTTCTTCACGACTCTCCACAAGATATGAGAAATAACATGTATTAAAATGCTGATAAGTTTGTTCTTTCATCCATCTGACTGAGAGCTGATCAAGGAAGAAACGAAGAAACTTTTCACAGTGCCAAGACATGGGTAGCCATGACAGTAAGAAGATCCATAAAGGAGTTTTGCAATATATCATTCAGGTGTTGGATTTATTTTGCAGCCTCGTGAGAGGTTTTGCCTGAAGCACTGTGAGTTCAGTGGGTGATAAACTCCCAGCATTTTAATTGGAGCTGGATGAAACACACTTGCTGCAGGGCTCAGGGTGCTACTTCTGCTAAGATGTAGCTATTGCACAAAGCTAAAGCTTGCATGTATTCTCTTTAGTATATAACTGGAAAGAATTCTATAAAAGTTTCTTCCCTTCCTCCCACCCTTTTTGTATCTGTAAGTTTCTGTGTGCCAGTTAGCTTGGCAGGGACAAGAACATGCTGAGAAATGATCTCAGTACAGTTGGTAAGCTTTGCTTTATTTAACAGCAGGGATTGCCTTACGTTGTGAAACATGTACATAAAGAGTGAAAGGAGGCTGTCCTTTCCAGAACCTGATGGAATATAAGACTTGAAATATAATATTACCTCTATAGTAATGTCAAACTTATCCACCAGTCAAAGGAGGGATTTGCTTGGGTTTGGTCAGACCTTAGAGTAGAGGCCAGTTCAGAGAATAGATTTCCTGGCTGTTTTCACTCCAGTCTTCGAGAAAGTCTCCATTCTTGTCTTGTGAGCTTTGCACCCTTCATGCTAAGACTCATCACAGCCTCTCTGGAAACAGCAGGCATGATGAAAATGGTGGGGAATGGTAGAGGAAGGTGCTTAGATACAGGCCAAGAAAGTGGCAGGTGGGTGCTTGATACACACCCCATGAAGACCTGGGAAACCCCGTGGGTGTCCTGGTTCTTAAGGAAGCATTGCCCTGTGGTTCTTAGAGGAAAGCTCTTGCCATCTTCACAGCGATGGGGCTTACTGGTCTTACTGGCACTCATTATGTTTGCGTGCATGGGGGCAATCTTGGTGATTTGGAATCGTGGCCTTGCCTCAAAGGTGAGTGATACCAACCTAGATAAGGGTATTTGAAATTGGCATGTTAACATCCACAGATTACTTCTTCAAGTCCCTGACTAGAGAGGTGAAGCTAATAGAAAAGAGACCAATCAGCCCAAAGTGAAGCAGGTCTTGTTTTATAGGGCATGCAGGAGATGCTAACACAGGCCATTGGGTTTGTAGGCAGCACTGAGTGTTCACCTCGCTGCTCGCTCAGAATGGAGGATTGCGTTTCTAAGCCACATATTGAACCTCAGTATTCTCACTCTGGAAACCACCTGGGGTCAGGAAGTTGAAACCATTGACTGAACTAAAAAGCATATACTTTTTTAACATACAAGTTAAATGCCTGAAAGAAAACCTGGTGAAATCCATTGGGCAGATCACACATTCAAGACTGAAACTTGCAGCTGCTTGTTTCTTGTCAGCATTTCCCAAAGTGTGGTGGTGCAAGAAGTATTTGGGGCATGAACCTAAAACCATTCATCCTAAATCAGCATAGCTATCTTAGCTTGCCACTTGACTGATGATGACCATGAACAGTAGAGCTCACTTGATGCGCTGTGAGTAGAGGAGTAGATAGAACACACTGGCAACACCCCTGAGAGTCCTGCACTTCTGCTTTAATTTGTAAATCGGGTTATTAGTACATCTGTGAAACAACTGATCAAAAATACAAGATATAAGACAGACAGTGAAGCTTTCTGTCATCATACAAATGAGCTTAAAAAGAGACATCCAAGTTGTCTTAAGCAAAAATACCCAGTCACTCTGCACAGTATGACTCCTGCATGGCCACATTAACTTACCCTTGGTGAAGTGCTTTGGATTCCTGTAGCATTCTCACACCCGTGCATATGCTATTGTCCCCTATAAAAAGGGAGAAAAGAGGAGTGTTGTGAGACTGTTTTTAATGTCTCAGAGGATTTCAGTGGTAAAGACTTGCTAAGCTTTGGAAAGAAGGTGTTGTTTCAGCACTAATCTAAGCCAGTCCAAGAACATCCTGCCCCTAAAAAGAGCGGTCCTGGTCCTTATGAAACAGTATTATGAGTTCCTAGTGTCTCCCTTGGGTTTGAAAGGAAGACTGGGTTGAACTTGTAGGTAGATGTGATACTGCCTTTCAGCAGTTCTGCTTTTCCTGACATCCTTGATTTGGAGATATCTTCCACTCTTTACACTGGGAGTTGAATCAGGTCCTTAGTGATGCCTAACTATACAAATGAAAAAAGTAGTGTTGTGAAAAGAGAAATAAGAGACTTGAAAGGAAGGCCATCTTAATCTTTGCTCGAAATCTAAATACCCTGGTCCCTCTTTTCTGCATTAGTCTTTGCTAATGAAGATTATCCAGCATCTAGAGAACCTGTCAGGGGAAAAAAAAAATGACCCCAAAACCCCCAAACCAGAATAGTGTAGAACAAATCTATCAGCACTCTTCTTGGAGGAAGATAACAAAATTAGAATGTCCTTTCAAATTCAACTAGACTTTCACTTAAACAGAAAACTTTTCCCACATAAAGAACCTTCAGGGATTTAGTTAAAATCTGCTAAGATAAAATATATACCACATCTCACTATCCTCAAAAAGCCTTATTATGTTCATTCCCATTAACTCCCTCCTCAGGGTATTTTGTGTGTCTGCAGAACATATTATGGCCATTTGGTTCTGAATGTTTTTGCAGGACTGTCACTGAATTAAAGTCAGAAAATGGCTAAAACTGTGAACAACATTCCAAAGACTATAACAAGAGTGTTTCAGTAATAAATAAGTCAGCAGATAGAAATGTCTCACTAATTCCCTGTCAGGCCATGCACAGTCAGAGCTTGAAGGAGAAGGTAAGATATTTTATCTGATGTATCCTGATATGGCGCTATCCAAGTGAATCTCTACCAACATTTTCACTTTAATTTTGCATTGCAGAACCCTACTGAAAGTTGTCTAACTGCTGTTCGGTCATTAATTTCTTTCCAATAGCAGCCCTTTCACCCTCAAAGGTGAAGTTGGAAAACTGGCATTGACTCTGCTCTATCCATCATTTTCATGTTATTTATCCTTGAATATCTGTGTGGCATATCTGTGTATGTCCAGCTTCCTCAGTGGTTAAAGACTTTAATCATATTGATGAGGAAGCAGCATGGTGATTCTTGTACCACGGAAGTTCTTCTTGAGGGTTAGGTAAAGCCTCTTCAAAGATACACACAGCGGAAGAGTTAAAAGACTTCCCGCTTATTGACTCAGATGGCTTTTATATCTCAGTACGAATACTTTCATTTTGAAGTTCGGTTCTCTTGCTTTCTCTTGCAACACTGAATATTTTATCCATGAATTTCCTACTGGACAAAGGAATGGTGAGCTCCTGTTTCTTAGGAAAATGAGCTGCTGGGTTCATTATCATCAGCTCTGTACAAAATGGTTTTCCAGACGTTTCAAGCATGAGGTAAAGTCCCTCCTGGGCCTGTGCTGCAGTCCTCACAGTGGGGAAGAGGAGCTTTTGAAATAACTTCAATTTTTATTCATTAGTGTGTATAAAAAATAGGACATTTGATCCATCCAAAAGCAAACAGCCAGAGTATACTGTGTCACCCAGCAAGAGTACAGGACAAAAGGGCTGAGATGGAAGAGAGCACAGCAGCAGTGGTTCAGAGAAAAGGTCACCTGCCCCAGTATCCTCTACTAACAGCAGCCACTGGCAGATACCTGGAGGATAGGCTTATGCAGGACTTTCCACCAACTTTTATATTTTTTCAGATTCTTTCTCTCCTCAGTAGCTCTCTCTTCCAAATAAGTGTCTGGTCTTCACTTGAACCCCTCTACGCTATTTGCAACAATAACATCCTTTGGCAAGACATTCTACAGGCTGACTACCTGTTGGATGAAGAACCATCTCCTTTACCTTACCTTGAGGCTGGCTCCTTCTAGCTTCATTTTATGACCTTAATTTTTGTATTGGAAGAGAGACAGTGTAATTGATGCCTGCCTTTCTGAACCTGGCCACTCTTGATTTGTAGATCAGTACTATACCTGCACTAAGATGACCCCTATCCATACCAAAGGGGACATACAGAAATTCTTCCTTGTGTGGAAGCTGTTTCATAGCTGTGATCATTGTAGTTGCCTTTCTCTGAACGTTTTTGGTTCTAATACAGCCTTTTTCAGATTAGCGAACAGGAACCACGTGCTATATTGAAAATGTGGAAAAGCCATAGATAGATTCATACAATCACATAATTAGGTTTTCTGTGTTGTTCACTTCATCTCGATAATGTGTGTTATTTTATTTTCTTCTATTTTATTTTTGCCATATTAATGTTTTTGTGGAACTAACAATCCTAATGCCAAAATGTTGTTCCTGACTGATAATTGTCAGGTTTGAGTCCATCGTTTCCTATGTGAAGTTATGATTTATTTTTTTTCTCCATGTACATTGTTACCTCCATTGTCATTCATCTGCAATTCTATTGCCCAGTCACCAAATCTTGTATGGCCTCTTAGCAATTCTTCCTAGTCTGCCCTCATTCTTACTGTCTTGAATATTTTTTGTTTTATCAGCAGCAAACTTTCTCACCTTTTGCCAGTTATTTATGACCGTATTGAATATCAGCACAGTTCCCTGAGGAAATGAGCTGATGATCTCTCTCCACTGTGAAAGCTTACCCTTTAGTTTTTGTCTTTTAACCAGTTATTTTTCCTTGAAAGGACTTTTCTCTTACTCCATAGCCATGCAACATTTGCATAGATAGGATTAAAAGGAGAAAAATCAAAGTAAATCATCACCAGAAGCAAAATTTCTGCAGATCAAAAAATTCCAAGCAGAACCAAGCTGTGCCCAAACAATAAATGCAGTTGTGTATCAGTTGTAATTAATGTCATCCCAACAGAATCATTTAAATCCACACAGCCTGTATGTGCTTATCCCAAAATGTGATACGTTATCCAGTATTCCAGACAGGGCATCCACTGGGCCACAGAATGAACTGCCAGGCATCTGTAAAGGGGCACAAATACACTGTTGCAAAGGAGAAAAGTGTGTGTGTGTGTGTTTTGTTTTTTAAATTCCACAAAACCATTGCTCTGCTTCTGATCTCTCAGGATCATCCCAAAGGGAAATGCTGAAGTGTGATCCTAAAACTTAAATCCCTGCTGAAAAGAAAAATCATGCTGCCACCTCTGTTATTGCACAGGGAGTATTTCCCCATTGCTTTTTGTCTCTTCCACAGGCCTGTGCTCTAGCCACATCCTCTCCTCTCTACCTGTTCTAGCAAGCAATTTCTTTCAAGCTGTTCAGGGAGGCTTCTTCATCCAGACACTTCAGTAATGCAGATTATAGTGTCACCCACAGAGAGACGCATCAAAGCAGCATGGTGGAGCAAAGTGCAGTGGTGGCTGGGAGGAGCAGCCTGGAGTTGGGGGCTGAGCCGGGACAGGAGGAGCTTTTTACGCTGGTTTTGCTGAAGAAGAGCATGATTCCTATGTGTAGACCTTTAGTATCATTGTGTCTAGACCATACATTGCTTAGCGTTTGTTAGTTGAGAAAATTTGGAGCTTTGAGCCTGAAAAGTGTGTTTTCCAAGCTTTATCAGATGGTAAAATAAGGATATTCCCTCTCTCAGAAAACTTCCTCTCTCTGTTAAGCTGCTTCCCTACTTAAGCTGGCTCTTGTTTAGCAGAGTTGCCGTGTTCTTCCAGGTCTCTTGTTCTGGAGTTGAGGTGGGTAGTGTGCCCTGATTTTGGCCAGGTTAGCAAGACACATACATGGCAGATCTGGGAGTGGCAGTCAGGCTGCCTAACTCTTTCCTCACATACAGTCATGCTGGCTGTGGACACCAAGCACTCTCTGCTCAAATAAAGCCCTGTAAGTCTGCAGCCAGCTGGGAGTGGGATCCTCTAATGGAAAGTATTGGGCAACCTTAATTATAGACATCAAGATGGACAGCTCGTGTGATAGCCACAAAATGGCTTTATTGCTAAATTAGCTTAGTTGCACCGGGTTCTTGGTGCAGGGACCACTTTGCTATTTAATACATTTATAGGCAAATCTTCTCAGGTGTAGGACTCCCAAAAGGGTTGCCAATAATTTTTTATGAAAGGCTTTGTGCTCTTTCAGTCAGTGTGTATCCCCACTGTTTGCTAAGCTATGTTGTATTTGTAGGCATCTCTGCGTAGAGGATCTGTTTGTTATTTATTATCTGAACATCTATTCAACAAACAGGTAGCGAGTCAGTGTTAATGGATCATGTCAGTTTTCTAGGAGACCAAGTTGATGCATTAAAAAAAAAACCGATGTGACAATGATGTGGATGTTCGGGCAATACCTGTAATGCTTTTTCATCCAAACAATTTGATGCTGCTTGAACACCAACAGGTATTTCTGAGAACCAAAAGGAGAAGGTCTAAAGGATCTTTGCCTGGTGCTGGGTTGAGTTTACTGTTTAGAGGCATTTGAAATGCCCATCCTCGTGTCATCCTCTACTCACTTGTCTGGGCTTGCTGGAAGGACAGACTTCTGCCTTGCTCAGTCCCTATCCTGATCCCCACCCTCAGACTGAAAACATGACCATCATGCAGCATTTCTTGAAATCAATCTCTGTCCAGATGGAGCTACAAATAATAGCTGTGTCAGCCCATGGCCTCTTTCAGTTGTTTATTTTGTTGGGGGAAGCACTAAAGTCTCAAAAATGTTGACTGTTATAAGAGGATGTACTGGGCATGCCCATCTGTAATTGTGTACAAGTGCTTCTACTGGCTTCAAGCATATTTTTGCAGGTGCCCCATCTGGAGAAAAAACGGCCACGAATGAGACCCTAAATCATGCTAAATATTGCAGAGAGCATATCAATGAAGTATTTAAAGATTTAAAAAAAAATTCCCGGATTCTGAATTTACAAAACAGCATTTCCTCCATCTGCACTCGGTGCTCATCATTTTGTTACAAAACCACTTCATTTCTTCATCGCTAATAGCTCTCTTTGAATACTGAATCGCCTCATTAGGCTCTTTTATCCCATGAATGAAATTCTTCCTCTGAGTCAAATAGGCAGTCCTTTATTTTTCGTATTGATTTTTAGTTACTTATATCAGACTGGTTCTAAGTAATCAATAAAGCAGCCTGGGAAGACTTCTGATCTTTGAAATTGTGTGGCATAGGCCTTTTTATTATAATGTCTCTCTTTTTTTAAATCTTGTGTTTAATGGAACCTATTTGCCACCAGGTTACACGTATGGCTACCCTGTTTACTTTTGTCTGAAGACTTCCTCCTTTCCCTGCAAGAGGGAATGGCAATTCCAAAAGCCTGATTCCTACTGTGATATAACTTGGCAGAGTCACCCCTCATAAGGGGCTCACACTTGTGTCAGACAGCTGGAGGATTTTGCAAAGAGTTGGACTGGTTTGCTGAATTAGCATCTCAGTCAATGGAGAAGTTAGACAGAAAGCTCTGCCTCGTGCTTTGATGCGATAGCTCTTCTCGGTTGTTAATAGGAGCTAAATAACCACTGTTATGATGATATAGTCTGCTGTAAATTCGTCTCCCTAATTGATCTGTTGAGCAGACTGCATGTTTCTAAATATGGGTATAAGTTGCTTCCTTCTGTCTCACTGGTTTAACAGTTTAAGTAAATGAATACAGATGTTTTATTGCCCCTTAACAAGTGAGTGGAAAATCATGGAAGATTTTCTCGGCATATCATCTCTTGTAAAGTGCAATGTCTTTTGGGACCTGAAAGTCTAGATTTGGTAATGAAATAGTTATAGGTTGTTGGTTAAAATTCTGCCAAAGATGGGCCAAAGGACTGTCTGATCTATTGCTCGTGGCTTTAGGGAGAGGTGAGAGGGACTCAGGTTAGGGGTATGCCAGAAGATTGTTGCAAGGAAAGCTAAGGCTGTCTTCTGTCCAGCGCGTGCTAGTGGAGAAGATCAGATGCTTTGCTCCAGGACGCAGCAGGGAAGTTGCAGTGCTGCAGTGTGTTGATCAAGTTGCCTTGCATCGGTTTAGCTGCCAGAAGCCATGACGCAAAACTCACCACTGCCAAATGGCACCTTTATTGAGCGCCAATGGGAACAAACTCTTTTATGTGTTAGATTGGACTAAGTATGGCCGTATGGGAAATGGGTGGATAACAATTCCTGGTGCATTTGCTCTCTTGGGGTAGCTAGGTAGGTAGTTTCAGCCAACGTGGTACTTTATGAGAGTATGTGAAACCGTAAAAGACAAAGGCAAAATCCAAATAAGAGCAATTTATTTGGTAGTGCATAGGCAGAAGGAGACATGTTTATGAGCTGTCAGATCATGACAGTCTCCTTGAAATCAGCCCCAACTAATGCAGACAGCACAGCATGTTGTTGTGGCCAGCAAGGAGCTGATGCAGGCACTCTGTGTCTTGTCACTTGGAATGAGACACCAATTCTGATACATGGGTGGGCTGGGGTGAGTTAGTGGCTGATAACAAGATAGGGCGTCTTCACCTTCAGATTTAATTTCTGAATGCATTTCTGATGTCTTTTGTGATGCTCCGTAAGTTACTTAATGCTTCTATGCTGAAGCTGACAGGATGTAAGACTTCAGTTAATGTTTTGGGGCTGATCTAGAGTTTCAAGCAGAGCTTGTCTATGCTATCGCTGAAAAAACTGTCAGTGTATTGTAAACCAGCATTTGCTGTGATATAACTCAGGGACTACAGCTGCCTGACCTAAGCGCCTGTTATCATGCAGTTTCTAAGCTTGGGGAAACAATTAGTGTCTTTAGATCCAATGATGTGAAACCCAACAGGGCCATAAGACTGCCGTCAAGGGCCTTGTGCGGCTCCTTGAAGTGGTGTTCTCTGTCCTTAGTGAAAAGCCCTTCCACGAGAGCATTCTGCTTTTCCAGACCCGGGATTGATACTTCACATATGAGTCAACAGCTGTTGAGCTGAACTCGAACCACTCCAGTCTGCCCCAACAAGCTGGCAATGGAAGCAAAACAGCGCCGTGTTGAAGAGCTGGTAAAAGGGGGGAGTCACTGCTGTGCAGCACAAAATCAGAAGCCTGAAGCTACCGTGTGCTAAAGTGGGTCTTTTTGAGAACACTGTAAACACTCAAAAGTACATATGGCCTCAGCGTGCTGGACATGTGAAATACCACATAATTAAAGTCAAGTGGATTCTTGTGGCTGTTATCCAACACAAAAGCAAACCTTGGAGCTGGCTTCCCAGCTGAGACATAAAACAAAGCTGGGTGAGGTTATTGAGAGAAGTGTGCATGGGACTGAGGGAATAAAATGGTGTCACTCAAATCCCATCTTTGTGGGTGGCCATGTGGAAGCCAACCTGCTTCCCTCTTGTGGGCTTTGAATAATGACCTCCACTTGCTGGTAGTGGGGTAGTAACACTGGAGTCAACTTACCTAAAGGAGAGGAAATACAGAGCAATGAGTGTAAAGAAACAGATGAGACTGAGATGAGACTGGTTTGATGCTCGTGATTTTACCATAATCACTAATCCTGTTATTGCACCTTCCTGCCATAAACATGCCTTGACTTAACATGCCTCGGGTGGAGACAGAAAAGGATAGGGTGGCTTCCTGAGCTTGTACGTGAATACTTCTGCATTAACTTGTTTTTACAGTGAAGTAACTATTGGAGCAAATTAAGAAAAGGCCTTCAAATCCAGCTCACCTCAGCATGGTTGTTTGTCCTGTCCATCTATATATGAGACGTTGTCCCTTAACAATTCTGTTAGAAATATTAATTTCCTACCAGATCCTGTGATGGAGAACTCAGCAGCATCTGTTCATGGGAGAAGATGGCAGTAGGACAAAGATGTCCTTCAGCCATTTGAAACAGAAACAGGTGTTTTAGTCTGTTGATGTCAATCTAAATAACCACGTGAACGTTGATCCCCATGTATTGAAGCAGTGTCTCTCTCTCTCTCTGCACTGTGGTATGAATTGGGGCACCAGTTGTTGTTTTTTTCTTAGGGCGATGTCTAGGGTGCTTAGAAGAGGCTGGTTGTGTAAGATGGTCCAGTAAAGAAAGTACCATAGTCTTAAAAGTTAGTAAGCTGGTTGGCATGGATAGGTAGTGAGCGAGCATCTGTACTGCCTATTGATAACCTTTACCATCCCTAGGCTGTGCCTGTGTGACTGTCTCCTTGGATGCTTTACAGTAGTAGCCTGATGGCTGCTTTGTTATGCAGTGCCTCTGGTGTTCCCCAGAATTCAAGATCCTTGGGAAACCTTCCCTGTAACCCTGGCTCTAGCTTGATGGGGACAAGCAAAAGCAGGGAAGCTTGTAAGAGGAACCTGATTTCAGCAGAGAACCGCTTTGGACAAAAAGAACTGCTTGTGAGCAGGTTTAAGTATGAAGGTATTGCAGCGTGGTTGTAACATGCAAAACGGACTCAGTCCATTTTAGTTATACTGTTAAAAATGGTTGTGGCTTAAAATGCTCTAAAACTGAGACTTACTTTGTAGAAACAGGATTTGCTAAAGTGATCCCCTTCCATGGTGGCATACTGAGTTGTGAGGCAACTGCAGTTATTTACACAATGTGTAAATAAACTTGCTCCCCTGACTGTAAACTGTGTCCATTAGCCTTATGGCCTTGTAATGAATCCTTTTAAAATATGTGGCTGGGCTGTGTTTCAAGAGTGCTAGTATTCACCTGACCAAAGTCTTTTCATATTCCAAGATCTCTCTTGTATTCCTCCTTTCAGTCATTTGCAAAGCTGCCACTTTGGCTCTTGTAAACTATGTCTTCTCCTGCCACGCATTTGCGTTCTGCTTCTCTGAATGCTCCTCTGACCTCTGCTAGGGCAATGCCAATTTAGAGCTGTAGCCCAATGCCCTTTTTTTTTAGTATAGATTGCTCTCTCTGCCTACCTACAGCATGTCTTTCAGTAAAGTACATATGATTCTTGGACACTGAACATTTATGCAAGTCATGGAAATGTCACTTAATGGGCTTGGTCAGATAGGAAACTCTTTGCCAGTTTATTTTCATGGACAGTGGCTGATATAAGGAAATGGTATTGACTTGTAGTTTAGAAAATCTAGATTTGGCAGGAAATTTTGGAGAGATTTTCCTACCTGCTGTGCTTAGGTCTGGGTTCACTAAACAAAACAGACTTCCCTCCTGTCAGATGTCATATTGCTGCCACTTGTAAATACGGTTGTAGAAGAATGACCCAGAAGCTCCTTCTGGATTTATTGTCCCCTGCCTGTTTGCTGCAGGAGCACTTAAAATCTCCAGGGTTTTTGTTCATTTTAGCTCTTTGAATCCAGAATGAACATTTAGATGACTAGTACTAGTATAAAAAAGTTGTTCCAATGAGTAAATAACAAAGTCACTGTTGCATAAAGAAATAGGTATCTTCTCTTCTGTTTCACGTTGGTCATTGGGTTGTACTTATTATTATGGTGTCTGAGTGTCTGTCAGTAGTACATTAAATTGTGTGGGAGTACCATATCGGGTGATGAGTGGCTTGGCTTCATCCTCTTCCTCATGCATATGCAGAGGAGCACTTAGCATTTGTTATGGAAATACAGCATGTGTATGTTTATCTTTGAGAAGCAGTTTTGGTTTTACATTTGGCTGAGAAAGTGGTGACATTTGCAGTTGTGTGGCCCATTTCTTGTGAACTCCGGTGTGAAATTTGTCCCTGGTTGAATGAAGCTGACAAAAACCCTAAGCTACTGGCCTAGCTGGCTTTAGCTTTCTGCATATCCCATTAGCTCTCCTAGTTTTTAGGACCTGAACAGGGAGGCAAAGCCCCCACTGCTTTCTTGTCCCCTGTGGACATATTTAAGGGGAATGCTATTAAAAAGCATCTCTAGAAAACTTTCCACACCTTTACTTCTTCCTGCAGGCTTGGCCACGAGAGGGATTGAGCCAACTCAGCTTTCACCGTGCCCTTGCTCAGAGCTGTGCTTGCCAAGGAAGGACCCCACAGGATTTGACTATTGTGGTGTAGATGCATTACAAGGAAAAAAGAGACAGTTTTTACGGGAGTGGGGCTGTATCTTAACTACTTCTCAGTCACTTGGGAAGTCTGTAAAAGCTTTCTGAAACTACCAGGCTCCTCCCAAAGCACCACTTGATCTACTCCATTTTCAGATTCAAAGCTGAGCCTATAAAACCTATCCCTGTACAAAGACCACCCAACACTAGCAGGGTGTGCAAAGACATTTCTGTTTATAGTTTAGTGCAAGGGTCAGATAGCTTTGCTATGGTTCAGGTTATCCACCCAGAGAAAGCATGCTCTTTTGCTAAGCATGGGATACATGAGTCATTTCTATTACCCAGACCTCTAGACATAACATAAAATAGATGGTATGAAATAGCATTAAAGATATTAAAGATGGGAGGAAATTAAGTGTTTCCCCCCTTGCGTTCTTGAGCTATACAGTAATGGATTTCTAGTGCAAACTCAGCTACTAATGCACATAAGAAGTGAGGGCAAACAGTAGAAACCTCAAACTTTTGTGCTGTAGGATTCAGAAAGCTCAGTGAAGTAAAAGGCGACACAGAAGTACTTTCGCAATACCATTCACAATCACAAAAAAAACTTGGTGATTAATTTCCTAGCAGGGAATTAGCTTTTATCTACTTTTAAAAAATGTTAGTAAACTGGGTTTATCTTAAGCTGCTTAGAATTTGTGACTCTGCTAGTATCTGGCTTATTGCAGAATTTTTTCTCATGGTTTGAGAATGACCTGTAAGCCCCCAAATCTGTATTTTTCCTTTTTCATATTTAAAAATGTATTCTTTAAAAAATATACCTGCTTAACTTGTGCATTCCTCGTTCAGGTCTTTTCTGTCATCCATCTCTGTTATGATCCTGTGGAATGGCTAGAGGATTCAGAATAATAGATCTCACACCCACCTAAACCAGAAAGAAATTATTTTTATCTCCTTTTTTTGAAAGGTGTAAATTGGAAACATCAAATTTCCTCAAACTTGGAAAGAAATTATTTGAAGGAGCCCATCTCCTCATTAGAGACTGCACTTAAAAATACTGGCTTCCTTGAATGCTTGGGAACACTTGGATTTCATTTTTAGGACTTTTTCCACTTAGTAATTAATACTCATCCTTATGTAACACTTGTGACTGAAAGCACTGTGCGGAGGGATAAAAATGGGCAGTCTGCCCTGTTAAAAGGAGGTGAATTTACAGTACCGCTGATGGACTTGCTCCCTGAAATTCTCTAGTGCAGAGAAGGTTAAAAGTTCTATGTGAAATATAATATTATCGCTCTGTTGCACTCGGTGACTGCAGACAGTCTTTTAACTATTAAAGTAAAAGAATTTAAGGCTAAGTATTTTTAGCGTTTTTTATTAATGGCTTTCCTAAGCTTCTGTTTCAGAGGGTTTGTGATCATAAAGTAGGATGGAAGGAGTTTCTGTCTGACTAGTGTATCAAAGCTTCATTCTCATACGATCACGCACATACATCCATTTAGGGCCAGTGCACCGTTTCTAGTAATTAAGATTGCCTGACTTTCATGATTGCTCTGGAAGTCAGAAATACTTCCCATTTGTTGGTCAGAGGAAATTAATATATTTTGTTTCAGCTGGATTGGGTCTTGGTATATGATTTATTGTAGCCTAAATATGTTTGTTTTAATTTTGAAATTTATGAAGTCATATTGATAACATAAGCTTCAAGTAATGTCTCAAATACATAGCTATTATTTTATATCTACAGGAAACATAAAAGAAAGAAATGCAAAATAATAGAAAAGGAAAGCCCAGTTACTTGACTTACCTTCAGCAACAAAGAAAGTTTCCTTTCTTTGTCTAGATGAACGTAAAAGCAGTCCATAATCCAGCTTCTTGAAAGAGTAATTTTGTTTTCTTTATTTTACTCTCTGAAAGTACACACCGTTTATGTAGTGCATCATGTATGTAAAAGGTATTGTGAATGAGTTGAGACTTAGTGATCAATGTCAGCCCTAATTTCCCCATCAGGAAATTAGTTGGGACAGAGCTGGTATTGAAACATGTGAGATGTCTGTATCATCTGAAGCGGAGCACGCTTGGTTGTTTCTGTCTTGAGAAAAAACAGGCTCCTGTTACTTGGAAGGCGCAACTGTGTTTATGCACTATTTTCTCCTGGGCATCCCAATACCTTTGTATGTGTTGGCAGCAGAAGACTACAAATGTCTTTTTTGGAAACCTCTGGCAGAAGTATCTGTTTTCCTTGTAGGTGAGTGAGCCCAGGACCAGCATGAGGTCTTGGTCTCTTTGGCTGTCTATAAATTTAAGCATGACTCAAATAGTAAGCTATAGGCCTCTAGGAGGTTAAGGTGGTGACTCTGGTCTTTCATATTCACTCTTCTGGCCAAGGGACATAGCTGCATTTGCACTGCTGGAGCAGAGTGTGATTCCTGAAGGAGATGCAGTTGGTGGAGTGATTATACAGGGGAAGAAAATATCAAGACAGCACAAAAAGGAGGACAGGTAGAAAGACAACTGTGAGATACACCTTTTTCTGATGGAAACGGGGAAGTTGTTCTGAGTGAAGACGAAATGAACTTCAGCCTGCAGTTGCTGATGGGAAGTGGCCAGTCTGTAGGATCTACTTTCCGTTACTGTAGTACCACATACCAGCTCTCAGGAGATCAATACCGTGGTGTGGACTCAAACCTTTCCCCAATGTATCTAAAGCTGGTGAAGCAGTGTGAATTCAGGACTGAACGCGGGACAGACATCAGGGAATCCCAGATCAATACGACTTACACCCCTACTTGCTTGTATGTGCTTAGGCTCCATCCTGTTCTCATTTATCCTCAGGTGACCACATGTCTCTGGCCCTCTATACTTTTTCTGACAGACTGATGTACTGCTAGGAACAAGAAAGAAAGCATCCATTTATTGCACAGTAAAGAACAGCTTTGCCTTGTATATACAAAATTATTTTGCTGAGCTTCAAAGGCTAATCAGACTTTTTTTTGGTTTTGTTTTAAGAAAGAGACAAGTGGCAGGGGTTTCTCTGCACAGGCGATCAGCAACCCCTACCAGGCTGGCACTGTATGCGGTCTCTGACACCAGCCTCTTCCACTGCTTTGCATGGCATCCATAATGGATGGCGGTGCCAGGACTAGTTTCCTGATGTTGTATAGTACTACGGAAGACACTGTCTTCCCCTGTACTTAACCTTACTGATTTTTACCGTAGCCATTAGCCTTCACAAATTATATTGTTTTTGCCTTTGGCATGAATCAGGAAAGCCTGTTGAAAACCACAGCATCCGTTTTAACGATGGACATATTCATCACTTAAGCCTGGGGCTCAGCTGTGAACACAAGTAGGACTTCAGAAGCCAAAATATATTTGGCCAAACTTTTTTGTGTAATGGTTTCCTCAGAACTCCAAGCGGTAGTCAAACGTTTCATTAAAATGCCTTGGGAATGCACAAGAAAACTCAACTGTAATGTTTGCCTTGGGAGTTTTGTTTCAGTCTTCAGCCTAGATTGTCCTTAAAGCCTATTGTACTGCATGAAAGGTAACAGAGTACCTCGAGGGAGAGGCACCGGCAATTCAGATTCATGCCACTGAGTTTCTGTACCTCCTGCCTAGAGCCTTCCAGCAGCCACAAATTGAGCTGGATAATATTGTCATTACTGCGTCTCCTCTTCAACATGCTCACTGCAGCCAACATGAACTACTTGCTCTTGTGTTGGTTATCGTGGCATTTCTGCTACATGTCCTCAGAAGCAGGGAATGTATCTTGATGATTTTGGTAAGGAAAGGGAAGCACTGATGTCATTATTACTGTTATTTAAGTTTAGCCAAAGTCCTCTTTTACCAGTCTGTCCAACTGCCAGTTATACCAGTAAACCAGTCTGTCTAACAGTCCATCTAACAACCTCCCCACCATTGTGGCACCCAGTTTCTGTGAAACCCTAAAAAGATACAGGGACTGGTTCTAGCCCGTGCTCTCACCGGGGCAGCAGCATTTTATGCTCGACTTCACCTGGGCCTCATTTGTTTACAGGTAGATGGTGCTTTTAGCACATTCAGTCGCAAAGCCTGAGCTCAGATGCAAGAGTAGCTCTCTGCATACTCCCAGGCCCAGCTTTTTGTCTGGCAGCACAAAATGATTCACAAAGAGGGTGGTTCAGCTTTCTGAGACTTTATTAATTTGTTTATTAGCAGCCAGCTCCGGGTGAAGCATTTAATGTAAGTTTATTAAATAATGAGATGCTGTTTGCCTCTTATCCCAGCGACATGACAGGCTGACTATTTTCAAGTGACTTGTTCTTTCCCATTAACAAGCAGAATAATTCAAATGAATCGCTTCCAGAAACAAGAGAAACCGTAGTGTCCCCAATTATTCATGCTTCTCTTCCATCTCAGCTTCGTTGCAGTGGGCATACAGTTCTTCTAAACATAGGATATGTTTTCTTTCAGGACCATTTTATCCTTGATGACCCGTCAATCACCTGGAACAAAAACTCTGTTCCACCTTTCATTATTTTTCTAATCATAATGTCTTTTCTAGATCCATAATTGTTCTTCATGGGTTATAAAGCCAGCATAATTTGCTATATTGAAAAACATTGATACTGATTTATGTGGTTTCAGTTATGCAGTGTGCATTTCATTTTATGTCCAGTCTGGGGGTAGAAACCTCTCCAGCCTGAGTATGTGCTGTGCAACAGGGCCTCTGCTTCTTTGCTTATTACTCCTCCAGAGACAAGTATGTTTGTTTTCAGAAATGTTTCCGAAGCTTTGTTTTCTATTGATGCTTTTTGCCTTCCACAATCGCTTCATTGCCTTGTGGGATGCTAGGACTAATTTTATGGCTTGTTCTGTGGTTGTGGAATATCTGCTGTTTCCCAGGATGTCAGCTTGTTTTACAGACAAACCAGCCTGCTGCTTAGCACACCCCACAGCTTGCTTCATTGCTTTGGATGGTTTTAGTAGCCTTTGAAACCCATTAACATACACCTCCCTCATATGAGCCCTATTTCTACCATAATCATCATTAAATACAATTTTAATTTCACATTTTTAAATTGGAGTTGAAAAAGGAGGGAGTAAAAGCACATCTGCATTGTACCTCATGCTCCATAGGCATACCACCATGCTCCGTGGGCGTACCACTGTGCTCAGGGCATAGGCGTCCTCCACGGTGCGGAGCTGTACTGAGCTGTGGGGCCCAAAGGCAAGGCGTGAACCTGGCTGCACGCTTGGTAGCTCACTCCATGCTGCTGCTTCAGGGATGGCTGTGCAGTGTTGGCAGCTCTCTCCTCAGGAGTGATGCTGTCAGATGTGATGGCTGAGAGTGCACTCCTACTCTTTCTTGGAGATGGTGGTGAAAATCCTGCTAGTGTGGCTCTTTTTTGCCATTTCAGATAACCCAGTTCCTACCTGCCACTTGATCATCCCAACTTAGTGCTGGTTGTGGCACTGTGGGGTTAAAGGAATTTTGTAACACTTGTCAAGATTTAAAATCCCTTTAAAACAACAGAGAAATGTTGGCTTCTGGCCTTAAATGTTACTTAGTGCCTAATACAATTTTTTATGGGCACGAGCATTTGCTAAGGTTTAGTCTCAGTGAGGTATAAGAGGTGTTTGGAAAACACGCTCGTGTATTGCTTCTTTCCTGGCAACTTTCCTTCTTCTCCACAATCTAGTGCTTATCTCATACATGAAACAGACAGCAGAAAAACCCTCTACTTTTTGAAAGCACCATTTCCTTCCCCTTCCACATTCTGGAAGCATGGTAGGGCATAAGCCTGGTTCACTTAAGAGCATGTTATTGTCTCTGGGCCAAAATCTATTGTGTTAAATAGAAGTAAAGCTATCTAAGGCAGACTTTTTACTATAGTTGTGCTCCTCTGCATCATGGAGACTGGATCCAGCCCTTTGCAGAAGGCCAGCTGAAGCTAGTGAATCCTGTGACAGTGATCTTTGCCTTGTAGATCTGAGTGCATCCTAAACAACCTGTAGGTGAATTGGAAGCTGTGGACATGAGAGCCCTGGACATCCTTTTTCTGCTTTTTAAAATGTGTCTAGGCTGTGGGAGAAAGATGATGAGAAAATGTTTCTCAGCTGGCAAGGGCTGCTGCCTCACATTTTGGTCCACGAGGACTGTGATAGTCTCTCATTTTATCTTTGCTAGTGAACTAGATGATGATTGTGTTATCGTCTGGGCCTTGGTTTAAGGCACATGCTAAGCTCCTCGTCTTATCTGTGTACTCTGGCAGAAGGAAGGTTCACGTGTACATTTTAAGTTGATGCCTTTCTGGTATCACTAGCTGTCTGCCATTTCTTGCATCAGAATAAGAAGAGAGATGAATTATTTAACTGAAAACGTCTCTGGATCACTTACTAGCCTGAGATTATTGATGCCACGACCCCTTGGGGAGGGAAAGCTTGAATAGTAGTGGTTGATAAATGGAAAGTGTTTCTCTCTCATTCTTCCCTGCCACTTTCTCCTTTTCCCCTTCTCCACTAATGTATACAGACAGTTTTCTGAAACACTCACTGTTACCTTTGTTGACGAGACCATCTAGAGGCACCAGCTAAATATCTGTATTTCTTGTACCAGGTACACATTGAGAGCCCGGAGAGCTGAACAGGACACACACAGACATGATAGTCCCAGGAAAAAGACAGCATTATTATAATTTTATGAATAAAACACTTGAATAGTGTGGACATTTTATAATGGGCTATCCTAGTTAATATAAGGATTGCTGTTATCATCAATCATTTATGATGTCTGATAGCAATTATGGAAATGTGGTGTACATAGTAAGCTAAAAATTACACATCAGAAGCCATGGAGGTATCAGAGAAAACAAAGATTATATATGAGATTTTGTCATACAACTTTCCAAAGGCTGTAATACAATTAATAGTTGTAGCTCCCAACTCCAGAAACATGAAGCTCCTGGCAAAAGGTCAGTTTTCTGCTCACAGTTAAGTGTTCATCTCTAGTAACGGATCTGATCTGAGGTTACGAACTGCAGGATTTCTCATCTGAAATTCCAAGGAGGGAGGGATAAGGCGTTCTGCTTGTGGTGCACTCTTAGCCAAACAAAAGAATCAAAATAACACCAGCTTTTGAACTGCTTTTATTCATATTCTCCTTAGTTTTGGTTATGTTTCTTTCTAGGCTTGGAAGGCTTTTAATTTGGGATGCTGGCAGATATCCTTAGGAAATTTCAGTGGTATCTAAAGTATGCCTGAATCTCTTTCTTCTTCCCTTTATTTGTGATAGCTAGGGATGCTATCAAGGATGGAAGTATTTTCAAATATTCCAAGTCTGAGATGAAAAAGTTCTGATGTTTTTGTTCAGACTTTTTCTGGGCCAAACCCCTTTAAGCTGAAAAAAGGGATCCTATAAGAAGAGTTTTATATTTTTCCTAGCATTTCAGCACTTCTCCTTCCAGTACCACACATCACCTAGAAATTCAAATTTTCTTTAAAAATGAAAAATGGGAACCAAGAAAATGGCCTCACATAGGAATTTCATTACAGCGTGGATGAAATTTGTCATAGTGTGGTGCTGATTCCAAAGGGCTCCTGGTTTTTCAAATGTTTTTTCCTGGGTCTCTGTCTCCTGGCTACACAGCTCAGAATTTTAGTGGGAGGTCCAAACCCAATGGATTTCTTCATTTTATTGACTCAGCTTACAAGAAATGCAGTGCTCCCCATGCATCCCGTTGGCTGCAAATGCTAGTGTGAACACGGACATCAGAAGCTCCAAGTACTTTCCAGCCCATTCCGTAAAAGGCCCCCGAAAGCCTACAAGAGCAATGCTCGTTATTTCTCCCCACTAAAAGCCCAGGACTCACCTCCAGAGGGCACTGTAAACTTGCTGTGCTGGTGGTCACCAGCATGTGATGTGCAAGAGGGAGCTGTTCAATGGGCATTTTATTGCAATTAGAGGACATAAAAATATTTAAGTAATATTTTTCCTGTCACTTTGATTGCAAAGTGCATGTTTTTGGATATAACTTGTATGCACTTTGAACTAAAAAAATCCCTGTGGCAACTGTCTTTTGTTAAGGTGAGATTATTGTGCTTTGTAGAGTGAATGTGAAAAACATATATAAGCAGCAAAGGAACAGATCTAAGTCAGTCATGAAAAAAATCATTTAATATAACTCTTGGGTTTTTTTGCTTCTCTGTTAATTTGCAGCTGAACAGATGCTATATAAGCAAATATTCATACAGTAAAAATATACAAAACCAGAATTCTAAGGAGTGCTACGATAGTGCTTACAGACACGGTGATAAAACCTCTCCTAACGTTACTGAGAGAGACTCCTTGCCTTCCTTAAGTAAGGTCCAGAGCAGACAGAAGCATAGAGAGGGGCAATTGAGACATGGAGAGGAAGACAAGAAATCTGAGTGCTGGGGAAGGTAGACACGATTATAGCATTAGAAAAGTGCTGCTGCTTAGTGTTGCTTATAAGGCAATGTTGAAAGCCTGTGGCAGAGATGCTAATCCTACAGAATGATGAGTTTCAGGATGCCACTTGTATCACAAGTGTCATTGGGTTCTTTTGGCCTGTCCAGATTAAAATGGCTGCAGAAGACCACAGCAGCCTGAGGGACCACAGCAGCCCGAGGGACCACAGCAGCCGTGAGGCATGAAATTGCCTGCTGCTCTGCTGCTGGCTGCCTTCCTCGGCACGTTCACAGCAGAAATCCTCTCTGGGTTCACAACCCCTCAGTGTTGCTCTCCTCTGCTTCACTGAGGGGAGCTGGGAGGATTGCCAGCCCGGCACTGAATCACTGGCTCTTTACTGGAATTGCCCCACTCTGCGTACTGGAGGATGCCCTCCCGGCTGCCAGCTGCCCGTGCCTGCTGGTGAAAGAATTGGCAGGAAGGGTTGGCCCTGTCTCAGGATGGCCTCCCACTCTGAGTGGGTAGCTGACTCGGGTACCGGAGGCAGAGTCAGCATGGCACTCCACCTGCCGGACTTGCCACGCTGAAACTGTATTAGCCGGAGACATACCATTGCACTGGTGCAGGTGTATCACTTCCAGTATGTGGGCTGGTGTAGGTGCCCCTGTGCAGCACTGTGCCGGCTGAACAGACATGGTGAGACTGAGCTTGCGAGATAGTTCTGAGAAAGTCCAGCGCCAGGAGGTAAAAGCTGTTTTAGCCATAAACGGCTCAACTGTGCTGGAGTGGGAACAGGCAGTTTGTTTTAGGCTATCTTGTTGGTGGGGGGACACAAGCAGTGTTCAGAGAGGTTTCCAGCTTGGCTAGAGAGCTCCCCTTGCCGCTGGCTCCAAAATAAAAGCAACCTCGGGCAGATCAGCTGAAGCAGTAGGCAGGAGAACACAGTGCTGCCAGCCAGGGCAAGCGGTGGGGAAGCGGCCAAGAGGTCTTGGGTGGCATGGTCACTGGGATGGTCATGCACAGCTTTTTCATAAACTGGAATTCAAATTCTGTGGAAAATGGATGCTTCAGTAGTTGGTTTTAGTCTAATGGTTCGACAAAGAATGAAGATACTGAAATTTACCATTAATTTATCAGCTGTTCCAAACCATGTTCATTCTGAAAGTCAAAGTGTTTTGTTTCCGCTTGATTTGACCACATCCGCTGGATCAATCGTAGTGCCTTAGGCCTCCTTTCTAATTTGTGGCTGGATTCATCTCCATGGTACACAGCAGCAATTCAGCTGGGGAGGATATCCCACAGCATCTTCTCAGATTAAATCCAAGCAGAGAACGCAGAGAAAGGAAGGGGTAGGGGAAAAAAGAAAGGAAGAATGTGAGATATTGCTTCTCCGAGACAGTGTGGTAGCTGAGGCAGACAGAGATTAATGAAAAATTGACCTAAAAAGAAGTGTTTTCAAATGGGTCAGCTGAAGTGTTTCAATTGGGTCAACAAGACCTGGTACAAAATCTTTCATTTTTGTTTTCTGATTAAAATAAAATAAAAATGACTAACTTTTCCTTCAGAAGGCATTGGCAGAAAATTCTCAACCAGCTCCACTGGTAGCACAGAAGAGAAGTTTCTTTCTCTGAGCTGGTAGCAAATTTCCATACCCAACTCCTGGACTTCTAGATAAGACCCCTCTTTTGCCTTCATAGTCAATTTGGCCGCCTTGGTGAAACCAGTGGCTTGGGTTTTGAGGGAGGCAAATACAGTGGGATCTTGAGATGTTTTAGCAATCCAGAGTGGCCTCCCCTGCCATCTGGACTCCATCCTTTTTTTTTCAGCTGAAAATACACGTTTCCCCCCACATCTGCAACAACCCTGCTTTTTGTGTTCTGGTCCAGTTATGTTGCCTCTAGCCTCGAGATTGTCTTTTGAATTAGGGGTCCCATCTGTTGTTATCCTGAGCAGCACAGAAATAGAAAATCCTGCGGGCGAATGGAGCATTGCTTTGCAGGACGAGACTGAGCTCTGCATCCAATTTAATGCTCAGTTTAAATTCTGTTGAATATGCACCTTAGATCTTTGTTTTTTCAGGGGCAATGTGCCAAGTAAATGGAAATGTATATTTGACAATTTTCCATTATCTTAAAAACAAAACATGCTACTAATAAGCAAGCTAGAGGGATGGGTGGGGAGCAGGTTTGCTGAGAGGTAGGGATGGCTCTGGGCACGTAGTTGCCCATGCTTGTCAGTGCATCTTTTTCTTCTGGTGTTTGACATTTTTTACTCTTATTTGGAAAACTGGAACCCCAAGGAGGCTGTGTTTGTGGGCAGGACTGTGTCCAGCCAGGCACTGAGCTATCCTGTCTTATAAAACCCATCTGCAAACATTTGGCTTCTGGCCAATTTCAAAGCTTCTTTGAATAAATGTATGTGTATGAACCACTGTGTAAACAGTTCCTGGGCACAGTAAATAGGAATGGCATAGCTTAGTGCCTATTTGATGGCACGTTCTGTGAAGACATCTCACTTGTAAAACAATAATACATCCATTAGCTGAAACACGTGACTCAGGGGTTAGGCAGAAGAAATTCCTTAACATTCGAAATCCAAATCTTGATCTGAATTTTATAGCCTCCCCATCTTTGGTAACAGCAGAAGAGAGTCTTTACGTGGCTACTGTCCACAATTTTTTTTTTTTTTTTTTTTTTTACTATGCCCCAGTGGGATGTTCACACCATCACTGTGCAGTTGACTCTGTTGCTAAATGGATCCAGGCTGGGAAAGACAGCTGGCCAGATTGGGATACTGAAGGACTAATGCTTGAGAAGCAATGGCTTTATCTTCCTTTTTGTCTGCCCAAGCTTGTCTCTGATTAAGAAGACCTATTTCTTCTACTTATCCAGATACCAAAACCTGCAAGACAATCCCGTACCCTGTAGCACAGCAGGGTCACTATTAAGTAGTACAATATGCTTTGCGGAACCTGATTTTCAAAACTAATACTGATAAAAGGTGGGTCTGGATAGTAAAGTCCGAATATAATTCTTGATCTAAGTCATCCACAGTCACAGGCATTCAGACCTTGGGCTTTGGTATATGCCATTGTAAGAGAGAAGAGCTAGCTGTAAAGTTCGGGTCAGGAACCTGACTCTGAATTTCAAAGAGTTACAGGGATTGTCCAAGCAAACAGTGTTACTGTATGTACTGCTGAATTCAAATCGAGTCATTCTTTAGGGAAAGGGAAAGCAACAGACAGCTTGTCACTCACTGTTTCTTTTGAATTGGAATAAAACTTTTCAAACTTTAAAATAAAGCTGTGAAAAGCAGCTACTTTTTATGTAGACTTTGCCCCATGTAAAAATTCACAAGAAAGCAAAGGGCAGAGATTTTATACTGGAGTCTGAATGAGATTCATTTTCTGGATTTCACTCTGGCTCAGTTCTGAATGTAATTTTAGATGCAAAGTCCCCAAAGTCTACAAATTTGAATCTTCTGTCACCCTTGGATTCTACTGGTATGCAGTAGACTGTATTGCACCAATAGTATGAAAAAGGTGACCTGAACGTAGGTCAGGTTGGATGGGGCTTTGAGCAACCTAGTCTAGTGGAAGGTGTTCTTGCCCATGGCAGGGCGCTTGGAACTAGATGATCTTCAAGGTCCCTTCCAACTCTAACCATTTTATGATTCTATGCTATTTTCATTACTGTTCATTGTGAACTCCGGTTTCATAAAACACTGGTGTATCTGGCAGAAACATGGCATACAAATGGTAAGAAGGACCACTGATTGTGTTCTCCTTCTTGGGTTCCCATCCATCCTTACTGGACTGTAAACAATTAAGAATGTGAGAAAAACCTGGTCACCTGCATCCTGTTTCATCTTGCAGCATGAAATGCTAACCTCAGTATTCCCAAGGTTGTATGCAGATTGCAGCAGGAGGAAGGATGATAGAGGAGAATGTGCATGTTTGGCATACTTGACGTACAGGTGCAACCATGCAAACCTGATCACATCTGTTTGCTAACATTTGATTTCATTTTTCACTGTAGCTCAGAGATAAACACTATGGCTGAAACTCTGTGATTTTATGACCAAGAATAACATTTGTAGGTATGCGGAGCAAGGACAGGAGAACCAGGTGTCATTCTTTGGGTATGAAAAGTCCCTCTTTGCAATGGAGAGAGAGAATTTTCATTCCCTTTGTGTACAGCATGAACTAGTGTGGCTCTTGTCCTCTTCTACTGCACAAAGTGTGAGTGATGCCTGCAGGAAGGATGACAGAGGTGTTGGGTAGCACTGTCACTTCTTTGCAATCCTGTATTCTTAAAGCATGGAAATGGCCCAGCTCTCTTGGCATGGCAGTGCTGCGAAGGTCAGAGCATGTTGTATTGGAAAGAGACATCCTCCCTCCTGCGCTGGCTGATAGAAATCCCAGGGAGCATTTTAAGCAAGGGTTTATTTGAAAACAGATGAAAGCAAGCAAATTAATCAGCTAGCAAAAAGAAAATGATGTTCTGAAAGACTTAAGCAATCTGAATCATGAGCCAGACCTGCAGCCAGAGGCAGTGGCAGGCTTGCCAGCGTGAATACCTGAGAAAAATGTGGAGCAGGACACTCATGTCAGTGAACAAGACACTGCAGCAGCGTGCTGCTCAGGTCTTGTGTTTACAGTCAATAGTGGGTGGGAGGCAAGATGGACATGCTGCAGTTGATGTTCTGCAAATGCTTCCTCAGCAGTTACCATCTATCTGAGAAAGAAGAAGAAACACAAAAAAGAAAGTTCCTCCTCACTAAACCACTCAATTTATGGCACTTTCAGAAAGAAATTGAAAATAAGCCGGTTTGGTGCTGCTAAGTGTCTCCAGTTTTAGTGTTGTGCTTTATGGTGTGTGGTTATCCCAAAGGAGCTGCAGTGCTGTGCTCTGTGTCAGGGGCACCAGCATGTCACTAGCAGGGTCAGTGCTACCCGGCTGGGAAGACCTTTGCCACTGAGTTGTAAGGTTCAGGCTGCCTTTCGCCTCTGCTTAATATTTGTACTGGTAATTTATGAGGGACAGTAGGTGCAGCCAAGAGTGGGTAAATCAATCTGTTCATGTGGGGGGAAAACGGTAATATTCTGCCTTTTCTGAGGGAAATAAACAAATCTCTTATCTCGCAGTGTTGCTGCTGAGAGGAGATTCTGTGCTGGAGTCTCTATGTCTTGGAAATGGGTAAATGGGAATAATAAGTAGGAGATATGTCAAAGAAGCCTTAGAAATATGACTATGTATTAATTTCTCTGTTTTGGCTAACTCGAACACATTAAATGGCTCCTTCCATCAGCTGGGAGAAACAAAGGAAAAGTAAGAACGTGTATTTACACTTTGTAATGAATTTGCTTAGACTCCATTTGTTCCTGTTCCGAGTTTACTTTTTGTTAGTAGCATCCTGGTAGGAAAGTCTGCTGGAAAGATGCATTTGAACTTAATGTAGCAGTTGATCCGCAAGAGATGAATTTTAAACTTGCAATCCTGTGATCTTGCTGTGGAAGTGTAATACCAAGAGTCACACATAACTATTTAAACATTAAAAAAACCTACCCCATATGACTTGGAGTTATCATTCCTAACACTGAGCTGCAGCAAATAATTCTTTACCAAGGTTTTTTTCTTAACAAAAACAATTTTCAATAACAAATGCCTTTGATAACATTTCCAACTGCTTGTTATCAAGAAACATGCACGCAGGGAGGAGGAGATTTACTGATTAAATGAGATGTTTCACGTTTTTCACCCACTGCAACTTGCATCCAGCTGCAGACCTCAGTCTGGAGGCTGAGATCCATCAGCAGTGAGGACCAGATGGGGAGGTCCTCACTGATCCCTGACCCGCTGTCACTGAGGGCTGTGGGGTCATTGGTGAGAGCCACTGCTCTGCAGTGCCCCAGAGTCACATCTTGTCCCCGAAGAACCTTGCTATTTGCTTTACAAAGACAAATGACTTTGTTTTGCACAGGAACCCATTTCCCACTGGTTGTGCCCAGCACTGTTTTTTTCCAGTGAGGGGTTAACCGTGCCCTTGAAGGACCAGCAAATTGCTGTTCAAGTGTTCTGAAGCAGGCAATGGGCAGACAGCTGCTTCCCTTAAAAGGTTACCAGCATGTATTGCTCACTAACACACCGTCCTCCTGAGTACACCCTGAGAGAACATCCTCACCCAAGCCTTTATTGGAGATCGTTCTTCTCTACCCATCTATTAATAAGCAGGTGATGTCAGCCTGTTCCTCCTTTCTTCCTCCGGGCAAAATCTAACCACAATGAGCAAATAATAGGTGAGATTTGGAGAGGGGATGCTGATGGTGTTGGAATGCAGGGTGACCCCAGGGACAGGCACTGCCACTGAGTCAGAAGATGACATCAACACTCCCGCTCCGCTGACAGGTTTGCTATCTGCAAAAAAAATGGGCTTAGGCCTGTGCTCCTATTGTGTTACAGTTAATGCTGGCATTCACTGGCAAGCAGTGGCCGCTGTTAGTTAATCTGATCAAACGTGGATGGGATGGATAATAGCAATGTAAATTCTAAAGGGGTGATGCCATGATCTGCTCAGGAAATTAAAGTGGGTTCAGGTCACAGCTGGGAGTCACCCTCTCACTTGACTGCTTAACTGGGTATGAGTCCTGGTTGGGGCAGGGCGGGACCGCAGATGCTGTGGGCATCTCTTCTGGAGCAGAAGCAGCTTCTTGGCTGGGCATGAAATGTAAAACTGGTGCTTGCCTTCCTCATCCTCCTGCCACTGTTTCTTTCCAGCTTTGCTTTTCCCTCAGACTTCAAGGGCGCTGTTCAAAGCATTGGGAGTAGGTGCAATGAAATGGTCTAAGGGGAATAGGGGAGTACTTGTGTGTCTTCCGTGTAGTGGCCCATGAGAGAATTTGCAGGATAGAGAGTACAGTCCTGTTGGGGAAACTTTTTCCATGTGCCTGTCAGATCAGAAGGATGGCTGCCAGGTGAGGAGCCCTCTGCCATGGGGCTTCCAGATCTCCCAGTGTAGCCCTCTCCTCCACTCCCACTCCCCACTAACACAGGTTTCTATGTAGTCCTCATCTCCTGAGTCACAAATACTGTGCTTTTCTTGCAGCATAGTGATAGGAAATGAATATATTTCTGGTGAGCAGAAGCAGTGGCTTGTCCTTGAAGACCTAGGGGCGGGTACACCTCCTCTCAAAACTATAGTGGGGGCACATCTTCCTGAGCTATATGGAGAGTCCTTTCGCCTGATTTTGCTCACAAGTCTGTTTGATGCACCCCAGGTCCTTGTGACCTTACTGTGTTGTCTCCATTGGGTGTGTGGAATTAAGTGGTGGCCCCATCCGTGCTGTGTGTTACCGTGTACCTTGGGACAGAGGGTGATCTCAGTCGGTACGGGCTGACAAACTGCAAAGTACTCTGGCAGTCATACGCAACAGTTCACTACAAAAAAAGTTTCTAGTGAATATTCTGGTGAAAACAGGCTTTGGGTTAGATTTTTCCCTGTCTGTAAGTCCAAACCTCACAGCCTCAGATGATGATGAGTTTGAAATGGAGAAAAGTATGAGGCTAGTCTGCTTTCACGATACAAGGTGGGAGAAGGGTAGAAAATCATGAACCACAGATTATCAAGCTATTAAGATTTCCCTGCTGTATTTATTCTTCCACTACTAATCAATATTTTGCTTTATAATTGCAAGAGCCAAAGATGAAGTTTTACTCTGCTTCATCCAACAATCTCCCACAAATCCCAGGTGAAGGTTGCTAGAATCTGCTATAGCCTATTTATTCCAGGAATAGAATAGAAAAGCCACAATAAGGCTTATATTTCTCTTCACTTATGGGAGGCAAAATGGAATCTGAAACTGACCATGAACCACTTATTACCATTTTTTAAAGACCTTTGCAATTTACTTCCTCTGCTCAGACATACAGAACCGAGTTTCCCCAAAGTATTTTCCAGTATTTGCAGATTGAATAGAGGAAAGTACTAGATGATGCAGGTATAATCTCTTGAACACTAAACAAAAATCAGCAAGGTGAAGTCCAGTAATTTTAATAGCTGATATAAGTCAGAATACTCTGAGGAGGGTGCTACATTTTTAGAAGGCTGAGGAGGTATTATCATGCCCTCATCCTTTGCCCCCTTTCTATCTTGCTTTGGCTGTTGCAGAATAAGTTGTTTCTGTGCCACTGTTCATTCCACATCATGCATTGCAATAGTGCAACACCACTCTGTTTAGATTCACAGCAGGTCCATCGGGAACCACTTGAATCCCAAAGTAGTCTGAAAACCATCCCTTAAAAACACATACACCGATACTGAGTTTTATATAACCCTCTTTTGGACACAGTCTAAAGCTAGGGCAACCACTCTTTCAAAAGAAGTACTCTCCCTGTAGAAAAAAAAAACAACCCACCCAAAAAACTAAGCCAGCCTCTTCCAGGCAGTTATTTCCAGGCCACATAGCAGGAGTGAATGATGTGAAATAACATTTCAGTAGCAGCCCTGAGTAGAAGGGTTGCATAACCAGGCACTGTCCTATGTCAAATCTCAATGGATGCTACTAAGAAGACAGGGCATTTTTACTCCCAGCTAATGTAGGTAGTGGGGATTTTGTGTTGGTTACTCATGTAGTCCATTTTGTAGGTGGCTACGTATACACTTGTAAGCCAGTAATTACCTTCTTTGTAATGATAAGCCAATGACTTGAACAGCTTGCTTCAAGTTAGGACACATGGATTTAAGTAGACTCTGCCACTGACTTAGTATGTGAACCAATAATAATCCATTAATTTTCATGCAGCTTGTTATCCCGCATTTAATTTAGAATTGTGGCACCAATCTTTTTAAATCTCTTGCTCATCTTTCACTAACTTTTGTGGTAGGACGTCAATCCACACGCTGTTGTTACAATAAGGAGGGTTTCTGTTACAGGAGCTTAGGAGTTCAAGGGAAAATAATTGGTTTCAGTCTCATGATTGAGTCTGATAATTATGATTGAGCCTTGGTAGCCTCCAGTTTAGCAGCATAATCTGTAGAAGGGTTCCACTTCCCAGCTTTCCAATGGGCTGTATTTGGCTTTATTTATCATGACTGTGAACACCAAAATGAGCAAGGCAACAACTCTATGTTCCAATTTCTGTATTTCCAGCATGATTTAAAAGAACATGAGGGAGGGTCAAAATTCACATCTGCACCCACATTTTAGTTTCTTCTCCCTTTGCTGCTCAGTGATGGGTCTAGTGATGATGTTCAGTCAACTGCAAAGTGAGTTGATCTGCATCGAAAGTCCATATTTGGAGCTCTAAAAGCCAACAGTGTATGACTGGTACTTAGGTTTAGTGGACCCATCAGTAATTAGCCTAAGTGTGCTAAATGGCTAGGCCAAGTGGGGCAGAGACACCTAGCATAAACAGTATTTCACTGCTTTTCATTTTTTATTGAAGTGCTCATAATGTCTTGCCAGATGTCTGGTGTAATATAAACAAAATGTCCCTGTTCTGAGGAGCTTTGTTTAAGAACACCTAGGAAAGGATAGGAAGAAATATGTATGTATTTTTAAATACAGATCAACTAGGTTCTCTGAGGAAGTCTGGCAAAGTGAATTTTCCAGGGAGGGAAAATGGGAAGTGTCCCTGTGTGCTGTGCTTGAGCTCAGAGGTGAGGAACGAGGCACAGTCACATGAAACAATACAGAGGGTCAGAGGCCCTCTTAGTGAAGAGGCCAACAAATACACATGAGAACATTTGTGATTTGAGACCAAAGATTTACTAAGAATATGCTATTATCTTGAGCGTAGCCTCAAAATCAGTGTCTGTGATGCTGAGAGGTTTTAACCCATCCCTCTTTCTAGGCAAACCCATTCTTGTTTGCTTGTGAGATGCCTTTTCTGTTGCACAGGCTAATGCATGTGTTATAGATGAACATACTGCTTCGATAGGCGGGCTGAAAAATACTACCCTCGACAATTTGTGAAATGAACAGATAAGCGGAAAGTGAGCCCTGCTTTTATCTTGTGCACATGGAGTTGAACAAAAATGGCTTCCTCAATCAGCAGCACATTAGCTTTCATCCTCCTCCTCTAGCTGACATCTTCCATCGCTGAGCTGCTCTCCTCTTTGATCTGCTTTTTTGTTTTCAAACAACTTATTCTTTCATCAAGACAGATCAGTTCTCCTGTGGGCAGAACATCAGTAAACACACTAGAGAAAAATGGAAGAGATAATAATATGAATTTATCTTCTGAATAAGTTCCTGTTCCAGAAAACTAAGCAACATTTCTTTCTCCCTAATGACTTTTCTCTAATAACCATTTCATAGTAACAAGGCTACGAATGAAAGAATCTTAATAGCTTTAGGGTGTTGTACTATTCAGTGACTGTTCAAGGTGGAAGGATTTAGACGATAAGGATCCCAGCTGCTCCTGGTATTTTTAGCAGGAGCAACAACAGTTAAATGACAATATTTTAATATGTTTGTGCCTTGCATTTCACTATGGTACAGTCAATTTGTCTGTTAGGAACTGGTACAAAGCAGCTTGAAGTGTGTGCGATTCTTTCAATTAACTTTTAAAAGCCTTCTTCCGGGCCTTTAAGTCAAGGCCAGTATTGGAGTTATTCCCTTAATCTGTTCTCTGGTGAGATGGATTAATAAGAGGGCATTACATCCCCTTTCCAGACGGGATGACCAAGGAAGTAGCAGCCCCGTTTGATGGTGGTCAGTTAGATCAGCCATAGCTGTGGGAGTACAGCACCTTCCATGGGCCTACACTGTCTCGTCCAACCTATAGTGTGGTGTCTGAATCCTAAAGGGTCCTGATAAAGCTGCAGGCTCCACCAAGTCATAAATGAGACGACATTTTAATTAAAACATTGGCATTATAACATATGCATGGCAGAATAACACATAGTATTTAGGAAACTAGTAGGAATTACATAAGAGTTTGTTATGCAATGTTTAAAAGCTGTGATATTTCACTCAGTTTGCTGCCATTGTTGCTGGAGAGGCCCTTCTCCAGAGCCCTTCCCTGGACCACATCCTACTTCTTGTGGTTATTTTCATAGCTAAGCTATGCAGATATCTCACTGTGGAGCTTATCTTTGTTACCATCGATGGGTGTATCATGAACACCTCACTTATATTGTGGGTTCCCTTGCTTCATTAGTGGTCATGGTAAACTCATGTAGATGCTTGTGAAGTTGGCTATCCTGTGGATGGGAGCCAAAATTTAATTTCTGGCTCAAAATTCATCACTCCTGCTTACAGACATTATCCTTCATCTTCGCTTTTATTTATTACTCTTTTTAGTAAATGTATTATAGTGGAAAGAATTATTATGACAGCTCTGGATAAAAGTGTCCTTGACATATAACCATTATCATTTCTTCTCCTTATCATGTGGCAAAATGCGACTGGTTAATTTATGATTCATGCTGTGCAAAGGACTTGCCCATATTCTATAGAAATGTTTGTGATTTTCCTCCTGGCTTTAGACATCTGTGAGCTGGCCAGTGTGCCCATAAACAGTGGTCTCCAAGGGGATGTCCTGACTGGGGACAGCTGGGGTTGATTCCCCTGCTGTATTCCTTCCTTCAGTGTCACATGTGTGATGGGAGCTGTGAAAGCAGCCTGCAAATCAGCCCATATTTCCTGCTTGTTCTTCTACTTGGTAAATGCAGAGACTGGGGTAGGGAATTTTATTTGTAATATGCCCTGGCAGGGGGTCAAGGCTTAATAGGCTTTCTTTTAGTCTCCAAAAATTATTATTCTCTGATTATTCCCATGTTTACTCTATCTATTAAAGGATGACGCTTCTGTGTACAATGCCAGCAAGTCCAAGTCTTTCTTTGCAGGGAACACTCTGTTAATGTCTTTCTGCATGAACCCCAAATACTTTGTTTTCATTATTTACTCTCCTACTGACTATGGGGAAGATCAATAGCTGGTTGCTAGTGGCTGTCATTGTTATCACTTCTTGGCAGGTGATATAGTAGTAGCCTGCACCCGAGTATGTTCTCCCTCTACTTTAGACACATAGTTTATCCATAAAACTAACAGTTGCTCCACATTCAATTTGTCATCCTTGCCCTTGAAAACAGAAGCCGATTTTTGAATACACTGCAATGTGCAATATACTCCCTGTTTACTGCAGCAAAAGCTGACGAGTAACTGTGGGGTTGGAACAGGAGAAAGACATTGCTTCCAGTAAATAAGAGCCACTGGGGGCAGAAGCAGAGGTGGGTGGACGGGTAGCGAAGAACACCACATACATGAACTAGGTGGGTTGTCACTGAATTTTCCTCTTTGGCACTGCTGATTAAGTCACAGAATCATAAATCCCCAAGTTGGACATCATGGGGGTGAGAAGGTGTGCTCCTTTAATTTCATACTAAGATGTTCAGACTGTAGTGCTCATCCTAGGAAATCTGTGTTTCATTTCACTTGCTGTACAGCTATACTGGAGGTCTAATGTCAGAGGCAATCATTGACGAGCCAGGTTTCAAAAATCACACTATCATTTATTGCAATATGTTGAGCATCTTCCTGTGGAAAATATGTCTCATTTAAGGTGTCTAACACTGAGCTTTCAGAATTACCGGTTCCTTTGGAAATTTTGGCTTTAGTGGTGTGAGCAGGGCACTGCCCCCCTCTCCCTTCTCCAGGGAAATGGGACTCCATCGTCTTACTCGGTGCAGCTTGTATCCCTCTGGCACTGCAGCTGACTAAACCCAATTAAAGAAGGCGCAAAAAGGAAAAAGCAGAGAAAGCTGATTTTCTGAAATTGGACTACCTTTTTTTATCAGTCTGTGATCAATGCTGTGGTAATTGGTGACAACAGCTGAGGAAATGCTGGTTATTACAGGAGGTGAATGTCCCTATCTGTCATCTGAGTCCAACTTGCTTATCTTCAAATCAGAGCATGGGGTCATTAAAGCAACATAATATTATTGCATTGATGGAACAGGCAGTCTGCTAAGTTCTTGGATACCAGATGGTAAATGCAGCTTGAGTTGGCAAATTGTTGCTCTTCTTCCTGCCGTGCAAAGGCTTTTTATCTACAAGCATAATAAAAACAGAACAGAAAACCAAGGAGAAATTTCTTTAATCAAGCATGAGAGATTTGAAAGAAAATAATAACAACAACAAAAAAACTTAGACAAAAGTACAAGAACAGATTCTGCTCCAGTGCTTTCTGATTTATTTCTCTTGCATGAGAGCTCTGAGGGCCAAAGCCTGCTGATTTTACTGTACAGAGAACCCTAATGACCTCAATAGGAATTTGTTATTAAAATAAGGTACCACTGAGCCCAAGTCTGTCCAGCTTTATCATAGTGGCTTAATACAGAGACAAGGGCTTCTTTTACAAATAGATCTGAAGTTATGCAATTTTACTGGAATAATGGGAAGGGATGAAAGTTTTAAAAAAGGTAGAATTAATAAACAATAGCTGATGATAAGGACTAGTCATGTTGATGATCGGTCTATAAAAGTGAAACCTTTTAAATTTTGGAGTTGCCTCCAGATACAAGCTTTGTCACTCCAAACTAGACACCACGGGTCCTTGGCAGTGTGCTTTAGTAGGCAGTTCTGTGCTGGTGGGGGATTCATCAGCGGCAAAGATAAATCTTTCCATCTCTAATTTCAAAAATCTAAGAATCCTTCTGGGGCCTCACAAATATAAAGAAATTATACTGCCTCTCCAGAGCACATAATGTGCCTTGAAATGCAATCATAAAAACCTCTGCACATCTAAATCCCAAAGGCAATCAGCATATTTTGGTGAAAATCTTGAGAAACTTAAGTTGCCTAGTCTTCACTATACAAACAAATAAATGCCACTTGTCCTGTAATTTTCATCATGGGATATAAATGTGTTTGGTTTTATATGTTCTTAAAGATGAAGGCTCCAATTTCTTTGAGTCCAGCATTTCTTTTTGGTGGTATCACTCATGGCCGCATCCTGTAATGCATTTAGACATTGTGGGAAGTACTTTAGTCTGTGAATGATACCAGGGCAGTCTCTAACTTGGTCACGTTCAGATCTAAATGCAGAATCTAATTTCTTTTATTTTCCTTTTTTTCAGTATCAAGTTTTCCCAATGTATCAACATATTCCTTCCTGCATGAATAGGAATATAAGTAAATGAAGTAACTAACAGTAATTTTGATACAAAGGATTCTGTGGGGGAAGGCGAGGGCATCCATTGAACTGCCCTATGCCTCTTGCTTTCTGTAGCACACCCCGTACCCTGCTCTCAGACCCATTGCTTTATGTCCCGAGACCACAATAATGGTTGTACAGGGTCAGGCCAGAACCCCACCTACCTCCATGACCCTTCTCTGACAATGATGCCAAAGCAGACGCCTAAGGAAGAGTAAAGAAAAAGGCAAGCATCTAATGATACTTCTCCTACTCTTTAATGATTTGCAGGGTGGGGATTTCCTGAGCCAGAAAATGTATCATTGACTTTGGAAAGTGGGCCATTTGCCCCAGACAAGTGGTTTGTGATGTGATTGTCCCATTCATTGAGCTGGCACCATTTAGAGAGCATTTTGATCAACCCAGATTCTTGCCTCAAACTTTAGTGCTTATTTGAGTCCTGATTATTTATCGTTGTTGTGAGTTTTCCTGTTTGTGGCCTTCTCATTTAATGATGAGTGCTGCAGATGGCTTACAAATTGAGACATATTTTAAACTAAGTATGAAGCTGGTTGTGTAACCTCAGCTGCCTTGGGATTTGTATTGGGGAAAAAAAAAAAAGAAAGAATTTCCCTGCAAGTACTCAACAGACAATCACTGCTCAGTGAATGAAGGCATGGATGTCATTTTACATCAGCTATACTTGCTTACATTCCTTGTGGCTGGAGGCAGAATTTAAGAAGCCATTGGATATGGCTGATAGAAGGAGGTAATAAAACAGCACAGAAGGAACAAAGAAATGCAAACTTAAACAGATAACAGCATCGCTCTGAAATGAGCTCTTCCTAAGGTCTGTGTTTTTAGGGAAAAGAAATTGCTTACCTTCTGTATTATATTTTCTGCTGCAAAGAGGAAAAAAAAAAAAGATAGCAGTGTAGTTTTAGCTTAATACTCAAAAATCAAAGGAAAGTTTATGCTGTGAGATTCTCAGGGTGTGATTTACCAGTGCATTTTCCCTGCTGTGTAGCTTCTTTCATGGCAGAGGGGACTTTGATGGGCAGAGGAAACATTTTTAAGAGCTGCTATGCAGCTCCTGACCTCCTTTGTAAAGACTCCCAGTTTGCTCCTCAGACTGCTGATTCCTTGCTGGTGTTCAGTAGCAGCATTTGTGATAAGACTTTTTACCATCTACAAATGAGTAGAGGATTTCCATCATTCTGACAAATGACGACCTGACTTCATGTCATGACCTCATCACATTGTGGCTGTATTGCATGGTATGGGGTACTGGGAACAGTACCAGCAAGGTCAAGGAATTTCAGTCTGAATGAAAATGGTGCAGACCTTCTTCTCAGTGACCCAGCAGCTCCTGCAATTGCATTTCACTTGCTGACCTGGCTTTCCATCAGCTATTAAACAAGATCGTGTTGTAACCCTGTTGTATCCTTAGGCTTGGGCCTAAGCTAAGTACCAGATGGTGGGGAAGAGGACGGTTCTCAGAGTTGCTTCCCTGGTGTCATGGTTCAGATGTATTCTCAACTGGGAACGTTCTAAAATTTTTTCAAGTGGTGAGCTGTGATTCTGGGCAAACTCCCCATGAACGGTTGTGCATCTTCTCCTGTCTGGGCAGGATGAATTCTTTTTTTGACCTTTGCTTTCTATAACAAAACCCCAGAATAATGTGTACTTTCAAAAAAATCCTCAAAGGATTTCAAAGGAAGAAAATTTGTCACTTATAGCGAGACAGTCAGGGTTACTTTGCACTATGTGTTTAGTGTCATTTGAGAAGCTGTAGGGTACCACCTGGTCTCTAGCTGTCTCTCCAGAGGGGTGAAGACCTCTCATGGATCCTGTGCTGTATTTGCTAGATCTGTGTGGAAGTCTCAGATGCTCCAGGGCAGCCCAATGCAGCTGAATTGGGGTAAGTGAAAACAGCTCACAGCTACGTCCACTCGTCCTGAGGTGGGACATGTATGTTCCCATGCTTTACACAAGGTGGAAGGCGGTCAGATCCCGCAGTGGTGAGTGCAGTGTGAGGACCAAGCACAAAGCTTCCCCTGCCCAGTTCTGTGGCCCAGTTGCAGTAAGCCTGCAGAAACCTGGCAGAGGGCAGCCGGCAGGCCAGACCTAAATATGACACCAGTGAAAGTTATACCTAAATAAGAACTGAACTAAAAAAGAAGTGTAAAGTCATTATGGCTTAGATCACTACAGCCTCATTCTTGAATATCCTCTGGCTGCCTTTTGCTGTTTTGGCAGCACAAAGCTGCTGCAGCCGAGCACAAGCAGCTGTACTTGGTTACAAATGCTTTTATGTTTCTGGAAGAAGCAGAGTGCTGGTGAAGCAGGCTCATTCAGTGCTGTGTGTTAATTTTCACCAATGCAAAGTGGGTGTAAAGCGCTGCCTGATCGATCCTGTCCTCTTTCTTGCTGCGCAGAGGGGTAACAGCCCAGGGAGGCTGGGGGTTTATTTAGCTGCTTTAATGAAGCTGCTAACAAAAAGAGTAAGTTGTCTCTCGCCAGGCCTTTAGACTGACCCTCACTTTCTCTTTCACAAGGTGTGTGCTGTGGAGGATGGTGGAACCCCAAATGCAAGGTGGCTTCTGACTGAGAGTACAGTTTAGGAAAGCATTTCTAACTGGATGACAAAACCCAGCCCCCTAAAACCCAACCACCAAATGCTGCCGGAGCAGAAAGAGGCATTACAGCATGGGCTGATTTGTTTGCACGTAGAGAACACAATGCTGGTGGCAGCTGCTTTCTTATCCCAGGAACGAATTTAGCATCCCCTTCCCCATATGACTGAGACAATAAATTACACTTTAATCTAAACTTTGTACAATATTCCTACTACAATAGCTGGGTAATTTCCCCATTTCTTTTTTCAGCATCTCCCTTGGATCCTCTTTATCAGCTATAGTGTTTCGTGTTAAATGAGTTACTGGGTTTACCAGGTAAGGCATTTATGCTCAGCATAAAAATGAGCAATACACAGTACTCTCCTGAACATTATTTCTCCGTCAACAAACAGAGCAGATAGCTGAAGCTGCAGATTTACCTAGAGGAAAGAAGCGAAGATGATGTGAGGAAGTATCCTAACTGGAGGGGATCATTTCCTGAATATTCTGCCCATTCTTTAATCATCTCCTTTCAGTCAGCCAAATATGCATTTGAAGTCCCTGTGAAAAGGCATGCCAGACAGAAAGGATGGGGACAGGGAGAGAGAATTTTTATCACCCACCAGCGGAGCTGGGCCCACAGCCTAACTGTGGCACAAGTCTCTGCTGCAATAAGATTATGGACAGGAGCATGTCTTCATCAGGGGATCTTACAATGCCCAGCTCTTCAATATCCTCTAGCATGCTGATCAAAGGATGCTACAGATCACGGAGCTGAGTGCTCACCTTGAAGTAACTGAATGAATTTAGACAAAACAAGCACTTGAATACCATATTTCTGCAATTTGAGTGAATTTTCTAGATTTTGAGCTATTCATTGCTCTAGTGAGTCTGAAGAAAATTCCAGTTTGGACCAGAGTCCATTGTCATCAAAGCTGGTCCGTGCATTCATGCAGAAAGTTTATATGAACAATAAACATTGCCATGAAAAACAGTGAAGGCAGAAAATTCTCAGTAGACTCTTGTGCAAGTCATAGCTTCTGTAAAACCCCAGCGATCTGAGGAGAAGCAGATGTTTTGATTCTTCACCAGGAGGCTGAAATGAAATTTTGATTTGATTCTGGCTGCCATTTGTCTGTGTTCACCTTAGCTGTTGTTGTACATCATATGATTGTGATGCTCTTGGGGCATCTAGAACACCAGAGTCCCTCTCACAGGAGGGTCTGAAATGACTCAATTACAGTTAATGGGAAACCTAAACTGTTAGGAATGTTGAAATGTTTAGTTTGGATCAGAAACTGTAGAAATCTTTGTTCAGCATTCTGCATTCATGCACATTTCCATTTCCTGGTGTTATTTTCTGTAAGTCCTATTGTTGGCATTTGCATTTAATACGATCATAAAGTTTCAAGTAAATTTTTTAAATAAAGTGAGATGAAAACAAAAAAACCCCAGAAATAAGAGCTGTTCACTGCCTGTCCTGGATCACTGGCTGATAGGGGGTGCCACAGGACATGATAGATCATCTGTGAGTGACCACAACAATTGAAATGGGCATGGCACGGCAGCAGCATTCACCAAGTAGTGCAAGTAGTGAAGTGGTCTTGTTAACGTGAACAATTCAGATTATTCCTGGATAATTTATTGTCTTTACAGCATTAATCTTAACTGAGTTAGACAAGAATACATATTTGTTCATAGTACTTTTCATACTGCTATGTATGATTTTCACTTTCAATTTGAGAGACACATGTTGATTTGCATGACCACTGAATCACAGATTTTTTTCATACCATATTCCAGGAAAATTTTATTTTTATGTTGCAAAAGAAGGAGCGGAGACCTGAATGAGGCCTGTACAGGTGAAAGTTAGAAATAAGAGGCTACGGGGTTTTTTTTTTCCCCTTTACTTTTATATGAATTCTTACACATTTATGTTATTATATGGGCTTCAGTAGAGATGGTCTTAATAAGCAGTCCCCAAAAGGAGCGTGATGCTTATGCCTAATTTCTCCATGAAGCTAGGACTGTCTCTTGTTTCCTCTTCATTTGTCTAACCCTGGATCATCTTCAGCTCTCCCAGAGCATCTCCCACTTTCTTCATGGGTCACCAGTAGATCCTACTCTGTGGGGTCTCCCTCCTTTCACCCCATCCTATACTTTAGTCTGTTTTCTCTGACACACTCCCAGCTGACTCACTGCCAAATTGCAGTTACTCTGGTTGAGCTCCCTGGCTGTGTGTCCCTGCCTCCCTCCGTCCCTCCTGGCAGGTTTGTGAATAGCCCTGAGCTGTGGATAGTTGGTGTGAGTCAGCCTGCTTCAGGACAGGAGAGCCCACGTTAGCAGCCACCTCGCAATTGTGGCCTGTTAGTGCCCCATTGGGCAACGTGTGTGAGTAAGAGGGACTTCTGAGGTGGATTGATTTATGTCCCGTGTTTTTAAAATCAATTTGAATCCAGCTAGAGATTCTATGCTGCAATTACCCCCTTCCTCCTTGCTGCTTACATGGCACACCTGTGTTTTATATTAAATTGCAAACTCTTGAGGGAGGCAAGTTCTTTTTTTAAACTCAGTGTATAGTGCCTAGTACAGCTGGGGTTATTTCATGGGGATTTTGCCTGCTACTGCAATATAATGATTAAATAACAATGAAAGGAATCTCTGGGGCTAACACATCTGCCTAAAATCTGGATTTTCACTCGGAATTATATTGCTTCATGCCTAATCCCAGGATTTGCTGTGCTTGCCTAATACCATTCCATGACAACAAAACTGCACCGCAGCTAGCTAAGGGGTATTGATCACTCCATGAAATTTGAAGAAAAGCAGCAAAATTAGAAAGAGCATAATTAATTTGTTTTTCCCCAGCATTGAATGCAAAATGGTGAGTAAACAGTATGGGGGGAGCTCTGGAAACATGAGTCAAAAAGCGTGGTGTCCAGGGCTGTCCATATTAGTATCTGATGTGAACAGCACTGGGTCTAGAGACTGGATCTAGAGAAGATGCTTGTTTTTTTCTGCCTGACAATCTAAATGGTCAGTGGCTGGGTTGTCTATCATTTACAGCTGTGAGAGGTAAAATGGTGGGTCTCACCCAGTTTCATAGCTACAGCGCTGAACATTGCTTCCTAACGTGGGCACACGACTGGTCCTGTTCCTCCAGAGATGGAAAGCTTAGGCACATCTTTGTGGAGCGCAGAGCTCTCGGCTTGCTTTGCCTGCAACCAGCTAGCTAACACTTTGCAGCCTCTGTTGCTACAACAGCTTTTTTGTCTGCTTGTTCAGAAGGAAGTTATACTTTATTTCAAGTATAGCTTCATGGTAGTTGCACATGTAAATTTGTTGGGGTTTTATTTTTCAATGCGAGATAATACCCAGTCTCTGGCTAAATTTTATCTTTCTCCTTTGCTGCTTTTCTTTCTCCCTCTCTTGGGGGTTAAGAAGAGTGGGAAGACCTGAAAACAGCTCAGCTTCAGTTTCTTGTTCTAAATGGGCAAGGTCCAGACTTCTGCAGGACTGCACTGCAATGGCAGTCTCCAGTGTCTCCATGGAGAAAGGTAGCAGTTTCGTAGCGGTTCAATGCCTGCTTTTCAAGTGCTTTCCTCTGTACCTTAGTAATGATAGTTGAACAATGACACATTAAGAAGAGGGGGAGAGTGAGGAAACCCACTTAAGGATGATACTGGGGAAGTACCAGACCTGCGCCACCAACACTGAATACATGTACACTATTTACAAAGCAGGTATCACAAAACCTGGAGAACATAGGACAAATTTGTTTATGGAGGCTGCGTTATTTGACACGTGCCACTGGAAAACTGACCTGAAATGGAGACATAAGTTCAGTCATATTTGTTGTAACCACCTTCAGGAAGAGTGGCTTTGCTTCTCTGTGAGAAGATGATATGCCCCCAATGAGCAAGCACCAGGGCTTAGTTACATGTAAACTCCTCAGAGCCCGTAGCAGACTTTGACTGTGTTTAATTTATTGGTCAGTCTCTCTAGCAAGCGAATGGAGGAAGATGTCAGACATCGCCCAGTTTCACAGTTAATGGGTTCAGCTTGTTTCCAAGGTAAATATTGGACAGTTTCTAGCTCTTGGTATTTTTCCATCTCTCTCCCTATCTCTTTCTCGGTCTCTACAATAGTAAATCAACTGAGGGGGGCTGTGAACTCCTTCACTTCAACATGCTGTGCTCTGAACCACTTACTTGGAGTCACGTGGCTTGGATGGGATGAGGTGCCTTGTGTGAATGAAGGCACCTTTAGTCCTAGATGCTTGCGGTACGTTCATGACATTGGCCATGTCATATAAAACAGTCTTCAAGTTGCTCAGGATCCATGATTTTGGGAGGAGACTTAATGGAATCTGGGGATCGTTTTCCTCTGCTGCGTTGTGAGTTTGAAGAGTCACTTTCTTCTTTCCACCTTTTTCTTCTCTAAGTATTTCAGCGTCATCAGTAACATATCTGTGCTAGCTGTGATAGCTTGTAATAATTCTAGGAGTGGTGTTTTCAGAGTCGTTCTATTGATTTCCTCAGTTCCCTGGCTCAACACCTTTGAGGGAGCATTGATGAAACTTTTTTACACCATTTGGGCATAAAAGGTCTGGCTCAAATGGTGTCTGCAGATAGCCATGATTTCTGGTGTCCTAAAGTAATGGTCTGTGTTTTCTGTCTTGGTCTATGAGGGCTTGGCTCTCTTCTAAGACATTATCAACTTCAGTGGAGGTAAACCAGAACAAGGTAGTGGAGGATTTCACACTAAGTGTTTTACGTCTTTCTTTCTCCAGTAACACAAATTGTACTAGAGGTAAAGTGTGGAGCAGACACATCAGATAACATGTAGTACTGGGGTTAGGAAAAGAAATTCATGTGAGCAACAGTACACACCCTTGGGAGCACTGCCGTACAGCGCATTGGTGCACCCTTGCTTTCACTTGTCTTGCTGGAAGAAGGAAAGCAAGGCACTCCGCTAAGTAAGAAGTAAGATGACAATGTTTGTGAATAAAGCCTTACTTCTGAGAAGTCAAGAAAAAGCACATCAGCAACAGTTGCTCTGAGTGAATAATGTGATCTGAATTTTGTGATTTTCTAAAATGATTAAGTGACTTTTTCTCTTTCACTGAAATGAAACAATACATTTTCATTCCAGTCTTTTGTCTTTTAATGGTATATTTTTAATACTGTGACTTGAGATAAATTTCCTTTGATTCCACAGAACAAACGATAAGAGACAGAATTAAAAAAATCCAAAGCCTTGTAGTTGAAAGACTCAGGTGAATTAAACAAGAAATAAGGCTTAAATGAGCTGAATCAAATTACCTCTTGGTTGTGAAATTACCTCTGAGTTATGAATCACAGGATTTGGCTCCTCTTTCTCATGAACATTTATTTGTGTTTTTCAGCCCTAATAAGTTACTTTGCACTTGCTAATACTGCAGTTTCATCCGAGTTTTGCAGATGAGCTCCCCTCCTTGTGAGGCAGGTACATACTGTCTTCAGTTTACTGCTGATTAAGCCAAGGCACAGGGTAGCTGAAGGTGACACAGAGGGTGAGCCAGGGCAAATCCACTAAGCAAACGTAGGACTCTGACTTGCCTAACCTATAACAGCTTGACAAGCAAGTGAGCTCATTTCCACAAGGTCCTAAGTGTGGCTTGTAGGTCAGGTCGGTAGGTTTGTGTAATTTTAAAAAAGATTTATCAGTAGATTTGGGGACAGTATGAGCACATTGCTGGATTTTAACCCATTTCTTGATTCCAGCTAGGTTTCAGGCTTCAAAAGCAGCATCCAAAGAGACAGGATGTATTTTTATTTGCCTTAAAAAGAGCAGCCAGCATGACATCATCCCCTTCAATTAGGCAGGCACTGATCTCTGCAGTGGAGGGGGAGGGAATACACTGCCCCCAAATCTGTTGCTCTAGAGCAGGCTCTGTGGATGTGAATAACATAAGTGATCAAAAGGGAAAGATCTTCAGTAGGGAACAAATAGTGGGGTTGCAGAAGGGAAGTCTCTTGCTTTGGCTTTGCGGGGAAGAAAGAAGGGAAAGCTGCAGGAGTCATGAGAAACCAAAGCGTGAAATACTTACAGGGAACAAATGGTGGGTAGCTTTAACAACCATTTTAGCAGGGTCAGAGAAGAATAAAAGGACTTATTGAGTTCACTTGCTGAGACAGAGTTCACACAGTGCTCATTTGGCTGGCAGAATGGAAAATGGCAGCAATCCTGGGAGTTAAAGAACAACCCTTGGGCTGCAGACACATGATTACGTGCCAATGAAGAATACAGTGAATTAGGGACAGCAGAACAGAAGCAGCTCTACTTTGGTGTCATGTTTTGCCGTGTTCTTCATTCTGAACGTTCTAGTTGCTTTTGGAAACATCTAAAATTTCCTATAAAAATGTGGTAGTTCCCTCCTCACGTCCAAGTCACACTTCTGCTGGAGCTGCCATACCTCTGTTGCATGAAAACATCTTGAAGGATAGTAACAAGATATAGAGGGAGATTGAGGTTCCATTCATACAAGAGTGGTTATTTCCAAGGCTACTGAAATATCTTCAAAGCAAGAAGCTGTTTCAGTTCAAAGAGTTATCCAACATTGGCTCATTCTTACCACTGTTCATTCACGAAGCAACTGCCATCGTGGTTTTTATTTAGGGCAGGAAATATCCCGGCATCACAGGGCCTGTGCAACAATAGCACCCTGTCTTAATGCCCGCTATGTTTTTTCCTTAAAGTCTTCACATAACATCATTCCTGGCTGCAAATATTGCAAGAGCCATAGGTTTGAGACCCTTTTTCTTCGCAGAACACCAGATTATCACGACTTTTATTCAGGGGCTCAAAGAACATTGCCAAAAATCAACTTAACTTCCCACTAAGCTTCTCATTGTAGATGGTTGTAGCACAACCTCACTTGGCTCATGCATCATGGTCCTCAACCTGGAGACTGTTTTGCTGAGCTTCCCTCAAGGAAACTGGATTGAAGATGAGTCAGGGATGTGGAACTGGACCTGCATCACAGCAGTCTGTGGCAGCCCTGTCCTTTTGTGTCTGTGGCAAACGATCTTGGGGTGGACGCTCATCAACAAGCACTGTATGTAGACCACAAATGGTTGCTGGGGTATATGATGGCAGCCTGACTTCTCTTTGGGAGGCTTCACTCTGCCTCCTTGTGAACATATTCAATACAAGTAAATTATACTGCTGCACTATGTTTAGACTTGTAAGATCTGTCTGGACCCAAATCTAGCCAGCACTATTCCAGTCCCCTCTGTGGGGAGCTGTGCTTCTGCCAGGTTTGTGACTGTGCCCTGGAGAAGGCCATGGGATGGGGAGGAGGGGTGGGTTTCAGAACTTCACAGCATCTTGGCAAGAACAGTTTACAGGGGAGCTTATTTAATAAGCACCCTGAAACCTGGCCTGTCTGGGTAAAATCTGATTCTCTAGTGAGAATAATTCCTCCCTGAATATGATAGGATATTTTCCTGTCCCCTGCTATGAACTGACCCTGCTTCCAGCTCTGTGGAAAACGCATCAACAATGGCAGAAGTCTGAATCTTGCTGAACTTCAGCTGCTGTGTCTTTAAATAAGTGAAAATACCCCAAGTCTTAATTACTCGAAGCCTCTGGGTTGGACCCATTTGAACTCTGTTAAGAATGAAAGCCTGAGATATTGGGGAGACTGCCCAGAATCTTCCAGGCAAGAAGAGAAGAGGACTGAAGAATAACAGGGTAATATATGCGTAAAGGCACATTTGGATTCATGTTAGAGCAGAGGCTAAAGATCTTCAGTTACTTAAGCCAGTGATTATCAGCAGATTTCAGGTACTTCAAATATCTGTGGATAATCAAGGCTGTGTTTTGCTGTCATACCCAAGACAGGGAAATGAAGGTACTGAGAGGCTGCTGTAGGCAAAATAATTATCTTCCAGAGTTCAGAGAAGACATGGCTCAACAGTCCTTAGTTTTATCTGCTGGCACATATGTGTGATATTGAACTATTGCATGTAGTGAGTGTGAGCTGTGCTCAGGCCAGTTCTCACCAACCTTCCAGATGCAGATTCATACAGATACGTGTATACAGCGTAATTTTCAACCAGGTCCTAGGATTTTGTCGCTAGGCACCTCTCGCGTCACTTGCCCTCTAAAAGACGACCTGTTTTTCTGAGTCAGGTGGCTTGGCTGGTTTTTTTTGGTAATAAGCAGCTGTAGCAAGCAAGCTGCCTTTTGTCATTCACAACTCAAATTATATTCTCCTTGTAGTTCTGTGGGGCATTATAGCAAAGTCAATGAGGGCTTTTGTTACTCACAATGAAACCAACCAAAGTTTATCGCTGGCTTTAATAAAAGCATGATAAGGTCAGTGTTGGGGGCATAATCAAAGCCTCTATGGGATCTGGCATATCATACTGAAGTTTTTTAGCATCTGCTGACCTTAATTGATTTGCACACAGGACAACAGATTGACTGGGATGTTCTGAGATGCCATATTGTCAAGCCCTACCAGTTTTCTGGACATTGCACTAGAAATGTCTCTTCTTGTTTGCGTATCTTTCATCATGAAAGACCAAGCTGTGTAGAAACAAGCGAGCCAAATTCAAGCTGTGATCTCTTCTGCCAGGCTAGTGCCCAGCAGTTCTATTAATTATGTCTATTCTGGCTAGGGAAAAAAGGGCCAAACAAATGAACTTAAACAACACATGAGGAGGGAGTGAATGAACAACCATTTCTTTAGTTCAGAGCCATCCAGCTCCCTGACGTTAGTTGTGTGTTAGCAGATGTGGATTTGTGAAACATCTGGTTACTGAACAGAGGCAAGATATTTTAAAAAGTGTTTTAACAGCTTTTCCCCACAAGAAACAGTTCCACAACAAACACAATTCCATATAAAGTGGCTTATGTGGCAGACAGAAAGACTGGGGTGAAAAAGGGTATCTGTGGTGCTTTTCCACGAGTGGCAGGCTTTCTGGCACCTGTGGTCACCCAGGTCTGGCAGATTTTGTTCTCCACATCACCTTGAAAAGACCACCTCAATTCCCTTCCCTTTGCCTTCTGATTGTCCTTAGCTGCCTGTTAGATCAGAGCATGTAGTACCCAAACGCAATGCTGAGGAAGTCAATGGCGTATGGCCACTGTATTTCCTATAAGCAGTCCTGTTGGCGACAGGAGAGGCTTTTCACAGCAGTTTCGCTGAATGGATTTTTTCAAAGTGATGAAGGGATCTTGAAAGGATTACAAACTGCATTTATAATGTTGGGAACTGCCACTTTTTGGTCTAGGAATGTCATCAGAAGTCTTGTAGGTTTTTGGTAAGATACAGCCGTCCTATAGTGTTCCAACAATATCAGCTCCTGCCAAACACAGAAGAAAATCACCAGCCAAACCACTTGGTAGATGAAATGTCATGTAAGATTCAAATTTACCAGAGTTTCAGGTTAGTTTATTCGTTAGGCTTACAGCAAAGGGCTGCAAAGCTCAGAATGAGTTACAGCATCATGTTGTACACGGCTTTATCCACCCATGGAATTAAAAGCATTTTACAAAAGCTAATTGCTGCCAATTACAAATGAAGAAGTGGAGGCATTAAGAAATTTGCCAAGGGTAACAAAACTAGTCACTGGGAAGAGCTGGAAACAGAGCCTGGAACTCAGGAGCTGGGTGTTACTCAATATCCTGGGCCACATCACCTCCCGGCAGTTCAGAGGTGAAATCATAGCTCCTCTGAAGCTGTGGAGGTTTGACAAGCTGACTTCAGTGAAGCCAAAATACAATCCCGTAGGATTATTTTGCCTTTGTTCAAATTAGCCAAACTTCTTGAGACAGTCAATCTGTCTGGACTCTTTAAATGTCACAGAGACTGTAGTCCTTCCTCTGGGCTGGGGCATATTTCCTTCAGAAGAAAGCCCAGCCTGGGTAGAGTGGTGCCCTCCACATCAGCTGTGATGTGGCCTGCAGGCTGTACCAGCTCTGTAGTCTAGACAGGAGCTGATTAACTCCGTTACATACATTGCACAAAAAAAAAAATAAATAAACTTAGGTAAATGTGTATATTTTTAAATACATTAATTGCTTGATTTGTCCTCTTGTAATTTTTTTTTAAATACGAAACAAAAAGATGTGGGAGTGAAATTAAGGAAAGTTTCCATTGCTGTATTGTGTTGGTCAAGCAGTATTACAGCAGATATGAATGCCAATGAAACAAATGCACAGCCATAGCTGATGATGCAAATAAGCTTCTGTTAACTGGAGCTCTAAAGATCAGAGCAGCCTGTATTTCTTGGACCATGTTCTGCTCACTTTATTCCTTGAGGATTATAACTGAAAGTATCAAAAGCAGTGAAGATCTGGAAGCAACTATCTACTCATTTGTTTATTCAGTGCAGGGATATGTTTGCATTAGGCACCCATCCAAAGGCAACTTCTTCTATTAAAAGGGAATGGGTCACAGCAGGACACTTAGAAATGGATTTCTTCAGTAGCAAGCTGCAAACACCCATTATTTCCAGTTATTTTGTAAATGAATGAGATTTTTACTTTCTCATGTATTACTTAAAAGAAATAAAACACAAGCAAAAGAAGTCTTAAATATGTGGAAAAATCATGAACAGATTCATTTTCATTAAATTTAAGTCTTAAGTACTGTTAGACGAAGCAATAGTGCCAAGTAAGCACAGAAACTAAACAAGCTGTCTCCTGTATTTAAAGAGCAAGGATAAAGCAAGTTAGTCAAATAAGACAAAAGTAATGTTTTGTACTTCCATGGCTCAGAGGGAGGAATGACCTTTCCAAGATCATACAGAGCTGAAAGCCACCACTCTCATTCATCCTGAATCGCAACTTGCTCTTAAATCCGTGCTTTTGAGCTCAGTGGAACTGTTTGTGGAGTTACATGTCCAGAACTTTGTGGGGGAGTGGAAGAAGATTCTCAACAAGTCCATCCCTGAAGGGCATTTGAAATTTAGCTTTTGTGACTAGTTGAATTGAACACAGCCACAGCCCATGGAAAGGAAACTGAGATTAGGTTTAAGTTGCCCGAATGTGCAAACTTGCCAGGGCTTTACTCATGTTGCTTTTTATTTCTTCCAGGTTGAAGCCAGCACATGGACAGTTTGCATAAGTTGGCTGGTGGACAGTACTGTGTAAAGTCATGATAAATTGATGGTGGGTCGGAGTCTGAAGGACTGGGCATTAGGTACAGCAGCAGAGCAGGATCAGGATTTTGCTGTCTTTCTTTGAGACAGTTTTCCCTTTAAAGGTCATTTCAGCAAATTTATGTAATGTATAATAGAGGTTTTTGATCCTTCAGAATTGAAAATTAGTGTGCTAATCTGGAAGGTAATTGACAGTCTTTCAACAGGATGCTTAAATCACACAGTTGTTTTCTAAGCAAGGCTCTGTTCTGTGATACTACCCACGTTGGTCAAACATTCTTCAGAGAGGATGTCATTCTCTGTTATATTCTCTGCACGTAGAGATTGATAGAAGCAGAAACAGTAAGAGAAGGGCATTAGGAAAGTTTCATATTTAAGTTCTGTTTTAACTGTTAGAAGGTTGTGTCAGGTCTTATTTCCAGATTCAACGCTGGCTTACTTAGAGTAAAATCTGCTGTTCCTCAAGTATTATACATACTCATCTCTCATCTGGTCTTTGGGAAAGATGGGGAATTCTTATATGAATAACAGATAAGTGAGACCATATGTGGTATAATAGGTTGTATTCCTATTATGTTGCTCTTGGCACCTCTCATATCCTCTGAGTAAGTATAAAACTGTGTCTCCCTCTTCCCCCTCCTCACAAGAGCATAGACTCAGTTCTATCCGCCACTGTGCTGTCTTCTTATGTACCAAAAATCCAGCTACAAGCCTATCCTCAAGAGTGTGTATGTACCTCTTAAAAAGTGATTAATTTTAACAGGGCTCACAAGGGTGTTTAGAGCGAGAGAGAGATGTCATGGTGTTTGGCCCTTTTACTTGTTGGAAAGGCTATGCATAAAATGCATTTGAGAAAGAAATAGGAGTGCATAAATCCAAATCTGTTTATATTTTTAATAACCTGCATTTTGAAGGAGTGTTAAGCTAGTGGGGTGGTTTTGGAGATCTTCATATCTTCATCTGAAATGATGTTGAGGGTTCCAGTTTAATTGGTGAAAAATCAATACATTTAAGAACAAATTAACAGTAATACAAATAGTAAAGACAAATTCACATGGGGTCAGAGGCATGAAACTGATCCACTGCATTGCGGGCAAAACTTTAAAGAAACTTGCATGTAACCAGAACTGGGAGTGGACTTTGAGGGCCATGACTGTGAAGTAACGTATGTTGTTTTCTGTCTTTCTCAATGAATCAAACAACAGTATCTTCTAATGGAACTTTAAGGAACTGAAAGAGCCAAGCCCTGGGATGTAGGGTGCTATCTTAAGGATTGCATCTAATCCACAGCCACTGAAAAAAGTTGTGATCTTCAGAAGACCTTCCTGAAAAATTATGTTTGTTCTGCACACATATAATTTTTACTGGGAAGGAGGAGGTGGGGTGGGGTGGAAAGGAAGGGGGAGAATCTGGTTTCCATTGGAAATATTTTTAAATGGAAATTTCCAACCACTTCTATAGTTAACGAGGAAATAGGACATTTTGTTGCAAAGATTTCATTGGGAAACAATTTCCGTTTTTCATCAAAAAGCTTTCCAGCCCAATTCTTCCAAGCAGCTTTAGTTGTCTCACATAGCGGCTGCTTGGAAGCTGATGGCACAGATGGGAAACAGCACAACTCTGCTGGCCTCAAGAGCGTTGTGTCCTGTAATGGGGGAGCTTTACCAAATGCGGGGTGGTAGGGCATTAGGAGGTACTCAGAGCAGTTCTGATTACACTCGTCGGAGGGCAGTGGTGCACACACACAGTGACCTGCTCTGTGCTCTATCAAAGGGTTGCACAACTTATTATACATGGCAGAAAGATCGTTTCATGCACCAGTGAAATGCAGTCTGTTGTGGGTTGGAAAATAGCAATGGCTGGACCTCAGAAAAAGCTTAGATTCAGTTTGGGATACCATAGAAAAGTCAACATTTGCTAACAGTTACCAGCCTATTGGTATCTGAGACACCACATTTTCCATTTATACTCAGAGCAGGAAGTAACTGTGGTCTTTTCATATACCACAGTGTGGTAATTTTTCTGGCAAATGCTCACTTTTTAATGATGAACACTATATTTTCCATTGTTTGTGCTAGAGCTCTGTTTACAGCTTAAGGCAGTTGCCATGCTCCATGCTAATCATTCGTCCATATGGAAATAAATGTAACATATACTTCTTCAAACGGTTAGGAGAATACTCATATAGAAAATGTACAGAGGGACAAGAGAAAAATCACGGCTCCCAGTCCTCCTGCAGTCCTTGACTATACATCTTCCGTCTTCTAAGTCTGCTGATACATATTTCATTCTAAATTATCCTCATGGCTCAGACGAGATCAGTCCAAGTCAAGATGAAACGAGCTGATAGCTGTTCCCTTCCTTCCAGGTTAGCTCTTTCTTCCTTTCAGAGAAAAGAGCCTGTCTGTGCTGTGCAGTGTTTTTGGGGCCTGATGCATCTGCAGCTGAAACCCTGACTTCAGCCAGCAGAGCTGAGATTCAAACATCGCAGCAGAGCAGTGCTGCAGGCCACTGCTGCTGGCTGAGTCACTGCACCAGCGCTGCAGAAGTCCACTCGTATGGCACAGCTCTGCCCATTTGATCTCTTACATGGGGTTTATGTCAAAGCCTTGTGTACAGCAACAAGCCAAGGCCACTTATTTGACCTTGGGCATCTGGTTTTTGACATAATTTCTAAGCACTTTTAGAAGCACAATGAATAGGATCAGTGAGGATTTAGCTACAGCTATTTTCATTTTTGCCTCCTACAAATGCTGTGATCCATTAGCTCAGCTGGGGCAAAGGACCCTGCTGCCAACTCGCAGGTGTCTCTGCTGCTCAACAGAATACGACTGTGTTTCCTTTTCTCAAATGAATTATGGCAAGATTTTACCAGTCCTCTGGCAAGGAAGGAAGCAGAAATTTTTCCATGCTTGGGGATGGAGGGGGTCTCAAAATAGGGGCTATGTTCTATCCATGTGACTGCTACGTTGGTATGGTTTTTTGGGCAAAAGTGTTCACAGAGAAACTCAAACTCTCCCTGCCTGGAGGGAGAGCCTGTCTTCCTCTGCGAGAGCAATCACTATCAGTGACTGCTCCTTAACATGGACACAGTGAGGGCTTTTAACCAGTGGAGAAGTATTGCCAGCAAAACCACTAGTACTGCAGTCTGTTTTGGGCTGCCCAGGGATGCATGGTCCATCCCTTAATTGCAAGAAGATGACTTGGTGTGGCAGGAGGTCACCTTGGCTGAATGGGGAACACCTCTCTGAGTTTAGTGAACAAAACAAGCACTAAGAAGAGGTGGAAAAGGGAACAGGAGATTAAGGAGGAATATAGAAGCCTCTCCTGGGCTTGCAGGGATGAAAACAGGCAGGCCCAGCCTCATCTGGAGTTAGACCTGCTGAGGGGTATGAGGGGCAGCAAGGGCATTTCTACAGCTACATCATCAGTGGAAGGAGGGCTATTGCTGGATGGTGGTACTGTGATGAAGGACACTGGGAAGACTAAGGGACTCAGTACTTCCTTTTTCTCAGCCTTTCCTGGCCAAGGCCTCCCAGGTCTCTGCATGACAGCTCAGCACCTAGAGAGCTCCAGCATTCATGGCCACCCAGTGCTCATGAGATGCAGCTGTGGAGAGGAGCCTTGCTTGAGCTGCTCATGTGCTCGATGTATCTCAAAATGCAGTGGTGGCTAGACCTGACACAGGGACTGACACAAAACAAATCATATTGGGTGATAGCCTCATCCGGTGAAAGGGAAGCTCCTTTTATCCTTCCAAAAAACAGTGAGAGTTTGTCTGATGCTCCGGAGAGTAACAGATTTATCTTTGGGTGATGGCTAGATGATCACAACGCAGCAGCTGGCTCCCACTAGGCAGGTTTACAAGGACTACTCTCCCTTCTAGGCAAATACAGAAGGCCCAGATTCCACCTGGCTTGGTATTTTGCAGTCACAGGGAAATCAGCAGGGAGCTTGTATGGCTCACATGAGAGGCAGGCAGGACTCTGCCCTGGGGCTTTTGCAAATCCAGGGTCGGTCTTCTGAAATTATGGAAGTTGCATCTATTTGATGGCATTTGAAGGATCTGACCTGTTATATTTACTTTGCAGATGGCTTCATTGACCTGCCGCTGTTTCTATTTTTTTTTAATGAGGTTCTCAAGCAACGTTTATCTATTAAATCAGGTCATTAAAAAAATTACATTTCCTTCCTGAAGCCCATTGTGGTTTTTCTGTCTAAGAAAACTGGGACATACAACTACCTTTTCCCATGAGCATGATCACAGAACAGTATCAGCGGACACCAGGGTCATTCTTATAAAGTGAACATTGTCCCCCCCATCTTCAAGTTGCTAAATAAACAATGGGGTTCCATAACCAGAGAACAAACTAAGGTGTGTCTTGTCAAAATATTTCAAACAGAAAGAAAAACCTGACTGATTTTTCAAAGGGTTTTTTTTTTTTAAATTCAGTTTTCAGGGTTTTTTTCTCAGTTTTCCCAAATTATCCATCATTTGTCTGACTGTAGTTGTATTTGGGGCCCCAATTTAGGTCATATGGAGTGCTTGTCTGCATGAGCTCAGAGTAAGGTGTCAACTTTTCCAGCAGATGACTCTGGAAGATCTTGGGAAGACTCGGAGTCTTTGCAGCACACTCGTAAGCTGACCGCATCAAGGAACAGTACTGGCTGCTGAAGGGACTACCGGGGAAAAGCCCATGCCATGTTGTAAATGTTTTTGGCACCCAGGACAGGGAGGCTGCAGACAAACTGCCCTTTGAGGGTGATCCTGGGACTGTTCTGACTCAGAGAGAGCTAGTTGCAGAGGCTGAAAGTGTAATAGGGAATATTTTAACAGCCTAACCAGTTATGTTCCGCTTCTCCAGACCACTTCTAGGCACTGAGCCATTTGCTCTTGTAGACTTTATCATTTTTATTGCCTGCAACACTGATGCACTGAGGGTTGATCCTACCAAGTGCTGAATATCCTCAATTTCCATCACACTGCCTTTACTAGGGGTAATGAGTCTTCAGTATCTTACTGGCTCCAGCACTAACATGCTCCAAAATGAGAGTGCTGGATCTAGATGCTTTTGAACTTAGGGAATCATTGTGGCTTTAAGTGGGACTGCTGAGGATAATGGTGCCATTGGGTTGGGCTGCAGTGGTGGAAGTCCTGTTACTCTGCTATTCTGAGAGCTGTGCTTTGCCCTCCCTTTCTGAAATGGGTGCTGGGAAGCAAACATGATCTTTTCATGAGAGGCGCCTGGTAAGACTCCTGCTGGAAGCATGCAGAAACACACACATGGTCCTTACATAGGTAAACAAAAATCCTTTACATAGGTAAACAAAATCTTGGGATTAAATTCTAAGTCTTCCCCTTTTGTAGACCCAAGTGTCAGTGGATTTATCCCAAGTATTGTGAGCGTGTGTCTGGAGAGACAAAAGGGTTGAAGGCAGCTTTTAGAGCAGTCTAACAGATCTAAGCTCAAAATTTCCCCTGAAGCTGTCATGTTTAAAAGTGAGCAAAACAAATCTTTTTGAAGAAGAGTCATTGCCAGAGTGATTAGTTTTTGCACACCTTGTGGAGGGCCTTACCTGATGGTGTAGGGCACACTTTGTATGCCATTGCAGTCCTTCCGTTCCCATCAAGAGGTTATTGCTGATGATGCTTAACAAGCTGAATCGCCAATACCCTGCGGCGAATCTTCTGCTTTGTACTGCTGGAAGCACAGAAACAGATGTCCTGGACCTTCCTGGCTCTGTTCCTCCGATGCTTGCAGCAAACTTCACAGGTGAAAGCGTCTTAGCATCACCCACCATGCAGATGAGATCTCCATTGGTGACCATTTGTTCTGTTTAGACCAAGACCCACAAGCGTAGACACCAATCCAGTACAAACTGGCTAGCAAAAGGAGGCACATACTACAATCCTGTTTAACTTAGGGTCATTCTTCCACGTGGCAACAGGTTGTGAGGGGAGAGGCAGTGCCTCTGTGACTTAGCACTTTCACATTTTCCCCTTGGTGTGTTTGCAAGAGACAAATCAATAGAGAATTTGCCAAGCTGTGAGGAGGCTGTAAAATTTTACAGCCATGACCACAATACATATGAGCAGCAGAAGCACTAGTGAATTATGCAGGTTATGCCAGACAAGCAGTGATAAAACTTTTATAGCCCCGTCCCATATTTTGTACGTGTCACATCTTTGCCTGGCTTTATTAGGTTTGTTTTTTTAACTTTTTATTGAAACTAATTTGTTGCTATGGAAACAACCATATCCATTAAGCTGGGTGGAGCTTACTGACACTCTCTGAGGCTAAGATCAGTTCATCATTTAATTTTAATGATGCATTGTAACAGTTGCTGCAGCTTTGTCATCTCATTGTGGTTTCATCCATCCCTCCCATGCCCCTTTTGTTTTTCCCACCTACCTGCTGTCTCTGGGGGCATGGATGTAGTGAGGTTTTTTGAGCAGGAGCTCTCTTCATTTACACTGTCTTTTAAACAGTCTGAAATGTGCTGCTGAATTAATCCCGAAGCATAGCAATTTACTTGTAAGGAAGCTTTGTTTTCCCCATTTTCCCTGGTCAAAGAGAGGCACAAATAGGTAAAATGATTTCTATGTAGCCATGCAATTGAGCAGTAGTAGAGAGGGATTTTATACTGAGACAGATACAGATAGATAGATAGATTTATATACATATATATTCATTCCTCCTCCCATCCCCCCAGCTCTTATAATGCTGCGATTTACAGATTTTCTAGATGTGGACAAGAGCAATTTACCCTATGGTTACTTCTGTTTTCTTTTTGGTGTAAAAACTCTTTTGATACCAAGTCTAGAGGATCCTCTAAAAGATAAACTGAGAGTGAACTCAAGGTTAAATTGCAATTTTTAAGATCCCTACCATGTGATTTGGACCTGAATTTCTTAGTACAACGGCAGCCAGGCTGAATGTGGATTTTGGAAGGACAGATATATTCCTTTTGGGGGATTATACTGGAGTCAATTCCTTGTTTGCCAAAGATAAGTCTGAAATGATGGCAAACATTGAGTCTCACTCTTTAAACATCAGAGGGTGTGTGCTATACATAGAAACTGGGGGCTGGGGGATAGGAATTACTTTAAAAGGGGGTGAGCTGTCATTGGCAATACAAAGGCAACATGTATTTATCAAATGTCTATACTCTAGAGGGATAAAATTATACAGAAATCATTTTCTCCCCTTTTTAGAGGTGATCATTTGGGAGGTGGAACCTAATGACTGTTAAACAGCATTCGGCAGTATAAATCTGTGGCCCACCTGATGATTCTATGAAAGGTGAATAGTTGCATTAAAGTCAGCAGTATTTTTAGCTGTGTATAAAGAAAAGCATGAAGATATGTTTTTGTATTTGCAGTGAGTTGGTTGACTTTGATTTAAAGTGGAGATTCATCAGGTTTAAGATACGGCATCTTCCTTGTGATTCCCTAATCTTCCATGTTGCAACTTAAAGGCATGATTTAGAGGAATGTAATGTGACTGACTGATTTGGGAACAGTTTCTACTCTTGCTGTTGTTAACACATGTGTCGCCATGAGTCCTCCATCCTCGCACAGAGCACCAACTCAGTAAGCATCAGCCTAAGTGTCTGGCACTTGTGAAGCATCATCTGTCCTGGCACATACTTTTTCCCAAGCAGCGTTTGTTCAGTGCCGTCGGTGTGGCTGGGATGGCAGGGGCAGCCAGGTGGGCCAGCACGGCATGCCCTCATGAATGAGATGGCAAGTAGATAAAATACGGGTTAATGCACTAACGTCAGCCTCTAGATGAAGAGCCGTGGTACGTTTCCTGCCCACACAGTGCTGGGTTTCATCCAGATCCTTCCCTCCCGCCAAGTTAATCACTCTATTACAGCTTGTAAATGTTTTGAAATTATGAATGATATGTTTCTGAATAACTGTGAACATTTTCATGGGTATGTCTTTAAAATTTTCCACAGATGGTTTGGCAGTTAGGCTGTGATTTATCAAATATTTGAACTTTTGAGAGATCTTTTCATACATAGAAAATCAGAATATTGTTGTGAAAAAAATTCCTAACTTTCTAGCATTTCTACATTGTTCCTTCCAGATGGATGAGGTCGATTTTGTTATCATTTGGAGGGGAGAAATTCCAAGGCTGATGAAACAAATGTTTAGGCTAGTACTTTGTTGTCTTCGGGTTGTTGGGATTTATTTCCTTGGATGTTTGCTGGGTCTAATGTTAAACATGCATCAAAATACCCGGTGAGGAATGGGCAATGCCGAAAACAGTTGCTTGAAGCAGAGTGGCTTGTTGGAGGACCCTGTGGTGGGCCTGGAGGGTGCCCCATGCTCTCCAGGCAGCAAGAGTGGCCACTCTCGGTCATCCCCTGCCAGGCAATGTTTGGGAGCTCTGGGTAAGGAACCATTGCCACAGTGCACAGTGCCAAACGCAGCTCCTCTCACCAGCCCGTTTGCAGACATCAGTGCTGTAGCAGTGACGTGCTGACGTACCAGACAAGTTGAATGCCTGCATTTCAGCACTCTCTTATCTGTCACCTCTCCCGGGGAGCGTTTTCCCTCTCGTTTCCAGCCCTGCCCTCCTGGTGGGACGTGGCTGCCAAGTAGAGGTGTGGTAATGGAGACCTGTGATGTTAATTTTGCCCTTGTTTTCAGGGTATGCCGTGCTTCTGTGCCTGAAGACCCGGAGCAGAGCTCCACCAATGCTGCTCCAGCCTTTCCCGCTGCTGCTCTGCTGGTTGCCTGGAGTGGGGCACAACTGCACGTTAATGGGGGAATTGGCAGCGTTGGGGATCCCTCTGTCGTCCTCCACGCTGCCTCTCTCAGCCAGGCTGGGCACCTGGGGACCAAGTGATTACACAGCTCTGGAAAGAGTCATCCTCCACCGTGCAGGGGCTTGTGAGGCAAGGAGCAGACATGTGGCTCCAGGCCATCTCTAGGTGCCTAGCAGGACCTATGACCTTCCTGGGGTGTGTTTGCCATCTGAAAAAGCATAACACTTGTTTTATTGTTTTAAAGGCTGTTTTCACTGGCTCCCTATTTTAAACAGCTCTACTTGCAGTCCCTAATTTAAAGGTCATGTCGTGGCTCCTGGTGGGAGCAGACAGCAATCCCTGGCTATCGGTTGGCTTCGCTGGGGTGTCGCAGTCGATAGATACCCTGGGAGCTGCAGGCCAAGGCATGTGCTGAGGGATGAGAGGAACCAATGGAGTTTCTTATTTATTTATTTTCAAATAAAAAAAAAAGGGGGGGGGAGAGAAAAACTGAATAACCACATTTCCGAAGTCTTGTTTAAATACGAGCTGCTTATCCAAAGCATTGTTGCCTGTAAACAAATCCTGGGTCTCCTCTTTTAGTAATATCTGACTTGTCAGGGTGACATCTGGTAAATAACAGCACTAAGCTGTCTGCTGCAAGGAAAAGAAAGGAAGAAAAGAAAAGAAAATACCTCAGCTCCTCAAAACCACTTAAGTTTTTCCTTTATGAAATACATTGATAAATATAGTTCAGCTAGCACCCTGCTGGTGTTACCATGTCTGAGAGCTATGGCAAGCTTTCAAACAAAGCCAGCAAAACCTATACTTAGAAGCAACCTTCAGATTTTTCACGCAAAGCGCAGAAATGAAGTGGGAGTGAATAACAAAAGGGGGAAGATGGTGGCTCGCCTACGTGTGTCTGCCAGCCCAGCTGCTGTGTCAGACTTTCCTGCGAAAACCCTTCAAATCGTGATTTCCAGGAATGCAGCTGTGTCTGCGCCTCCCTGTGCACCATCACGGGTGCGTGCCCTCATGTGTCTGACCTTTTCAGAAGTGTGTTGACATGTTCAGAAATAAACTTTGCGATGTAAAGATAACGTATTGGATTGGGAAGGGACAGGAATAAACAAATCAGCCCCAAGAGAACAGGTCCTTTAAAAGCCATGGCAAGCTCTTGCAGGGGTCTGGATGCGTGCTCAGGTCTGGCAGCTGCTGCTGGCATCCTGCTTCTCTTGTGTCTGTGGGGCCTTTCTGGTGCTTATCGCTGCAGGATCGAAGCACCCCGCGTGCGTTCATCAGCTTATCCTCACGTCACCTCTTGTGGGGTGGGTGGGGGGAAACTGAGAGAGGGGGAAATGAGCTCACCTCCCACTCCTCTCACCTCAGCTGAGCCTTCTCACAGAGAGAACGAGTGATTGCTCAGCCTGGAGGCTGCTGCCACAGCTGGGAGAGCACCACTTCTCCTGAGCCCTCCCGGCATGGGGCTTCACACCTGAGACCACCTTCCTTGCCAAGTCTTTGCAAGCTGTATGTTTTTTAAAGCCTCAGAGGCTGCTGATTTCCCCTTTGCTGTCCCAGTCAAAAGTAAAGGTAGCACAATGCCTTTTCCAAAAGGCTGTCACCTTGTCGCAGGCGCTGTATGGCTTTTCATCAGGCTGGTGTTGTGAGAAGAGATAAGCTTCTCTATCAGTTCACAATAGCACCAGGACAAATAAAAATCTTTCCTGTGAAATGGAGTTTATTATTTCCCTGGACTGCCTGGGTGAAGGGCCTGTTGGGAGCCCTGTGCTCTGTGCAGGTGCCTTGGTGATAGTCCCAAACACCCTGTTTGGGAAGGATCCAAGGTGTGCATATGGTGTCCTCCTGCACATCGCCATGGACCATGTGTCAGCAGTGGCTGCTGGGTCATCTGGTCTAAGCTGTACAGTCACAATTCCCTCACGTATCTTCTGGACTTCACCCTGACTTCATCAGGCAGGGAGGTAAGGTTGCCAGGAGGTTAGAGTGCCAAACAAGTGCTCAAAGGTTAAATTCCTGCTTTGCCACTGACTTCTGGTGTTACTTTGGCCAAACCATGCAAAATGTGGTCTTGCAGCCCTTTTAATCACACAAGTAACTTTTAATCCTCAAAACATGTCTTAAGATGTAAATAGGAGTGGTTCAATTCAGTGCTTCCAAAGATGGGCAGCTTTTGTTTTGCTCCAGAGGTATACACCTTAGTCCGTCAGGAGGGGTGTTTAAGCTCTGGCNGTTGGGGGGGGGGGGGGTGCTGTTGCTCATGTTGGGCTTTTTAATTAAAACTCTTGCCGACTTTCTTGCATATGGCAAAATGGTGTGACTAAGGCTACTTCTGTAAAATGAAAAAACTGTATGGTTATGTCTGGTCATTTTGGGCAGCTACAGAAATGGGTAACTCTTGTCATGGACATTCATATCTGTTTAGTCATTTACTGAAAAACTTTGATTTTTCCTATCAGGCAACTGGGAAGCCACTGATCTGAGCCAAAAGTTTTGTGGATTTCTCCATGGGACAGCAATTTTTTTTTATTTCATTTTTAACTTATTGAAGAGAAAGTTCTTCTAGCAAAGTCCTAAATGATACACCTAAGCAATGTTTAACTAAGTTTTCTCCTCATTTTCTTATTATCTTTCCTCTTTTTGGAGCGGATGTAATTTGATTCTCACTGCTATTTTGAGAGAGATTCTCAGTGCTCTTTAATCGAGAGCAAGAAAATGGAAAAGTGCCAGAGAAGCACATGAAGTTTAGGAGAAACTGGACAGAGCAAAGTGTAAATGCTATCCAATTGTGAGAATTACCATTGACTGCAGAGCAGCCGATGAACATTTTCTAATCTAAGCTCCACTATTATAGCTTTATAGAGGATTTATCCAGAACGGTGACTTTTTTGGTAGTTTTCTGACCCAGTTCACCAAAGGCTAAGCTATGAATGCCACACCTTGCTGACTGCTTTCTTTAACATTTTCTGCTGTCTTAGCTAAATGTTGTTATTTCTGTCACCCGTCGTTCATTGATCACTGAGTCAGAGAATGATTCAAATGCTATTTGAACAACCATGTTTGAAGATTGTTTATCAGTGACTCCGTGTGTGTCTGTGGGAGGCACATTTTGCAATATGTACTTCACATTTTTTCCTTCTGATAATCTGGAGACCTGGTGGTGTTGCAGGTCTGTCGGCTCACCTCATCTCTGTGTGAGTCAACTTCCCCAGGGATCCTACTCTTTTCTGAGCTCCCCCAGTGAGATGCACCAGCAGAGGGTTAATGTTGCTGAGCTCTGGCTCTACTGTGCTTGCTTTTGCTTAAATACATAGCAAGTATGATGATCCCTGCCTTCAGGAGCTGATAGTTGAGACAGGTCCTACCTCTTTGCAGAGAGGGGCAGTGCAGGATGGGGGAGAGCAGCGTACTGCCAGCCCATGGGAATGGCAGTGGATGAGGCAGAGTCTATTTGGTCATCCTCATTCTGTTGTGAAATGGTCCTGAGAGACATCAGCCTTGGAGAAGCAGCTCACGGTTTCTTTTCTCCTGCTCCTGGGGCTTTTGCCAGCTGCTGGTTTAGCTGAGCCAGGGCCCCGAGGTGTTGATTGCTCTCTCAGGAGGGTGAAGGTCTATGTTCACCTTTCAGTGAAGGGCACGGCCAGAGGTATTTTCTGCACACTGTCACTAGAAAGCCATACCATCAATCAGGCTTGGCTTTGCAAGGTCTACAAAAGAAGAGCCTGGTGTGTACAGCTCTCTTCACTCTCCCACACAGAGGTTGGGTCATGCCAGTCCATGTAACCTAATAGTTGCCCCATGGGTAAGCAGTAGCAGTATCATATTCCATAGGAGAATGATCTGACCTTTCTTGTTTATATGGTAAGTGTGTCCAGGAGGCTTCTTTGTCAGCCTGGTAGTCCCAGCTGCCAGCTCGCAGCGTGTCTTGTCAGCTCCAAAGCTCTTGCCAGGGCTTTGAAGTTAACAAAGAGTTATTTGGAGTTATTTGGAGCTACAGGGTTTTATTTCATAGAGGACCCCTGTGCGTGGCTCAAATAAAAGTGTTCTCCTGAGTCAGAACCCACACATTCAACAGTGCTGGGGTGGTGGTGGGCTGTAACAGAACACAATAAATGCAGGTCAGTTTGTCTCTGTGTCCGAAACTCAATGAAGATGAACCAGTCTTGATAATTAAGGACAGGCCATGGGAGGTTGCTGCTGGAAAAATCAGCAAGAGCTCAGAAGGGTTTATTTTAGTTCTCGCTCAGTTGTGGAGCATGCAGGTAAAGACATCTTTTGTATGGAACCAACCCTCTCATCCAGCTGAGACAGTAGCGCCTTCCGGGGTTTAACACTGGCAAAATATTTGAGTGATAACTATTGTTCTCTGAAGAGACGCTCAGTTGGCTCAGGTTTTCCCACACTGCCCCGGTATCCAATCCCCATGGCTCACTATGGTAGGTAAGTAACGAAAAGAGAGGAACTGAAGTTCTTCAGAAGAATGTTGTCAGTTCATCTCTACTCAGCTCACAAATGTGGGTGCCCACCCAGTAGATCTTGTTCCCAGTATGCTAACGTGATATTTTTCTGCATAAAATATCTGAGAAAAAACCATGTTGCTTAATGTTCCACAAACTAATGTGTTTATAAACCAGAAAAATATAATTCATCTATCAAGCAGATTTTTTTCTTACAATTACAGAAGCATCTCAAAGCCCTTAACTTGTTTAAGGCGCCTGTGTGCTGGCTGTTAGACGCCTGCACATTGTCAGAGACTCTTCCCTAAACTGATAAGAGTAACAAAGAGAAGGGAGAATCCGCATTGTACAGGGTAAAAATTAAGTGATTCACTCCAAGTCACAGCTGAGATCTGTGGTAAAGCTGGGAACAAAATTAGACTTCCCAAGTCTCAAGCCCTTCCCTGCAAATGCTCCCTTGCTTTATTATGCTTTATTTCATCCATAACAATAAAGTAATACTGACTGTGCTAAGGGAGTCCTTTCATGCTTTGGTGCTGATGGCCAAATGAGACATGAATATATCTGAACAATAATTGCAACTGATTAATTATGGTTGCAGCGTACCTGACATCACATCTGTTATTCTGATGCCTACTCGGCTTCATTCAGGGGTAGACGATGCGGGTGTAAAACATCTCCCAGCATCCACCACTCGCTGTAATTGCATGAATGTGCATCACAAAGCAAAGCAAAAGGCAGACCTCTCTGCAAGACGCAAAACCATGATCTCGTGGGCTGTTTTGGGTCAGACTGTCCCTGGACCTGAGCAGCTGTAGGATCTAATTCCTTTCTTTTGTGGGTGCCCTGCCACAGGGGCTCAGGCAGGGCTGGGCTGCAGAAAGGGTGGGAGGGAAGAGAGGCACGGCTTTTTTGTGTGTGCCCAGGCCATCGAAACTGCCTGGCCAAGGGGGCAGCAGATGAGCAAACTTTAAAGGGCACAGTGTTTGTCTCCTTTCTGTCTCCTCATCACTTGGCTCCTCAGAATATTCCTGTGTCTTACTCAGGACCTTACATGAAACGGTTCTCCATCTCATACCAATATTTTGGATTATAATTCTCATTTCACTCCAGGACTAACCTGAGACCTTTTACTTTTTTTTCCCCCCTCATACAGCAAGCACGAGGCCAGCCTTAACAAGACCAACAGACAGTGGTGCTGTCAGTTGCTGGAGGTGGAGAAGACAGGCTGCAGTCCGTGCCCTCAGGAGCCCAAACTGAGCATCTGACCTGGGTTTCTCAGGACCAGGTGGGTGTTACATTTGCCAGGCTTTGGGCTGTTCTCAGGAGAAACCCTCCTTGGTTTTGGCCATTTTTTTGATTTGCCAGAAACGTATTCAATCCAATCCCGGGTGAGTTTCCCAGTAATTTTTCTTACAGAGGCCTTTACTGGTTCTTTGGGCAACATTGTAAGGAAGGAGTATTAACACTGAATTACTGCTGAAACAAGGTTTAATTACCAAGTGTGAGAAGTGAGTCAGGATGTCTCCATGAAACCTTTCTTGATACAATTAGATAAAGAGAAGGTAGGTAGCATTCAGCTTTCAAGATTTCTTTATCTTTGATAGCTCTCACGATCTTTCTCTGAGGCCCAGACTTCTAGCACGAAACTCAGCAATTTTAATTGATAGATGCAGATAGTACTGACAGATGATACACAAAGGTGTGGGTTGATGTATAGCTATTACCAGCATTCGTGTGGAGTGACTGGGGCACTCACTTTTGTCTTTGCAAGCCTTGCCCAACGAGTGCCAACAGAGCCCACATATTCCCACTCGTCCCCAGCACCAGGCATTGCTGAGAAATTAAATTACACCCAGCAGCAGAAGTCAGCAATGGAGGGCAGGTGGGGGTGGTGTCAGACCCAGTCAAAAGGGTAGGGGGAAGTTTTGAGAACATGCTCACAATTAGGGTTAAGTTTTCAAGGGTTTGTCCCTCAGATAAAGAACTTTGTGGAAACAATTCCTGTTTTAAAAAGAGCTGTGTGTCCATTGAAAGCAGTGACTGATGGTCATTAAGCACATCTGGAGCCCTAATCTTTCATTCAGGCCACGCTTTCTGTCTAACTAAGGAAAATAAATCACATGCTCTTTATTTATCTCTCCTCCTCAAACACTCAGAGATTTGAAAGCTGCAAATGTAGAAGCAGCAGAAGGAAATATTGTCTTTCACACAAGGCAAAATTCCCCTGTGAAATGCAAGAATTCCGCAGAGTTCGGGGAGGGAAGAGAATTTTATAGTTGGACCTTAGAGGAATTATGCAGCCAACTGTAAAAGACGGTCATGAGTTTGATGTCTGAGTTTCTCAGTCCTTTTGAACATCACATGCTGTCTGGAGAACAAGACCATCCATGTGTATTTTAAATGTTTTATTTATTCTTTTGATGTAATGATTGGATATGAATATAATGTCACTTAGAAAGAGCAGAGCCCAGAAAGAAACTTGTGCAGTAGGCTCGTGCTTCTATTGTTTTCTCTTAAGACAGGAGGAAGCAGAGCCATGCGATTACAAAAGAGGGGTCATATTCCTACGTACTCTTGTCTTGTGAATATGGCTGAGTTTATCTTCATGTTCCCCACAGATAGGCCTTAAGTGCCCTGAAGTCCCTATGTCATGTTAAAGGCAGTACCAGAACAAGGCTTCTGAAAATGATCTCCCACTGTGTCAGAACTGAATGTTTCATAATCTCTGGGTGAAATACTGTTTTATCATACTTCAGGATTATGTTCTGGAAGGAGATAATGTCTATGGCACTACTCTAATTGTACTACTGTTTTTTTCCCCTAGAGACAGTGAATGTCTTTTGTAAGGGCCAGTGATTTTCTCTCTGTGATGTGATATACCTTTTTGTCTTTAGGAACCTCTGCTAGCTCACCGTCATGGCTCATTATTCCAATTAATCACTGATGACAGTAATACTCACAATAACGATAGTACTTATTTATTCTCACTTTCAAACCAGGATGAGCCAACACACTCATTCTGTTTGTAAGTGACTCCAGCAGAGTTGGCGTGTCAGATTATTGCTTGACTACCCACATTGATAAGGTGTATATGTAGTAGTACATCTGTTACAAAGAAGATGCTCAGTGATTCCATGCAAAAAGGAATGACTCAGTTCTCAGAAATCTTTTATCTGTCAGTCAGATACGGAGATGACACAAGCTTCTCCACATGATCACCCATGGCATCTCAGCCCCAGACAGGTAGGGCTGACTAAAGGAGCATTTGTACACTTTATTGTGTCTTTGTGCTCATTTTAATTTCTCTGTTGGGATGCCTTGAGGACTGGCCCAGACCTGTGCATTGATTTGAACAGGTCCTTCTGTTGTGCCCTAAATAAACTCACAAACATAATAATAATAAAAAAAAAATCTGTATTTTTTGCTGTCAGGTTCCTTAGTGCACTAACGAGCCTTAATGGCCCTGACCAACCTCACCTAGGGCCTCCAACCACACCCACGGGCCCCAGGGTTCTATTTAAACTCAGCTCTGGGGCTTTAGGCTTTTTCTGCTGGGGCTGTCTTAGAGGAGTGCTGATCTACAGCCACAGTTATAGAGTACTTTGCTCTAGACCTCAACCTGCAGACTGCCTTCCTGGCTTGACTTAAACTCTGCCTTGTTGCTGTGGATCTCCCTGGCTGTCACTGAACTTGATCCTTAACCCTGTCTTGTGGATTGACTTCATGACTTCACCTTGGACCTGCCTCATCACTGTGGTATTGCCTTGTGGTCTGGACTCTTGGTTGGACCCGGCTGCCATCTCCAGGTCTGTCCTTCTCAGTACTATGGGGTGATGGGCCCTGGCTGTGAGCTTCCTCCTGGCTTGCCTTCCCTCAGGGAGCAGCACTGCTCTTTCTGCTCCCTAACATTTACAGAGCAGCCCACACCTCTGATATGAAAAGACTGCATATGATTTTATCTAGTTCGGCCATTTGCCTTTATGTGAACGCAGCCTCTCTGGAGTACAATGTGGCTGCCTGGTAGAAAATCAGCCTACAAAGCCCAACACAGGAGAATATGTGAAGGGTTGCTCACCAAAGAAACTGAGGAAATTTATCCTCTCTTCGCAAAGCCTGTGTGCAATACAGATCTGGTCTCAAGATCTCCTCCAATGTGGTAGACTGTCTAATACTCAATTTGTTTACTTTGTTGTGACAAGTCAGAGTCCAGCAGTTAATGAGCTTGTTAGCTGTTTCACTGTGTCGGAGGTGAATGTAGAAGAAATGTCAAATGGGTCACACAGATGTAACTGAGAGCAGAACTAGGCCCTGTATTTTTCATAAAAGTCACCAAGTTAACTTCTGAGGTGTCATTGCCACAAGTCTGAAGAGTTTCATATCTCTCATTGCAAGTGGCTAGGAAAGCAGAAAACATGTAGTTAACAAAATGATCCATTTTGCACTGCCTGGACCAGGTTTTCCTGGGTGAGAGGTGTTTCCACAGCTAAGCAAGTCATGAGGCAGTTTAAGCAGAAGGTAAAACCTTCACGTTCCACTCTGAGCTTCTGAGGACCCCCATGGCAAAGCAGTCCTCTGCAAGGTACATGAGAGGCCACTGAAACTTGCGGTCATGTCTCCTCGTGGTAGGTGCTTTGCATTTTCAGTTTGCTGCTTACCTCTGCTGCAGTCTTCCTTCTGTGTCCCTCCCCTGGGTGGACATGCTTAATGAAGATGGAGTGTGGGACAACAAGTGGCTTGACTCAGTGCTGATAAGAGCTGTATTTGGTGCAATAGGGTACGAGTTGCTAATTTCCTGAGGTCTTTGTGTCAGGGATGCTTAGAGATCTCCTTGTAGTTGGAGTGGAAATAAAGATGTAGGTGGCTTAAATGTCAGGAAGGTTCCTCAAAAAAATGCAGGGGTTCCCATTCCAGGTGAAGGTGTCAGTGCTCCTTTCTTATAGTTCTCTCCTTTCTTAAATGTTTGTGAATGGCCTCAAGTAGCCCAGAGTGGTTTTCATCCATTACCACTGAGTTCAGGTACTGCAATACTGCCTTTTCCTTGGGTAGTTCATTGTTTGCCCTTCCTATTGCTGTCATAATTATTTGTAAGGAGTTTCTGCTTTACTTGCTTGCAACATCAAGGTGAACTTAGTGTGTCTCTGGCAGCTGCAACTGTGGGAACAGAAATGAGTATCTAAAACCAGTGCATTGTGCATTTGTAGGTCCTCTGTGGCTCATTCCCTCTACTGTCGAATTAATTGATGTTATATCGTTGCTACTTCAGCTTAATACAAGCACAGATTTTGAACTGGACCTTAATGTCCTTGTGAACATTAACAAAGGATAGCGATGTGCTCTCAGATGAAGTAAAAAAATCTTTATAGATGCAACATACATATTTGTTCGGATATTAAGTAGTGAGTTTCAAAAAGTATCACCACCAGCGATTTTTCTGTTCCCACTGATTTAAACTGGAATGTGCTCAGATACTCTAGTAATGAGTAACAGCATAAATTCTTAAGTCAGACAGATAATTACTCTTTCAGACAAAGAAGCTTTGGGCTTTTATTTATGTCTACAGACTGTAATCTCTTCCATGCTGAGACTTTCTGGGTGTTTAAGAGATATCCAGTCCACTGCTAGCTCTACAGGGTGGTGCACACTTATCTCTAGGCAGTGTCTGTAACATATAGGCAGTGTCTACAGTAATGGTTCTCTTTGGTTTATGTAGGGGTGGGTGTCAGCGTTGACGTACTTTATTGCAGCAGGATGTGTATAGCCTACAAGTTGCTTCTTCCATCTGAAGAACACATTGCTAGTTGTTAAAATTATAACATCTCCTGATATGGCAGCAAGCACCTGAAATATGTAAATATGGAAGGATATGGTAGTGATGGAAATTTGGTTTCATACCAAGAGAAAGCGTGTTTCAAAGTTAAGTACTCTCAGTAACCTGTGAGTCCCTTCAGTCTGGTGTGTGCTTTGTCCTTGGGACCATCAACAATACTTTCTCCAGTGTGGTGTAGCTGTCGCAGAGTACTGGGCCCTTCTTACGCTTGAGCTTAGTATCCCAGAAAGTAAATGTGTTCAGGAAGGAAAGCAGTATAAAGTTCTTGCAGAGACAGACTCACTATGGCTGAAAGTGAGAAAATGAGAACTTTGAATTGATATACAGCAGAAAATCACCACCCAATGCACAGTGCTGGTTTCAAAACTGGAACCCAGGTCAAAACCTTATGTTTTTCCTCCCTTCCTATCTAGTCCTAATGTCTAAGCTAGTTTTTTTGGGGGGGGTTGTTTTTTATTCGAGGGGTAGGGAAGACTGTGACAAATATAGTAATTTAAATCAATATCTTGAAATTCAAGTTCTTTGAAGTTCCCATGGGGAAAACTAGCAATATAATCTATAAGGGGGAAAATGAGAAAATGGAAAGAGAAGAAAAACTTTGGTAGGTGTATGATAAGACAAATGCCTAGAAAATGCACTGCACTGTAAGGCTTCCTTACTAGTGTCCCAGACAGTCAAAAGCAAGGGTAGCACATGTAGGTTCATTTAGTCAGCTGTGTTTTAATTCAAAATTTCTTTAGAAGGAAGAGCCTCAGCACTGTGGGAGTCCCTCAAAGCAGTTTGAATTAAAGAAGGTTTCAATAATTAGAAGATCATTTGATGTTTGCAAGCAAGGCTTTGTGACATAGGGTGTGAAAATTCATTAGAATTTTTAATGATTAAATAGTCCTTTTTGTTTCTTGAGAATGACATTTCTTTCCCATCATCTCACCGTTATGAATACAGGAAAGAAAATATTTTTCTGGCTGAACATCACACACGTGTTTTAGTCAAAGGGTTTCTTTCTAAGGGATTTTGAGGGACTTACAACTAGCTTTTGTCCTTACTGCCTCTACTTATGTGGGTGTAAACATGATATTATTGCAGAAAAGTGAGTAACATCACATGAATATTGCTATGTATCTGCTAATCCCATTTGCCTTCCCCTTACTGTCTGTATATGATCTTGTATTTGATTTGTTGATGGCACTGTGGGAATGAGGTTTTCCATTTTGTCCAAAGAGAAGATGAACATATTTGTTTAATTTTCATGTGAAAGTTGAATATTCATCGAAATATTTCCTTTTGGATGTGTTTGTATACCCATTCCTCCAAGAAATTATACAACAAGCCATTACAAAAGGGAGAAGCAAAATGTTACATTTGGCTTGTCCTGGAAATCTGTAATCTGATATTTTTTTCAAAATGAAATGGTAATTGGAGCTGACACATTTCACTTCCAATGAAATAATGCTTCCTAACACTGCACTAGAAAGCTCTAACCAGTACTAATTGGGAGGCTAAGTTTGCACGCATGGGCAGGATGCTGGCTTCACTGGATGAAATCATTGACCTGTGTTTTAGTAGGAGTCAGACTTGATTAGTGATCCTTCCTGGTTTTGAAGTCTATTAAAAAGATGCATTTCTCTTGATTCAATGGTAACTTCTTCTTTTAAGAATTGAGGCTTGGCAAATTTCTTTCAGTCTTAACACAGAAATGAACATTTTATAGTCACTTTCTGCTGTCTGTCTGTGTTGGGAATCACCTGGCTCTGGGAGGCATACTTCTTGAAATGAGATATGAGCCACTCTGGCTCCCTCGCAGAGAGGTGAAGATACAAAAAACATGATAGCCGTATGTATCTCTGGAAAGAGAAGGGTCAGGGAGTAAGAGCAAGCTGCCATGCTGGGCACTTGTTTGCTGTAATCTCTGCAGAATCTGGCCAAGTGTTACAGCTGCTAGGCAGGCAGAATTACATCCTACGCTGATCGTCTGAAGGTTTCCAGTGATAATTGCCCTGGAAAAGATTATATTTTTCCTTCAAGGTCCTACTTAAAAGTAGCTCATGTTTGCAAAGTTGTGAGGGAAATGGTTTCAAGTGTTGTTCCTCTGCAGTTACTTGCCATTTAGAGAGCACAATGTGGGCTCTGGTTGGTATTTTATCATGAGTGCTAAAATTGCTGCAGGGCTGTGCAAGAAAGATAGTTCACTCCTGAGCTGATGCACGGGCCTTAAGAAGGAGGTCTGTGCTCCTCAGCTACTCACAGTAATTCCTGTACGGAGGAGAAAAGCATTAAACGGAAAAATTCACAGAAAGGTGACTAAACAGACCAAGCTCCAGATCTGTGAGGATGTAGAGCACCTAGCTCCCAGAAAAATTGGGTGGGCTGATCAGGCATCCATAATACCTTCAGGAGGTCAGCAATAAGCAGTATGCCTAGACGTAGTCTGTGATGGAGCAGGACACTGATGTAACGTATCCTCAGCCTTTTCACTTTTGTCTCCTCACTTGCCACTGTGCAAATTGCCTTCCTCAAACCATCCCTGGATTTTAGCTCTGCCTGAACTTCTGGATCAGGTTGACCACATGTATCAAAGAGACTGGTCCTCTGTTCAGGAAGGAGCAGGGACTCTCCAGGGCTCTCCGTTGGTTGCCTGCAACCCCAGCGCTGTGACAGGGTCACCACACTAAGCCGGGGATAGACCGTGAGCAGAAAAGTAGGGTAGACAATTCCAACAATCCGTGTTACCATTTTATTGGGAAATTTGGCCTTCACACTTCTTTTGGCATCTAGTACCATTTTTTTCTTTTAATGCTTTTACTTGAGGCTAGATTCTCAGCACAATCCAGCTGAAGGGAAACAGCTGTTGGCTGAAGTCCTCTGGAAAGCTCTCACTTGAGCTCAAATCTCACCATTCTTGGCACGAGCTCCTGCAGACAACAGGTGACTCATTTTGCTTTGGAAAGCGCAGCCGTATCCTCTGCTGTCTCCTCAAATGCTATAGGCAATTCGTAGAGCAATTTCAGCTTTGCATCTTCTGCTAATTGAAGAGAACCACCATGCTTCCTTACCCTTTGCAACAGAGCCAAGCCAATCCGCAATACACATTTGATCTACATTATCCCTTTACTCTTTGGTTTAAAGTAACACACAAACAGAGCAAATGAACAAGGCTTGCCCCCCTGCTGAGAGATTTAGTGTGTGAGCCACAGCCACTTTAAAGGAATACTGATGGCTACTGTAAATGAATTGGTAAGAAAGAGTCAAATGCCTCCACTAAATTACACTCCTGTTAAGTGACTGTTGAAATGCTCAACAGATTTACAAACTGGACCTACCTGAAACACTAAGGAATTAGCGAAGAAAGCTTGGGTGTGTTGCTTTTTTTTTTTTGTGTGTCCCCAATTGCCTAACCTCCCACACTAGCAGGATTGGACACTGGAGGCAAACAGGACAAGCTTTTGTTTATCCTGATTTATAACAGCATTTTCCAAAGTGGCTCTCTGAAATTGTAAACAAAATGTTCACACAGTAAGAGGGAGGAAATGCCAATATATTAAAATCAATGTACCAAATTGTGCGCTATCCTGAGATTACTTTTGGCCAGGGGATGGAAGTGACCTGTGTTTGGCTGAACAGGGATTGATTCTCCTCTCTTTTGCTATTTATGCCAACACAAATGTGTAGCATCTTTGACGTCAGCCCACAGAGAACGGGCACGAGTACAAGGGCAATCAGGCCCGTAAGGTTTCTGTTTGATCGCTACCTCAGGCAAGGGGGAGCTGTACCTGTGAGGGGCTGCACGTCCTAAAATAGACCATCTACAGAAATGCTGGGTCTCTGTGTGGAGTCTCTGGCTCCCATGACAGCACAATCCTGAAAAGAGGGAGAAGAAAGCAAGGAAATTTGGCCTACGCCCATCTTGAATAAAAGCCACCGTTGCAGTTGAGCTGAGTTTACCCCCCAAAAGTTCCTCTTTTTGGTTACGTTTTTCAGTTGGAAGAGTCAGATTGCGAGTATTTGTGTTGGCTTTCTGCCTTGGCTGTGCAAATTCTCAGGGTTGGGGAAAATGTTAGTAAACTAGTAAGTATCCAAAAACTGGAAGAAAATAGTTTGGGTTGTCAAAGTCTTTTTCATCTCTTCTGAAAAAATATTTCCTCTAGGAACACTTTCCTTTTTGGAACAGGCACCTGAAAAAAAACCCACAACACTGCAGGGGTGACGTATCTTTTGCTGCCACTGCAAAACTTGTTCTTAAATCTGGCTGATTACCTGCAGCCCCAAATCCTCACTTAGATATGTAGTACATCTTTTGGGGACTCTGCTGCTACAGTCACTGAGCCCATGCTCCCTGCCGACCATGCTCTGGCCGTTCTTGCTCCACGATGGTGCTCAGTGTGCTTTCACCCTCCAAAGCACCTGAAGGCACAGGTTTGAAGCCAAAGTTCAAATCCACCTGCCAGAAAGCAGGGGAATGTGTATCAAGGAGAGTTCTGTGGCTCCACCGTTTCCCATAGCTGTATGGATGTCACTGCTGTTGTTGCTGAGAAGAGTCGAAGGGCAGCCTTTTCTGCGTCCCTGGCACTGAGATGCCATGCAAGGTTCCAGCTGATGGAGCAGACTCTGATTGCTAGCATGGCAGGCTTTGCAGGCAGCTTGTACTGAGGCTGGTGTATGGAGGGGTGTGCTGCTGGTCTGAGAGGGAATAGAGGAGTTTTGGCTTGTAGTGTTGGCTTCTTGTGGTGTTCTCTGCTGCTTTTTTTTTTTTTAAACACAGAATCAGGTTTGGATTTGAGGCAGTGATGGAGTTGCAGCACAGCTCTGTCCTGGGCAGGCAGTGGGTGTTAAGATGATGATGGTCTGGGCTGTGCCTTTCTGGTGCCTGTGCTGGGTGCCTGTTGTGGGGAGGCTTTGGGCCACTTGGGTCCTGCTTGTCTCTCCTCGATGGGGCTGTTTAACCCAGGAGAGTGGCAAAGCCCAGCCTGTGCTACAAAGTGGACAGGCGGCCTTTGCTTTACCAACTGTTGCACCTCAGCCAGTGCTTGAGTGGAGAGCAAATAAATTAGTTAATTGCCTATTGCTATGAAACTGAGGCCTGCTGCTGAGGATGGGGGTCCTCTCCGGGCTGTGTCATGGTCTGACTCTCTAACGCAGGCTGGACCACACTGGTGTATGTACACAAGCACGAGCTATTTCTCCATGGAGTTTCTGTGCAGCAGCACACGCATTCCAGAACAATTCAATGTTTCTTAACGTATGGGTCTGATGTTAGCCACCCAGCCCTGTGATCTGTGTAACCCTCACCTCGTCCAAGCTGGTGAAATGGTGGTATTTCTCTTGTTATCCTGAGCTGTGCCCTGAGAGTTTTGGGGTCCATCAGAGCCCCAGCAGCCCCCTTAGGGACAAATAGCCCTTTAGTGCTGGAGTGCAAATAGTGGCTGGTTTGCAGTGTGGGTGTCCCATCTCAGTAGGAAAGGGAGCTGAGGTCACCCCCTGCCCACCAAGTCCTTACTGGATATACAACCTCCCACTCAATGCAGGTCTCAGCATAGATGGAACATTCGTGTTGCTTGTTTGTCCAACTGTGTGTGTTTCTGAAGACTAAAATTAGGAGATCAAAGTAGCTCTGGGGAAAGACATGCTCCTAAACTGGATTTTGTGAAATGCTGCTTGAAGAATTCACTGGTTTGGGAGCTCAGCTGCACGGGTCCTCAGCTGTCTGTCTCAGTGGCACTTTCACAGGCAGCAAAGCTACAACATTGACCCTACTGATTCACCAGAGAAGTCCTCAGTTCTGGTTCCTCTCCCTTTAGACTTCCTTTTCCCTCCCTCTCTTTAGCTTGAGGTAATTAAAAATAAAAAATGCTGTGTTATGCTTTGTCACAGTCCTCTGGGAAACTTGTAGTGGGATCCATATAAGTTTCATCAGTACCTTTATAGTAGGGCCCATGCTAATGACTGGCCTCTGGTGGGTAGTGGCAATGCAAATAAGTAACAACACTCGGATGAAAAATTCTGCAGAGGAACTGAAATGGTTTCTAAAATTCCTTTCGAAGTGAGAAAACAACTGTACCTCAGTGGAGAGCCTGCAGTGAGGGGATCCATCATGCATAAAGGAGTAGAGAGCAAAGGGAACATCTGTGAGTGCTTAATTCAAATGCTGAGGGTCCAGAAACTTGGTGAGCAAGATTGTATTTCATATGATCTGGAAGTGTACCAAAGAGTAATGGAACTACATAGGAAGCAAAAGACATGCTATATGTGGCTGCTTACCCTTTATGGCACCTGAATTTCCTGGGCAACTCAGCTCATCATGAAATGTCAGCATCAGAAATGAGATACACTCGCATATGAATTCTGGCTTACGCTGTTATTGCCAAATGTTATGCGGATGCTGCAGATGAGAAAAACCTACTTTCCATACAAAGAAATATTCACCATAATTGAAATGCATTTGTTTTTTCAAACCACGATTAGCAATCCACCAGAGCTTTTCTCATTTTTGTGTCCGTCTGGGGATTGCCACCTACATACTTACTTTTTCATTATATGAGGAAATAATAGATTTCATATGGTGAGAGAATGAAATTACCTCATAGGCCTTCTCTGACACATGTGGCAGATCGTACCTTCTCCCTTGGTGACAGAGTGAGTCATTTTGGAGTAAACTTGGCTGGTTTGTAACTAAGTGAGCAGGGAATATATTTTTGAAGAAGTTTGAAAATGGGCTCAAATGGGGGGGGTGGAAGAGTTCAGCTGTTTGCATCATGGCTTGTTCCTGTTCCACGACTGTTCTAGCAAATTCATCTGGCAGCTCCCAGCCCCGCTTGCTGACCACTGCTTTACATCATCCCTGCTCCTGCCGGCGCTGGTGCTGTGTTGTGTGGGGCGAGGGACTGCTTGCTGTGCTTGGGAGGCTTGTGATCAAGGCCTGCCTGTAAATCTGGGCTCACCCCATGAAGCTTCTCCTAAAAATTGCAGCCGAACAATGGGGGAACTGAACCAATCCCATGTGAACTATGCCACAGACCTTCAGAAGTGCTTAAACACCAGACTTCTCATCGTGGTTTCAGTTCATTTATTTTCCTGCTTGTTTTTTAATAGCTACATTGAAAAAAAAAATCACAAAAAAAGTGGTCACATAAAAGCAATCATAAAAATCACTGCGCTGTGTTATGATTTCTGCCTTTGTGCCCATAGTCCCAGATTTTACTCAAATGGAACAGGTAATTCCAGTAAGATCCTTGTGGCCAAGTTTTCAAGCTTCTGCTTGAAGCCCATGGACATAGTTAAGGTGCTCCAAAACACCTCCAACCCAGCATGTCTTCACTGAGATGTTTGTTAAGGGTTCAGAGCCTGCTCTATATGCCTGTGTGAAAGCTCTAGAAAATATAATAATAAATTTACATGCCCAGCTCTCAACTTCTTTTTATTTTCTAGACTTGCTTTGGTTGTAGAATTCTCTGGAAATCCTTCGGCGCAAAGATGTCCAGTATCTAGGACCCCAGCCCATCTCCCTGACCTCCACTGGCACATTTGACATGAAGTCTATCAAATAAAAAAAGAAAAGAAAAAGACTTTCATAAAGTTCTTGCATACTGTAAAGCAAAGCCTTTTGATGAGTGAAGAATAATGCTTCTTGACATGGGACAGGCTAGGTGCCATAGTCCGTTTTGCCTTTGCTACCTGATCTTGGCCAAACTACTTCCGTGTAACTGAGCCTCATTTTTAATTCCCTCCTCCTGTAAAAGAGAGGGATGCTGAGCATCCCGTGTAGTGGGGTGCTCAGATCTCATGGGAGTCAAAGCCTTAAAGTTTTTTGGAGAGGGTAAAGATAGCAGATTCACTAATGCTCAGATAGGCACATTTTCTAAGTTCATTGGGTGTTTTGTTTAGAAAAAACTTCTGTGAAGATTCAATAAAAAAAATTCTCTTGGAGTTTCAAAATGAAATATTTTGATTTTTTTAGTTGGAAATGTCTTGTTTTGCAATACTCTTCAATGTGACTTAGATATTAAATATTTTTAAATGGCTGGAATGAAAACTTTTTTTGTTTGTTCTTAAATATGGTTCACTTAAACTTCTTCAACATCTTTTAAAATGCATCTAGATTTTTTCTAGTTGGAGCTGAAATGTCATTTTGTCACATCTTTCATAAACTAAGAAATCTTTATTGCTACAGCTCTATCCATAAACTCACTAGGAATATACACTTGCTGTACAAAAACAATATTAAATTTACTGTAGAAATTGGCCACTTTGACTTATCTGGTCAACCCTGTATAAAGCATGTATAAAACTGAAATCAGATACGTTACCCTCTGGACTCCTCATAAGATTGATCTGTGCAATCTACAACTTAAGAGACGAGGTAAACCTGAGACTGTGGCTGCAATTGCCTTTCACTTAAAATATGATGCTTTGTTGTAAATGATTAATGATCGGGAATCTCTCACCACCTCTGTTTGCGGAGCTGGGTTTGGCTTTCGTGTCTCTCCCCAGGACTGAGCTCTGGGCACAGTTGTTTTTGATAAGCCCTGGAATTCCCAAGCTGCTTTTCTTTTCTGCAGAGTGATGCTATCATGATTTATGAAAAAATCGGCTCCTGAAGTTTGTTTTGCTTGGCATGCAGACAAAAGACTCCAAACACATTTTTTTAACAGAGAAAGGTTAGGTGGGAGGCTTTATGCTGTGCTGCTTGAGTGGAAAACTTTGCAGCTAAATTGAGAATAATATTTTTCCATCTAAATTGACCTTTATGCTGATATATCCTCTGTCATCTTGGGCTCTTTTAAACTGTGCCGAACTTCTACAGGCTTATAGTTGTCCTTTGTCACTTGCAAAGGAGACAAAAATACTAAGGACCTTGTCAAAGAGAGACACCTTCGTTCCTCTTTGAAATTAAATGGGACTGTGCTTTGGCCTCACTTCCAGCGCCACCTGTGCCACTGCTGCATCTCTGCGTTGCCCCTTCATCAGTATGGTCTCATTTGGGCATGCTGCGTCCACCTGCTTTGTGTTTCCTGAAGGCACTCAGGGCAAATTTCTCCTCATCGGCATCTCTGCCATGTTTTGCTTGGCCCGTTCTTCGCTTTTGGCAGAACTGGGACATTTAGCTGCTTGTCTGGGGGGAGGGAGTTGCGGGAATAAGTGAATTTGTGATGCTCTGAAAGCGAAGATGCTATGTGTGGTTTTGAGGAATGGACATTTTGAAAATAATGTAGTTTAGAAAAAATGATGGAAACAACAGTAAAATAGTGGAAGGAATTCTAAAGAAAACTAATAATAAGAACTTGCTGAAGCAGTTTGTTTTTTAAAGTGGACTGGATCTTTCTCCCCAGTCTGAGCTCTTGGTAATGGCATAACAAGTATTTCTAAATATACAGTGGCAGAGGCACATGGCTCTAACTGTTCTGCATTATAAACCCCATACAGACCATGGGGGTATATCCCTCATGCTGTAACACGGTAAGCTTATCAGTAGGGTGGGAGTTTTTTGGTTTGTTTTTCAGTGGTGATACTAACTAGTCAAAGACAAACAGATAGTTTGAGACTTGCAATTTCTTTCATCACTGGAGTTGGTCTGGAAACTTCTAACACAACTTTGTTTTTTATTCCCATCAGGAAGGGGAATTAATTAAAATAAAAACTTTCTATAAAACGGTCCATCACAAAAAATAGTTCTGGGAAAACCAAGTTGGTGTCTCCCATCTCTGCTCAGGGCTGCAGGTTGGTGGGAAGCTGCACCCTGGGAGCTCCCAATGGAGCCCCAGGCTCTGAAGCAGCAAGTCACACAGATGACTCCAAGACTAGCATTTACGCTTTGATGGAAACTTCAAAATGCTGGGCTTTTCTGTTTAGTGGCTATTTTTAACCAAAGTGAAAACAAATTTCAAGAATGCATGGAACGTCTACAAAGTAGAATTACCATGAAATCCTGGAAAATGCTGAGTGGAGATTGTGCCATCTCCAAGGTTAATGTCTGCCCCTGTGACATACTTACCATTCTGTGTGTGCATGTATTGGAGCTTCAGGTCAAATAGTCTGAAATTGTGTGTGTCACAGCCCCCCCCTGCCCCGAGTGGTGTGCTTACAGCAGCAAACAGGATGTGGATGTAGCATGAGGGATCCTGGGAGTGTCTGGGAGCTCCAGGCTTACTGATGTTTTGGGGTACGATGTAAGGAAGAAGACTGCTGATGTCACCTCATCCGTCTTGGTTTTGGGGAGGAAGCCTTTGGAATGAACCATCTCCTGAAAAATGCCTAGGAGTTGTATTCAAGCAGTCCAGACAAAACCAGCTGTCATTGAACGATGTGATTGATGAGGATCTGCTTCTCCAGCTTTGATTTAGCAGTGACACAATACCCTTCTTTACTGATGGTGCTCAACCCGGGATGGTGTGTTTCACCTCAGCCTAAGCAAGAGCTGTTCATCAGCTGAGTTGACAGTAGTGAGTTGCTTCGGAGCAGTGGTGTAGTGGTGAAGCTAATCCCCCACTCGCTGCCGTGTTGGTTTGGTTCACAGAGCAGTTTTGGTGTGTGCAAACAAGAGTCTTAAGGGAGGAAACACAAGTGGAAGCTGTGCTCTGTACCTCTTGGCATCAGCTTCCTCAGCCTCTGAAATCCAACCCTTTGAAAGCAATTTGTAACTTTTAACTGAAGTTGCCTGCATTTCTGAGATCCTATTATTTTGAATTTAGCAATCCACTGTGCTTTGTTACTTGCACAAAAAGACGGGGTGAAAATCTACCTCTTCTGGTGATGTTTTAAGACTGAGCAGAGGAAAGGGATGATGTCAATCATGTGGGCTTAGCTGTAGATGTAGAAAGTGTTTCTGGTTTTATCTGGTAGAAATGGCTGGGGAATTGCAAGGAGCAAAATGTGTTCCTGCCCAAACCCAGATTAATGCCATGGGATTCAAGTGGCCAATTTCCTTTAGGTTCATTTGCAGATCCCACTATCCATAACCATGTTTGCGGTCGTATAGCAATTTTATAAACTCCATAAAGCACCACTGAAATAATTCATTTGTGGATGACCACCAGTCAATTTGTCCATATTTGGAAGCTTCCAAACAGCCTTTTCCTTCTTATTTTCACAGCACAACTCACTTTTATGAAACCTGCTTGAGCCTCTGAGTTTTAGGCCAGAAACAGAAAGAAATGTACAAAGAACAACTTTTATTTGGATTGCATCTCAGCAGGCAGTTTGCTTCTGTAAGGTTAATCTGACCTGGGTTGTTCCAGCAAGCAGAAATATTTTTTTCATAGAAGGATGTTAATCAACCTGTCTCAGATTTTCAGATTAGAAGCAGACTTCTTCCAGCCTTCTCCAATGTATAGTTCACAGATAAAGAGCTTGATTCTTTATCTCTTATATCTGAACAGCTCTTATTTACATCAGTGTACATTGAGAGTGTTTCACATTAAGCTAATATAGTTTCAATGACACGGTAGTGGTTTAAGACAGGGAAGCTGAGATGTATCGCTTATTGGGGATTCACATAATGTTTGGAAATCACTTACGGCTTGGTTTCTTAAGGTTAGCATGTGCATCTCCTTTACTAAAAGAGACATTCCACCTTTTGGAGTTAATTTGTGCCTCCCTTTTCAACATGTTTCTCTTAGCTATTGATCAAAATACTTCTCCTGTCCATGTAAATACTCCAACAGGGCCAATTTTTTCCCCAGTGCATTTTTTCCTCGCTGGCTCCTTTGGAACAGTGTCAGGAATGAACTTGTTTCATTGTTTGTTTCCAGTTATTTCTGGGATCGTGCATAGAATCCCCACAGAGCCTTTCTTAATTTTCCTCGTAGGTAAAATAATTTTCTTGCTTGCTGTTACACAATGTGTTATTCGCTTCAATTTTATTGAAATGATTTTGCTGGCTTTCACACATTTTATACAGTTGTTACCCTGCTATGAGAGCTTGCTTGCTTTAACAAAGCAAATGGCTTGCAAAGCATTCTGCAAAAAAATACCAGCATTCAGTATAACACTGTTAAACTTCCCTAACAATTCTTTCACTGATGAGCTTCACTATTTTTCTCTGGGCCAGTTCCATTAATGCTCTTGTAGGCTGTATAGTGGTGCTGGGCCGGTAGCCCACGCAGTGTTTCTTTTGGCCTTGTAGATGTATTCTGTGGATCACCAGTCTGCGTAGCAATATTTATAAGCATTTCTCTACCTTCTGCTAATAAATATGGAGAATTGTTTTTCTCCTCCTGGCTATATGAAAAAAATACAGTGCTCTTGGTTTCCAGTGCCCGCCCTTAGCCTGGTCACACTGTAGACTTTGGCTTGCTTGCCTCTGCTCTTGCCTTTTTTTCTCCTCATAGCTTGGAAGGAGTGCGGTATTGTTGGGGTACATGCTTGGGTCCCGAGGACACTTGGTGTGTATCTTTTTCCATCTTCCTTTTTCCTTTCCCTTGGCTCCTGGCAGGCTTGTGATCAGTTGAAGTCAAAATAGCCAGCTGAATGGCCACAAAATTCCCTGATTGCTAGTGATGACCCTGTTTGTACCGGCTCCATTCCTGCTGAGGAATATCTTTTCCCCGGAGGGAGTTACTGTGGGAATGAACTGGCACTTGTCTGGATCACAGACAGCAGAGTCAGGCGCTGTGGAAACTCTAGGCCCTTTTTGTAGAGGTTTTCTGTTGTGACTCGGACCACGTGGCCCCTTGGGGCAAGCCACTGCATAGCTCCTCAGATGCTGGGATGCCTGCGCACTGTGCACAGGATGGGCAGGCTACCTGGTACCTCTCGTGCCCGTTCCTGGGCTAGAGCTGATGGTGCCCTTCCCCATGCTCCAGGAGTGAACCTCAGAGCAGCCCAGCTCTTGGTTTCAGCTGAAGCTGCTGCAGTTCTGGAGGTGGTTGTTGGGATGGGATTAGGAGGTCAGGAGGGATGTGCAGCACTGCACCCCATTACCCCGAGATGATGTGGAAGGCCTCTGGGGAGGCTTTCATGGCATGGCTGGACAAAGTCGTGGTTGACCTGGTCTGGCGCTGGTGATAGTGTTGCTCCAATTGTGGGGCTAGACTAGAGACTGCCAAAAATCCCTTCCAACTGACATTTCTATGATACTTGTTTTGTTGGAAAACCAAACCGACAATCAACCAGTGTAGCACATAAATAAAAAGAACAGAAAAGCTGCAATGTGAAATAAAACAGAACCACAAAGGAAGAAATGAGATGAGGGAATGTCCAGAGGTTTTGCAATAAATTCTAATGATGGATTTAAGCAGAAAAGAAAGCGACCAAAGACAGGCCTTTGAGCATGGTAAGGGAAATAAGTTATTTATTGGAGTTAATGTTGAAGTTAATGGGACTTTACAGCAAGAAGATTACAGCAGCATCTGTCAAAAGCTGCGGTGACAGACATGGTAGTAAAACAATAGCCAGAAAGGTGAAGGAGAAACAGAAATGTATTATAGCTGGGGCAGTTGTAGGATGAAATGAGTGAAGCACAGCGAGACAGCTGTAAAGCTTTTTTTTTATAGCTATTCTCCAAAAGTGATGTCTCACCTTCAAAGACCTATATCTTCAAAGACAAATAATTTTGGCTAAGGAGTCCTTGAGACATTGCTGTACAATTAACGTAAAGGCAAATCCCTGTTGTTGTCCCCCCTGTATGTGCTCTGTAGATCAGTTCCAGGGAGGTGGCACTCCGCTCTGCAGCAGAGGGTGGTGACATAAAGTGCAGACTGACTTGTGGTGCCAGTATGTAACACACTGTGGGTCATGCCTGTGGGCACTTGTTGCCTTCCAAGGACAGAAGACTCCTGAAATCTGTTGCCAGGAAAAGTGGAGCAAATGTTCAACAATTACGGGTAAGGGGAGAAGAAAGAGCATGACTCTTCCTCTTCCACTTGTGGGCAGAGGGTGGAGTCATTCAAGATGCATTCTTGATGTTATTTTGGACCCTGAGAAAGCTGCGTTTCTCTTCTCTTCCTCTTTTATTTATTTACGCAGTTTTGGTTGCCACATAGGAACCTTGAGGAGGTCAGGCTTCTTGCAGCCCAACCCTCAGAACTGTTGAGTGAAACTTATGTAAATCCTGAGAACGTTATATGTGTGACAGAAGCTGTTCAACAATGATCTTCCTCTGGTACGACAAGGATTCATTAAATGTAACTGCTTGGGGTCCAAGAAGGGCAAAACGACAGGTGGAGGCGCTTCAAAAAGCAGCTGGAATGTGGCAGCCGATGTCACCCGAGCCTCATTTGCTCCAATAATGAGGCGCACAGTGATACAAAACCAACACGGCATTTACAGTTATGGCATGATAAACGTTCTCCTGCGCTTAACAGCGTATCACATAGTTTTTATTCCTGTACATGGAGATTAAAATAATTTGATACGAGACCTTGTTTTTGCTCATCCCACTAACGGCCAGGAAGTGTTCGTAATTTGGTCAAGTGCATGAGTGAACCAGCCATTTGACAAAGCCCCTGAAGTTGCTGTCATCTGCTCAGCTGCCCAGTGTGATGAAATGATTGGGTGTATCTATGGACACAGCATGGCAGAACAAGGATCCACGTGCACTGTGGGAAGCACGGTACTTTTTGTTCTCTTTAAGTGGTGAGACAATCTCTTCTTGGCAAGCTGTATGAGGTTCATGTCCTACAAAGGCCATGGGCAGGTGTATAGCTTCCAGGAGATGGTCTTGATTATTCCATTGCAAGAACAACAAAGTGGAAGTTATCCAAAAGTCTGGTGTCCAGGAGACAGGGAGCAATGCCCAAGTAGCTGTCTTGCAGCATGTCCTCGAAACCTAATGCTTGGACCTGATGAAAGGTGTACCATCTGTGACCAAAGAGACTAAGGGCTTTTCTGAGATTATTTCCATGAAGAGTTTGTGTCTAGCACAATGTTCTATGAAGACAGACTTGGAAAAGTAAATGGTTTTAAAGCTATCACAGACTTTGGAAAGAAAAAGCATCTGGCCTTCATGAAGGAGCAAGAAATAACCTAAGGATGCTGATTATACCATTGTGACTTAAAATAAGTCAGTTTAATTCAGTGCCTGTCTGAGTCTTAAAGCAGACATACATTAGGTACTGTGATTATGGTGAATATAGACTCTTCCGGTGCAAGTACAAGGGGACATACTGTTTCACAGGATGCCTCAAAATGTTAACATTTGCTTTTGCTCCACCTGAACTTAAAATGGCAAGTGTCTTTGCAGCAGAGAATGGTAAACAGGAACACAACCCCCCCACTAGGTATTGTCTGGCTAGCACTACAATGCTTGTGTGTAGAAGTAAGGCTTTCAATTTCCAGCAGTTAAGAAAGCACTGGTTTTTTTTTTTAAAAATATTAATTCCGATACCTGGAGCTAAGGTAGCTGATTTGTCAGACTAATCCCCAAACCCTTCCAGTGCCAGTGGGTCCATTTACCCCAATGTTTATTGCATCTAAGCTTTCAGGATACTGTGATCATAACCACAAATGGAATAGAAGAGGAATAAGCCTGTGGTGAATTCAGAGCTGGGGAAAAAGCAAGCGAGCACAAAATATCTGTGGTTTGACATAGCAAAGGACAGTCTTTGCTCGGGGATATTCAAGTTGAGCATATTGATTTCTGAAGCAATTAACACATGGTTCTTCATGATCCATTTACCCTTTCTACCAATATATGTTCAGGCAATGGCAGTCCAAAATCAGGGCTGCTCTTGCTTTTACTGTGGCAAAGATTTCGTAGAGAATAAAAATTATCATACCCATTTCAGACAGAACAGTTAAATTAATAAACATCCTATAAAAAGTGAATTTCTCTCTTTTAGAAGGAGATCTGGAATTTAAGGAGAATGTGTTGAACTGATGTGTGAAGGTGAGCTATGGCCAGTGACCACAACAGGTATATGAAGCTAATTGTTCCACTCTGTTGAACAGACCTGAGCAAGAACATCAATTAGAAGAATTTTATCCTTGAAACGTAAAATTGTCTTCAGTATGGCATAGGCTTGGAACCCCAAGAGAAAAGGCCAATGAAAGATTTATTCTAAAATACGGGTTTGGGGCAATATATAGTTATGACTATGGAGTCAGTGGTCTATAATAATATTGAAAAATGTGTTTTATTTTGTCATGGTTTGAGCAGTAATATGGTCTTCCATTGGCCAGGCCTTATTGAAAATTCACTGAAGTAAATTGAATTCTTTGTCTTAATGGGTCCTCTTAAATGTTTTGGGTAGAGTTATCTAAAGTTTATATAGAGAGAAGAACAAAGAAATGAAGAACATTTAAGGTGTTTGTTCTATTAAAGAGTGTCTGTGTTTTCAGGTTTGTGTAGCATACTACGGTGCAAATAAAATGGCAGATGTAACTTAAACAGGAAAGGAGATCTGACATCTGTGAAAGGCTCTGGTCCCAGAAAACAAGTTTTAAGACCGATAGGTTGTACTCTTTGAAACGGTATTTATAATTGCTTTTTCCTGTGGCATGGGAGAAAGCAGACTGTGAAGGTACAAGGTCATCCTCCTTCTGTTTCTTGTGTACATCAGCAGTCATCTTCCAGCAGAGAGATTTTAAGATTCATCTGGGTCCTACCCTCCAAACAGCCTCAGCTTCAGGCTCCTTTCAGTCCTTACCTTTGATTTTTACTTAGGCAGTCATTATTGCAATGGTGGAAGATAAACAGGAGCAAATCCTCTAATTTTCCATGGCTTTTTTCCTTTCAGCCAGCTATAGATTGTGAGTAACCTAGTATATGAACCAAGAAAAGGAAGGGAGAGGGGTTAGGGAAGGAGGAGAAATAGCACAGTGAGTCACCCTGTCCACTATCTGTCTGAAGATCTATATTCTGCTCCCTTCTTAAATATAGAAATGATTTCATTCAATTATTAACTCTTGCCAGCTAAACATATGATATGAAGGGGGATGTTGGATGCTGATTCATAGTGATGGTTCTCTAAAGGAAAACTGGAGCAATCATGTATAATCTCTGCAATAAATCTTGACTAAAGCAGAAGATATGTATTTAAAAATGCTTTTATTCAGTGCCTGTCACTTCTGTGTCTGTTAAGCTGTGAGCAACACTAATGACAACTGATAGGTGCTTCTCCACAGAGATTGTCTTGTGGGCTCCAGATCCCACTCAAGTGATAGGTTTTAAAGGATAACAGGACTTCCCTTTAACCTGTGGAAGCTTCCTACCAACCACATCATCTAATAGTTGTTTAATATTCCATGTTTGGAGGCTCACACTGTGCCAATGGCTCCTGGTAAGTCATCACACTCACACAGTAGTCACCTGTGATTTCAAATGGCATCTCACTTAGGCAATGGCGTAATAACCTCATCTTGAAATCAGATAGAGGCATAACCCTAAGGTGTCTAACACCAGGTTTTCACTCCAATGTGGGACACTAGCTCATCTCAGTAAGTCAGTAAGAAGAAGCACATACTCACGGGTCTGCCTTGCAAGGATGCCACACTGTCAAATGCTTCATTACCTGCATGCTTAGGTGTTGAGGATGCCTCTGTGTCAGTAAGGTGATGTAAGAAAGTCAGTGCGACTTTGCTTTTGGTGGTTTATGCTTCTCCACCATGATATATTTTGACAGGAACGGTTTGAGGGCTGTATCAGAAGTTTTAGGATGGGAAAAGGTGCTGGGGAAGGCATTATCATCTTATAAGTAAATTAATGCAGACACATGAATTTGAACCAAAAGGTAGATTAGCAAGTTAAGGAAGAATTTCAAATATCTGAGCTGCCCCAAATTGTCATGGGAAGAATTTTGAAACTCCAGGAAATTTCTCTGCTTATTTTAGGATCTGAAAGCTAGGTGGGAGTCAATAGTGGAAAATATTTTCTTTTGCATGGGAAACAGATGACTTGGCATCTGTCCATCTTGTATCTCTGATGGTGGTTGAAGGTAGATATTCATTTAATGCTCTTCTTCCAAACTGATTGAGTTCTTGGTTGCAGGGGGCCTTAGATGCTGAAATCAGAAATCAAATCATCCTGCACTCAGAGGCACTGTGGAAAAATATGGTTGCACTTCAAAAAAATATATGTTACTCTATTTCATTTTACCTTAGGCAGACCAATGATATGTTTTTCATCTTGGTTTTCAACAATTACTAGCATTTGTTTCACCTTGCTTGTAAAGCTTCACTGACAAGTGCAACTTTTTCCTTTTGTAGTGAACCTGTTTCCAGGATCGACTGTCTCATTGTTTTTTCAGGAGATAAAATGCCAAGAGGAAGGGGAGGGGAGTAATAGCTTTCCTCAAACAAGAGCTGTGTGAACTTTTGCCATGCAGGTGGCCAAGTTAATCCAGGCCCTTTATTCATAACCTGCTTTAATTGTTTGAGTTTAGCCTTAATTGCTCGTTTGGGTTTGTTATTACTGTGCTGGAGTGGTGGTGCAGCAGACCATAGCCCAAAGGAGACCCCCAGACTTCTTGTGGCTCATCACTTCCTGCAGCTTAAGCTAGGTGTGAGCAAAAGCCATAGCACTATTTTAATCCTCAGATCTGAAAGAGTTTACCTTGGATTCAGAGGTGTCCATCCCTTGAACCAAATGCAAAAAGAGATGGGCATAGCAGGAGCTCTGGAGGCCATGCCTGCTTCACTTGTTTGCATGGCTGTTTACCTGCTTCATGTTCGCTGAGCTTTTTTTTTGCTATCATCAGGGACTATGACTGAAAGCGTGAAAGCTCCTTGGCCATCAGAGCCTGTCAATCCAATTCTTTCCTGTTGTGGGAGGAGAAGAGGGCCCAAAACCTTCTGGAAGATGGAGCGGTGCAGCTCATGCGGTCAGCCTGCCACTGAGTCCTGGGTGACAGGGCTGGGGAGGAAGAGACTTTGCTTTCTTCTTCTAACGCTGTTCCGTTTAAAGTGGGGAAATCCCCACTGGGAGATAAGGGAGAAGAAAGTGAATTGAAATAGGTACAGCCAGAAATTCACAGACGGTAGATGAATGCCCAAACCATTGTGTGGTGCACAAGGGTGCACTCAGTAAAGGGGCTGAGCTGAGGGTGGTGGGAGTGGAGGGAAGCTGTGCTCCAGAAACAAGGCTTTAAATCTTTTGTTCCCCAGACTCAGGCAGAAAATCAAGAGAAGGTTGGAGTGTATTTAACTTCTTTGCTGTTTTGAGGATTTCCCCGCCTAAATGCATTCTTTCCTGCAAATGTAGCAGAATCTAATCTATTTCTTGAGAAGGCTATTCTGAGTGAGTGCATGAGAGAAGGGAGCTTATTTGCATTCATACTATTACTTACTTAAATGCAGATTTGTGTAGTGAGGTAATTATGTATTGATTAGATTGCACAGCAATGAGAAGCATGTGAGCATTTCCTCACCTAACCAGTAGCATTGACTTATCAAGTATGTCTTGTTAAGTTAACATAGACAACCACTGTCATTTGCACTGCAACTGCTTATTATAAGAGTGTTCTTAGGCAGAGAGATGAAGCCAAAAGTAATTTTATCTTTGCAAGCATCTGTTTTGGACAATTATTGATGATTAAATTTATTAACAACCACTGGGGAGCATACAACTCACACTTCGGATTTACCTTCTGTGGGATGGAGCGTTTTGGCAATGCTGTGTCTGAACTTGAAGCAGGAAAATGAAAAAATATAAATCTGGATACCATTTGTTTCTTAGGATTCACGAAGAGTTTGCAAAAAACCGTGAAAGCACTGGGGCTTTTTTTAGCAAGGGAGGCAGTGAAAACATTTTCAACTTGGAAGTTTCACAGCCAGCACTTGGTTTTTATAACATGTTGTGGTTGTATACAGGGAGGAGCTGAAGACAGGAAAAGTACTGACCCTGAAGAGGGTAATCATGAACTGTGAATGATCAGTGCAGTCTGATTCATCCACAGCACTTATGTCTATCTATGGAAAGATCTAAGGACATCAAATGCTACACTCACCCAATAATGCCAATTATTTCTTAAGGAGCAGATTTGTCACCGTCATTATTATTAGTACTACATTAGAAAAGCAATGTCCCAAATGAGATCAGGGTTTCCTTATCAAGATGAAACATGTAGCGTTGGCCTGCCCAAGGTAAAAGGGAACAGAGTAACACAGGTTTTTCAAAGTGCAACCATATTTTTCTACAGTCTTGATACAAATGCACGGTAAATCCTACTCAGGCAAGTTTGAATCAACTCTAGTTATACATGCCTGCTTATGAAGATCAGCTATATGTGTATCCCTTGCTGGGAGTCCTCTCCCAGCCCTGGCCGACAAAGGAAAAGTTACTGGCAAAGCTCTCCAATGACACTGTGCTGGTTACATGTATGTAAGTCCTGCTTCATGTAGAAACTATTAGTTTGGTTCCAAGTCCAAAGAGGAAGACCTTAGGCCACAGAACTTGCAATCTGAGCGGATCAAGTGGGAAGATGTAGGTGCAAAAAATTATTTGCTTCAGGCTATGTAGTGGCTGTGGGGTGCAGCGAGGACCCCCTCAGGAACCTGTGCCCTGCTGGAACACACGATCTCCATCCATGAGCAAACATGGTTTCTTTCTCTGGTGTTGCAGGGACTGGCCGATGGGGCAGCATCGTGCCACCTCCAAGGGCTGCGATGGAGATGCCCACTGCTGCATTTGAGGCATCGCAGAGCACGCCTGGCATTCAGCAGGTGCTTGGTGTATTCCAGTCACCGTGTGAACATTAAGGGAATATTCTCTGCTGTGCCATAGTGAAGTAAAGGGGATAATGACACTAATACAGCTGATCCTCTGTTTTTCTGGCCTGCATCTTTTCCTTTACATTTGGCCTTTACTGACAGTGAAATCATTCACAAGAATGTTTTGGTTTGTCTTGTAATTTCCTATCTAATGGCATTTTTAAGACATTTGTTAAATGGAACAAGGTTGCCTGCTGCTTGTGGCATGCTTTGTTCTTTCTTTTTTTCTTTCCTTTTTAGGGCTGTTTGGTGTTTGGCTCTGGGTAATGCTGGTTTTGATTGCTCTCCTGAGTTGCTTGGTGGAAGCTTGGAGATGTTGCTGGCTGTTAGGCTGCTTGCCACTCATATTTGGTTGTGTAATTGCCCCGTGCCTCAGTTTCCAAATTATTGCTGGGTTGTGTAGCATCTCTGATGTATTCAAAATGTTTGCAAAGAAACAAGAAATTGGATATCTCGTACTCCAAACTGCCTTATCTGAGTGCTTAGGCAATATGAATATGGGCACTTTGAACTACCTCATCCCCTTTTAAAAGCAGCTGACCCAGGGAGAGATCACAGGGATGTGCTGTTTGGAGCCCAGCCTCAGGCAGTCCTGCATCTGCCATCGGGAGCTGGCACTGGGGTCTGCTACCTCCCCTCTGCCTGCGGAGCCGGGGCTGGTACCTGGAGCTGCACCATGCATGCGTCTCCCCTGCACCGTAGCATCTGGGGCCAAAAGGGGGTTTGGTAATATTTTGAGAGTGGATAGGACCAGAGGTGCTACGTTCCCATCTGTATTAGCTCTTCTATAGAGAGTGACATTTTAAAATGAACCAGTGGAAAGTGCTCCCAAGATAAACTGGTGAATTAAGGGCCCAAACCATTCTTTCCCTGAGCAGTTGCAACTTCCAGTGCATGTAGGGGTGGATGAGAAGGACTTGAAGGCTGGTTTTGTAAGAGCTGCCCTGGTAGAGCACACACCTGGAGCTGTGCCTTTCCTGATGACTTTTCTTCTGCTTCATGACCTCAGCCTGAGTGTTCCCCCAAGAAAGGTAATACATTTGTATAGCATGCTAAGGAAAGTGAAACTTGCTCCTTGTAGGTGATCTTGTGCTGTAAAAGCTGGGAGAACGCAGCTTGAATGTTTTGCCTGCCCTGCAGTAAGTGGTATACAGTCAGTTTTCACAGTGAAGGCATTGCTAACCTGGCAGAGCCATCACTGATGTTAGCAAGCGTGAAGCTATTCTCCGTATGCATGTACTCAGTTAGCATGTCCCCTAATTTATTATCTGCTAGGGTAAGCTAGTCAAATTACAAGGACGTCACTACGAAAGCAGCAGCATCATCAGCTAGGTTATGTGTCCTTGGTCCTGCAACCGAGTTCAAGTTAACAAGGAGCTTGGGCTGAGCTGCGTATTTTGGCTCTATACGTGCGACTGGTTTAACTGCCTAATAACCAGGCTGCTCCTGTCTGTGTGCTGCAGGTCTGCTCAAGGCTGCTGCTGCAGGAAGGACAGACAGCCTTTCCGTGCCTGTCCCAGCACTGACTGCCAGAGCGGGCATCCTTATGGAGTCCTGCTTTTGTGCTTTCCTTTTATTAATCTCATAGCCTAAATGATCTTCTGAAGGAAAAACTGTGTTCATTTGTTTGCTTGCTTGCTTCCTCTGTAGACAAACAATACCCTTCTCCCCCAAATCTGAAAAACAAGCCTCTTTTCCTGTTCCCCCGAACCCAGCCCTAAACTCCCTTCTTTCAAACCAGAGGGAGAATGAATGAATGGCCTTGGGATTCAGAAGTAGTTTGAATGAGGATTTCAGGTTGGCCTATAAAAGACATGGAAGAATCCCCAAATCAGGGTTGGAATGAGGCCTCTGTTTTGCCAGTGTAACTGAAATTTAGGTCTAGATTTTTCACTGAAGTCCTGGTCTGTGCCTCTCAGGTGGCACTAATTGGGTAGGTGCAAATGTGCTTTTTTGTCCTGTGAAGGAAACAGAAGTACTCGTTTCGTATCAGAGGGAAAGGGACAATGTTACGTTGCTCAGATCTCACTGATTTGCAGGAACATTGTAGATTTCATGCAGGACGGCCTGTAATTTGTCACTGTTGCACACATGAGCCCAGGTAGCTGAGGTGAAGCCTATGAAGATGTAGATGGCAAAAGATTTGTTAAAGTATCACATGGCAAGTGTGTATTATGTGTCTCGCTGTTCTGCTGGTGAAGGAGCCAGGAGATGAAGTCCTGAGGGATCAGTTACTGTATGTGTAACCCTTCTGCCAAGGCATGACTGGCAGCAACAGGAGCCACATTCAAATTTTACCCCATCCAGAGATCCTGTGCTCAGTGGGCTGATTTTCCTGGCACAAACAATTGCCTGAAGAAGCAGAATTTTGTAAAGGTAGGGGAAAGAGGAGAATGTCCAAATATACTGTGCTTCATTCCTTTTTTCCTAAAGAATGTCTAAATTAAGAAAATTAAAGCAAGGCCCTCCTCCTCCTGTTTCCCCCTCCCACAGGCTGTCTGTCACCTCTGTGCCCTTGTTCTGGAGGTAGTTGGGAGACCTCTTCCTTTCCCTGCACCACGGAGGAGTTGGATGAATGAAGCTCACCAGCTCAGGCTTCCCTACACTACACTGACTGCAAACTGATCTTTACTTTGTGACGAGGCTCTTTGTTAAAAAAAAAAAAAAATGCCCCCCAAATGCAGTAAGAAAATGAATATAAAATACATGTCTCACAAGCCTTTGGTATATTTTCCTCCCTTCTGAAACTGAGAGGTTGCTTTTTCTCCAGGCCCACTGCAGTTGGTTGGGTTGAACATTGCCCACTAGGGCATGGCACCGCCTCTGCCCTGCTGTAAAGGTAGTTGCAAGCACCCATACAAACTCTCTGTAGCAGGAGGCAGATGATGGAGGCCACCGAGCAAAAAGATGCACAGGACCATGCCAGAAACAAAACCAAAGATGGTGCCATTCAGGAAGAAGGCTTTGGTAGGTTTTGGTCTGGGTTGTGCTTGAAGGAGAGAGAGAAATAAGAGTGAGAATAGAAAAACAAGGTTTAGAAGCAGAAACAGCTATGAAACACTGGTTGATGGTAAGAAGCAGAGAAAAAGCCTAAAAGTAGCTTTTGGCAGCAGCAGATTCCCTCTGGTGCATGGGGAAGCAGGGCACTGCATATTGTCCCCAAGTTCTTCCAAGGTTTTCACTTTCTCTTCATACTTGGGATGACTTGCTGGGTGTTTGCATGCAGACGGGTGATGTGTTCTCCTGATGTTCAAAATGATCACGAAGTGACTGGGATGAGAAGGGGGAGAGATGTAGGGAGGCAGAGGGAGAGACTAAGGTGAGGCTGTTAGAGCAGAGCTCAGCTGAGCCGACGTGAATCAGAAGGGAAAGGGAAATGGGGTAGTGAGGGGAGAAGGACACAGGGGCTGGGAAAAAAGAAGGACATGTAGGGCTGTGGGTAGGAGGTGTGGGGATGGCTTTTCAGAGCTTTTTGTGTCCCCAAAATCCATACCAGTGATGAGCCTGGCTGCCTTTTACAGCTCCACTGGAGGGGTGAGGCAGTCTCAGTGTCAGCAGCAGCGGCAGAGTCAGACCCTGGCTTCCATTTTATTTAAGGCACTGATTGTTCAGAGCTGTCTTAGACCAAGCAGTTCTTTAATTCATACATTTTATTGCCGTCCTTTTTCATCTTTCAGGGATTAAGAGAAACGTCATCGGGGAAATGAGCATGCCTAAAGTCAGCCTTTAATTGCCCTGTGCGTGACTGTGCTGCATGAGTTCCCGCATCAGGTGTTCAGTGATACCTCCTGCCTGTGTGAGATAAAGTTTGGTGGCAGTGTTTTGGCTGGGTCAGGGATGTAATCCTGCAGGCTTTTAACATCTTGGAAGCTTGATTAACGCTGAAGGGAACACTGAGGTGCTTTAGCTCACTGCCATTTTCACTTCTCATGCATCAAATGCATGGAAACATGCCGTGAATGCACAAAGGAGAATGTTTCATATCGATGATGTAATATTGTGGCGTTGTTTCAGTGGTTCTCCGGTGTTACTCAACACATCTTCCTCAGCAGAATGATGTTAGTGAAATGAGATTTTTATTAAAAGCAAGCAGCTCAGTGTATCGTTAAGCATTCAGAGCAATGTTTTCATTTCCTTTCTAATGCCGTGGTGCTGAAAACACATCCCATTTCAAAAGCGAATGTTTAACTACAAATGTAATTTGTGAGAAAATAATTCTTTTTTTATTTTTTTTTGTCTTTTTGAAATCTGCTGAAAGCATGCATATTAACAGAGCAGCCTTTCTTGCAGGGTTTTAATTTTCTTTTTCTTTCAAAGGAGCTGCATAAGAAAGTTGTTCGAGTGATTTCTCCCCAGCTATTCTGCTGAGCGATTCCTAATTACCCTCAGCATTTGAAAGGTGAATGGTACTCTTATATAATCAACATTAATAATTCAGCTTAGTCCAAGAAAGCTTATTGCAGCTAGTCCTTTGATGCCAGAAAACCTCTACTAAAGCATTCATTCTCAATTTAATTCATAAGCTCCTAAATAAAGCCAGCCCAGCCAAAGTATTTTACCTTGGCTCCTACAGTTAAAAATGTAGCTGAAATTATTTCAGGTGGGCCACAGTAAATAGGTATTGTAAATTTTAGTAGAAATTTACTTTTCTACTCTGTTTCTGATCCTGAGGATTGTCTTTTTTTGGGTTAATAGAAGATTCCCTAGAAATTATGTGTATGCAAACACACTTTCTCCTTCCTTTCTTTCTGTATGCGTTCTTTCTAACTGCCCTCTCTAGTGGAAAAGCTGCTATATGCAGTGATCAGCGTAAATGGCGGTTAACAGTGATGATGCTCTTTATAAAACGAGCATGAAAGGTCATGCAAGATTTCCAGAGTGACTTCCCATCGCATTAAGCCACCACAATCTACTGTTACAGAGTCAACGCAGTTACTGGAAGATAACGATCTTGTATTCTTTTATTAATGGCAATAACAGGAAGAACGCACCAACAGATCGGTCCTATCAAAATTGCAATGCAGAGAAACTCCAAAGAAACAGTAATATTTAATTACCCTCTACCATTTTATGATAGAGAAGACTTTCCATAGGAATGGGTTTTATCAGGTCTGATGGTGACATGCAGAAATGTAGATGTTTACCTCAGCACAGTCCATGCAATCTGGTATGAACAGAGATCCTCTGAAAACTGTTGTTTCTTTGACACCACTGTGCTTTCTAAGAGCAGCTACTAGGCACCGATGAATGGATTTCTGTCAGTGACATATCAAAGTTTCCGTGTTTTAATTTATTTCCTTCTATGCTAGCTAATTTCTAAGGGATGAAGGTGGGCATTTGTCTTCTGGAGGCACTGGTGATGTGGCAGCAAAGTGGAGGTGCAAAATGAGATTGGTAGTCCAGGGTCCTTGAAGGTCCAACTGCCCATTTTCAGCTGGGAGCATATGTCATGCGTACCTGTCTTGGAGATTCTCACTGGCGAGAGAAAGAAAAATAGCTCCCTTCTTTCATTCTATCCTTTATAATTATTACTGAGTTTTTCAAAAGTTGGGAGAGTCAAGGGAGGTATTTGCCATTTGAGCACCTGCAAAAAGTCACTCCAACTCCAACATAAGCAATGAAAAAAACATCACAGGGAACATTTTTTAAAGGAAAACAAAAAAAGTGCCTCTCCTTCAAATGCCTAATCCTGCAAATGTGTTTGTGGGAGTGCCATCCTTTCTTAAAGGTATTGTAAAGCTCAGCTGTTTGAAGCATTTTTACCTTATCTGTGGAAAATGAGAGTTCTGGTGAATGTTTCTTCACACTTTCCGTTTCAAGACTCAAAATAACATTTTCACTCATAGTGACTGAGAGAAGTCATTTCTAATAGGTAGAAACACCATCTTTGCATTTCTCAGCTTTTCCATCTCTCAGACGGGCATAATATTTGCAAACCCCGTAGGTGCTCTGGAAAGATCACTGAGTTGTTAAAGTGCTTTGATACATCAGGATGTGAGATTCTGCAGAAGAAGAAAATACTTTGATTTTTCTTTTTCACTTGTGTAATATGTCCATGAGCATTCTTGCTTCAGTGTTAGCATGATTCTTGGAGTCTGTCAGTGCTTAAAAAAAGATAGTGTTTTTTTCAGACTTGACAGTTTGCCGAACTTCAGAAATTTGCGATTGCATGTCTCAGGATTGAAAAGCATTTGACTGATACTGAGGAAATTGTACTTTTGTCCGAAGAGGGAAAATGATCCATGGAAATGATCGTTGCTCGTAACACAGAGACAAAAGTAACATACAGTATCCTACAGTTGGCATCTGGTGCTTGGGTTTCCAGCTAAAGTAAACTGGCATGGCTGGGCATAGACCAGGTGCTCCTGGAGTCCATAGGGTGATGGCCAGTCTTCTGCAGAATGGTTAATGCTGCATATTCAGCGCTGCCCGTCTCCTCCATGCGCTCTGTCCGGTACAGCTGCGTTTAACTCTTTGCCAGGTTTTGAAGTGGATGAATTTCCCAGCTGAGCCGTGTACTTCCAGCGCATGGAAGTGGCTGTTTGTGTTGTCCCCCAGCGAGGTGGAAACCAGCTGACAAAAGGCTGGAGTTAGAGCCTCCACCTCACCGGTGGCTGGCACCGCTCTCCCTACCCCAGGAGGGAGCTTCTGACATAGCCAGGGTGGGATGGTCTTGCACAGCTTTTCATAGTTCATCTTGCAAAGAAAGAAGGGCCTGGGGTTATTTTGAGACAAGGGAGCCCTGTCTGCTCCAGACAATGAGATGCGCCTGGCCCAACTACTTTTTTTCTTTTTATTGCAACAGTTGTTATTAAGTTTTTGAGAGTTCATTAATTATGTTGTAGCAGTCCAGGTATTAAATATTACTATGACTTTTTGGCTTTTAAAAGAGTCTAGAAAACTTCCTTGGAACAAAATGTTTATTATAGGCTATTTAATGGAGTTCATTTCACGTTCGTCTATTCAGCATTATGCTTCATTAGCTGTGGGCTTGTCATATGGCGATGTGTAATCAATCAATCATGTACCATTTGTGGTTATTCTGCACATAAAGCCAGATTTCTTTGTTTTAGTGTCCAGACTGGTATGCATTTTTCTTGTGCTTTTCCAGCGCTGAACCATAGATAAGACCAGTTGTTAGTGTCTGAGATATCTGTCTGCTCAGGAAACTGTGAAGAAAACAAACTGCCTTCTTAATTAGAAGGCTGTGGCTGCTCCTGATTTGAATGCCTAAATATCCTTTTTCTCTCAAATTAATATGTTATTACTCACATGAGAAGTCTGATTGTTGTCAGTGGGAATTACTAGTTAGTGCTGTGTGGGAGGACCCAGCAGAAAAACCTGTGGTTATCGCTGGTTATCTTTGTGAAGGAGTAGTCTTCATGGAGGTTTGGTGGCCTTGAGGGCTGCCATGCAGAAAGGGCACAGTGCGATTTGGAGCCTCGTCGATGGAGCCCTGAATCCACTGCGCATTTGAAGGGATAGCATTGTAAGCCCTTTTTTAAAGACAAAATGTTAGTCATTCCTTATAGCTACTTCTTGTGAATGATTTATAAACATTACGGCTGTTGGAAAAAGAACTGTGCAGCATAGATTTTGGGAGGAAAGGGGGAGGGATGGTAAGGTTGTGTGCAGAAAAGATGTAAATTAGGAGAAGTGCCATTACTCCAAGAAATCCCTCTGACCCATGAAAGACGTGAGATTTCTACCTACTCCTTCCTGCTGTGAATTTATTTCTCTGGGCACATGACATATTTGAGGGTTGGAAAATATGAGTGCGGATTGGGAAGGAAGCTGTGGAGTTCCCTGCAACAGTCAAAACCAAAGGTAATTGTTAGCTCTGCGTGAACATGAGCTAATCTGGAGCCCCTGCTTCATACCAATTCTTACTGGCCAAGAGCAGCTGTGAATGTACAGAAAATGATAGTGCCGCAGCCAGTGCCCTCGCTATGCGGGTAGTTAATCATCAGCTCAGAGCTTCTCTTCTTCTCTGCAGCTTCATTCTTAGCACTGCTCTTTACAATCTTGTGACTTTCTCTTTGTGCTGAATACAGTTAATTATTTTGTTAAATCCAAGTGGAGATGCACCGCGTCCTCAGTACTCGAGTCATATGATGTTGAGCAAAATGCCAACAATTTTGCTGCTGGAGAATGGGTCTGTGAAATACAGCATTACCATCTGAAGCAAATAGCCCCACTGGTTTTCTATTTGTGTCCATGTACACATGACCTCTTTTGACTTTGAAGTGTAGTCGAAAAGAGAAATTCATTTGCTATTATTTGAATTTCAGTCATGCCTACAGAGAGAGGATAGAGTCCCTTTGGGATGAACCTGTAAGCAGCCATTACCTAAAAAATAAAAGAGAAGTAATGGTGAAGTTGAGTGGGAACAGGTGAATAGATGGAGTTTGTCAAGGTCATAGGAAACGGGTAAGATAAGCAGGGTCTCCTGAGTTATGCCTGGTAGAATAACTGCTAGACCATCATGCCTCCTTAACATGAGAGTCACCTCTTCTGCAGCCAAGTTGTAGGCTCTCTTAGTCAGTGAAGGCAAGCTTCTGCTCCAAATTGGATGGCAAGGACTTGAGCAGGGGTCTCACACGTGTAAGGGAAGCATCCTATGCAGCAGTCTTGGGACACACTGGTCCTTGATCCCCTTAGCCCAGTAGCATCCAGTTTAGCCAAACTCCAGCCATTTGGTGAATTCATACCACGCTGGTGAGCATGACACAGGAATATCTCATATATCCGGGGTGGGGTGGGAGGTGGACACAACACGGGATGTTGATTTACACCTTGAGTCAGGATCCCTGGTTTCTTTCTTTTTAACTCTAGTATGCTATTTACACCTGTGGGTGGGTGGAAATGGCAGCTCCTTGTGTTAAGCAGCAGCTTAAGCCTGCTAGTTTTGATAAGTCATTGGTGTCCACAGTGACAGATAGATGTAAAAGTAATCCTAGCACTGGTATCCATTTGCTATCTGTCTGGATAAGGGAAATGCTCCATTTTATCCACAGTTGTATTAGTTTACACAGGAACTCTGTTGTTCAAAGAGTAACCATTACTCCTTCTGAACAAAAAACTAGGCAAATGTTGTCTACAGTAGTAGCATGGGCGTGGTCAGAAGACCAGAAGATACAAGAGTTAAGATGAAAGGACATCTGTGTGTACTCACACAGATACGTGCTCACACATAATTTTTCCCAACATTTGGCCAATTCTATTGATGTGAGCTGACCACAAGTGAATGGGACAAAGTTTTTTGGCTCTCCCTGTGTGTGCTTTGCTCAGCTCCACTGGAAAGGCTTCTAAGAGCTATTTGCTGCTAATCATTCTCAAGCAACGAATGAATGGAAAAGTATCTTACTAGAATGATTTACTGTGCATCACGCGTAATAAATAGAGTTATTCACTGGCAGTCACACATCTCTGGCTAATCCTTTTGAAGGTCACTCGTACCAGTCACCAGACTGTCACAGCTACTGCAGTAGGGAGCAACACGTTGAGGATAGGGAGTTGTTTAAAAAAGTGGGATCAGGTCTGTCCACCAGTCTGGGTTTGCTCTTCAACCTGATTCCTACACCTCACATCACCAAGGACTCCTAAAGGGAAGACCAGAAACAGATGAAAATGTAACAACACTGAATTATTAAATAATCTCAGCCCAAAAAGAAAAGAGCTGTCAGTGTTACTTGGTCTCTAGGGAAGTCGGAGCAGAACAGTTTGTTCTGGGATGTCCTCTCATGCCTAGATATTACACTAACCAGGTTGCAGGGCATCTGCAACAGCTTACTCTTGGTACAAAACCATCTGACTGGAGAGCTGGATTGCAAAATATTATTAACATTTTTATTATGTGCTACTTCAAGTTCTTCAAAAAAATCCCCTGATTTCAGTTTGGTGTTGTAATTTCCTTCCTCGGTTCTCAAGTCAGACAGCACCAGAGGAGAATAGCAATGTGACCTCACCCACAAAAAACGTGCAAGGAAATCAGGCTATCATAATGACCTGGAAGGTATACTTGGGCACCGCTCACTCCCTGGGACTGAAAGAGACTTTAACTGTGTTATCACCCACCTCCCACAGCTACAGCTGAGTCTGCTGGTGACTCTGTTCTCTGCCTGAGTGGTTCTGAGCACCACCGAAAGTGCTAAATGTCTACGGATCATTTGCAAGGTACTAAAAATACACTTTGTGTTTCAACCTAAGGGAACCCAGACTGTATCACCCACCCAAGGGCAAACTGCATGCCAAGGAGTGGCTGAGGTCTTCAAGCACAGGGATGAGAGCTGTGGGTAGCAGCACCAGTGAGTAACACGTTGTCCCAGCTTGACAAGATTTTTTCCTGCCGAGGGGTCTGTGAGTCATCTGATGTAGACAGGTACAGAGCTGCTGGAAAACACAGTATTCCTTTCCCATTTCGCATAGGTGTGAGGTGATCATACCACCTGAGAGGCAGAAAGTGATTAGAGAGAAACTGAGAAACTTGCTGTCCCAGTCTTTCTTTCTGCCTCCCTTCATCGCTTTAGAAAATCACCCATTTTTGGTTCATTGCTCTTGAGCCTTGTCTGGCTTCTTTGGTGTGCCTGCAAAGGCCACAAGCTTGCTGCCATGGTTAAGGCTCAGTCCTCTGCTGCCTTCTGCCAGCTGGGCCAGGTATTGATCCTGTTATTCTGAAAGATGCTGATCTTAATTAAAGATACCGAATGGTCCTGTTTGACAGCAGGCCACTGTTTAGATATACTGACAAGGAGAACTGAGTAAATGGTACCTATTTACAGCATACACAGTCCCTCAGTCTTTATACAGCTTCATTGATAGCGCTGATGTTGTCTGCGGGCCCAGAAGCTCAGCCTGGTCACAAGGGTGAGCCTAAAGCCCTGGGACTCCATGAATTGCTGTAGTGATCCGCTTGTTTTCATTCTGGATTCAGAGCAAATCCAGGTGAGCACAGACTGCTGTTATCCAGTCCAGGAGCCTTGATATACTTCCGTTCTATACTTAATAAAGTAAATACAGGGGTGTTGGCTGATGTAACTTAGGGAGGAGGATTGAGGGAGTCTACCAAAAGAGAAATAAAAAATGTTCATGCAAGAAACATCGTTCTTGCAGAGGCTGTGCTTAATCCACAAAATTACTCTTTTCTGTGGGCTAAAATAAGCCCCTGTGGTATCTCCTCTTCTGGAAAAGTTTCCCCAGGTATCTTATGTGGAGATTTCAGGTGTGGGCCACACCATGGTGCTTCCTGACTTGCCCACCACCAGTCCTGTCTCTGGGAGTGTGTTTGTTTGCTCTACTGGTGCGTCCAAAATCCAGGCAAATTTCAAAGGGCCCATGTTGCTGCTCTGCAGCAAAGCTGGCTGAGGATTTATTTTTGGCAGGCTGTTAATAAATAAAAGGACATTGAAAATACAGGTCACAGAGTACAGCAGTATCCACTCTTGCTCTTCTCCGCTGGGCTCAATGGACTGATACTAATCCGGCCTCTTTCTCCTTTCTCTGCAGCCTTCCATTTCAAAACCAGTTTTGCACGCATTCAGGTTGTAGGGATGTGGGAGTTGAGTTTGCTTGCTTGGCAGCTCTGAAACCTGAACCCCCCCTTCAGAACCAGAACCAAAACCTCCTTCTCTGTTTCCTCCCACAGATTCTTGTTTTCAGCTGTGGGGAACAAACCTGTGTGCACATTTCATTTTTTTTCCTTTTTTTTTTGCTCACAAAAAAACCACCTTCCCTGCCCTGAAAGTCCCAATGATACTAAAACCAGCCAAGGAGCTCAATGCCACAAGTCCTGCTACACACACAGACATGGAGTACAACGTCAGCCAAGCTGATCGCTGCAGCTGGGCTTCAGAAGCTTAGCTTGTTGTTATCAGGGTCCAGCAGGCAAATGGCACCTTGAACTTGGCTGCTGCTTGGCTCCAGGTCTAAAATCCTCTTTCTCACCTACCTGCAAGTTAAAACAATGCAGGCCCCATACTAGTTAGGAGCGTAGGTGGGTGTAACCCATAAGTGGAGGAGATGAGAAGTTTGGAAGTAGGCTAGACTGTTTCTTCTTATAATGCCTAATTGCCCTCTGGAAGTGCCCTCATTGCATTAAGTCACATCACTGTTTTTCAGCTTTCCCATGGTGCCTGGCTTATCCTTCTGCTTCAGTGACACTGTCCTTTCTTCCTCTCCCCTTGGCACACCATGCCATTGCTACTTCATTTGTCATCATAAATTCATCTAGCTGTGCCACTGGTGGGTTTCCCTTGTCAGGTCATAGCAGCTTTCCTCATATATCCTCAATTATCCAAGTTGCACTGCCGGGTCTTGCTTTCTTTTCAGATCTTCGGCCAGTCGGTGTCATTGTGATGCTCTAATGGAAGGGAAAAGGGCACTGTAGATGTAGAAATGGGGCTGCTTTTCCCATATTTCCCTTCTTCCCAACATCTGCTCAACCTCAGCCTGCCTGAGTGGCCCAGACATCTCTCCTTCTTCTGGCTGTTGCCTCTCCCTCTTAAAATCCCTTATCACATGGTATTTTATTACATGATACAGTAAGAGAGGAGATAAGGTGAAGGAGTGAGTGAATTTTGTCAGCATTATATCAGACCTCGGTAGGAAGGGGTCATGGCAGGAGCCCAGGTGGAAGGAGAGCTTAGGACAAAGGGACAGAGAGAGGGAGAGGGACAAAGTAATTGTAACCTGCCACAGCAGTGACAGATAGCAAAATCAAGTCGAATCAGGCTTACAGTGCAGCCAATTATTCTGCCAGTAAAGATATAAGAGCAACTAATATCTTCTTTGGCCCCAGGGTTTATTTCTCCTTATTTATAACACCATTACCGAGAAAGACACGACATTGCAGAACAACTGCTTGCTTCGTTTCAGGAGCAAGGAATGGAGAGTTGGTCTAAGGAAGAGGAAGGATCTTGAAGTGGGATATGAAAAAAAAGGGTTTTTTTTTTAGCCTGAGTGGAGGAAAAATGTGATTGGAAGAATCTGAAGTGCACACAATAACTAATTCAAGATAATGATGTTGAAAGAGGCACTGTTTCTCCATGTGATTTCCATAACGAGGGAAGCAAATCCATGCCCAGCCCTGGAATCTCTTACTTAGAAACCTTCTAAATCATCAATTACTGACAATATTCTTGGGTTTTTTTCTTATTTTAATGAGGCATCTTCCACTGAATGGTTGGGTTTTGTTTTATTTCCTTCTTTTTTTTCATGGTTTAGATTTTCCATACCTTAAATTTTCAGTGGGAAAATTATTATTTACTTAAGCTCATTAAAAAAATTCCTCTGCAAATTTCAGAGTGGTAGCTGTGAGCCTCTGATTTCTATTTTGAACAGGGAGGAGTCAAGAATGTTCCAGATATTCCTCAGCCTCCAGGCAGGATAAAACGCTAGATTAAGAATGTACTGGGGATGTTAATGGACAAGCTGGAGAGTGAAGACAAGCCTTGCGCTCATTTCTAACACTGTTTGGGCATTTGTAAAACACTTTGTGCAAAATTGAATTCCTCTAGGATGTCGTAGCCAGTGTAATTTGTAGTAGAGACTGGATCTGTTGACCACATGAGGCCATGGGGCAGCTGGACCACCCATGACTCTGTGTCATTTTCAATCATTTTATTATTTACCAGAGGGTAAATTTTACCATACTAGCATGTAGGAAGTTCATTCTTCTCCGGACAAATTTACAACTGTCTCTTTACAGAAACAGTACTAGCTCTCAAGTCATTTGTTCAGATTTGAAGTGATGCTGTAAGAGAAGAAATTTTATCAGCTCAATGTGCCGTGGCTGATAAACCTGTTTTAAGTTAGAACAAAACCATTTGTAAATTAGTATGGGCCATGTGAAAAAAACTAAGAGCAATACTAAATTACAAGAAAACAAGTTCTACCATATATCTCCTGTGCTGTGGAGAGGATGCCTTTCTACCCCAGATTTTCAACTGCATGTCCAGTTTGGGGCTTTTCTTAGGTGTCCAGGCTGAAACTTGATGTTTGCAAATGCTGAGCCTCAGAAGCTCTCATGGACTCCTGGTGGACTTGAAGATCAGGCAGAGCGTGTTGGGAAATGAGGTACTCTTTTTCTTGACACTTTTGAAAGTTATGACATCTGGTTTTAATGCTCAAGCTTTTAAGTACTTTTCATGAAAGAGTGCAAGAGACCACCCAGAATATTCACCAGCCCAGGGGTTAGGAAACTCATCTGGTTCTTCTGGTGTGACTCTTTTTCACTGTTTCTGGTTTTAAGAAGAAATTCAGCCTGAAGCTGGAAGAATTTTGTCAAATCCTGTTGTGATGAACAGTATTGCATACCAAACATTGACATGAGAAGGGGCATCTCAAGTTGTTATGATGGCAATGAGATCAATATGTTGCTTTTCCTGCAGGCATTGCAAAAGTCTCACCAACAGTAGTTGAAGTATCATAACTCTGCTGTGAGAGACGGTATGTAAATGTTCTTGCAGCAGTATTATGGATCAATAAACTTGCTGCCAGATGTTAGTAACCTGTTTTTTGGAAACAGTTGATTCTGGAGATCAAGCCACCTGCAAGATGACAAAGTTCATACAATGAATCAACAGTGGAGAAAGAGTGAGAAAGTTAATCCCTGAGGTCTGAGACATGGCAGTGAGGCTGAGCTTCCTCTCTGCATGCATGTTGCTCCTTGATGATGGAACGGGAAGAGGAATTAACATTAACGTTACGGTCAAGTGCAGCTTTATGATCTATAGTCCCCTACAGTGGGAGAAACCAAATGGCATGGACCATTACCAGAACCTGTAAGGAGCAATCATGTGTTGTGATGGAGATGAGCTGGACTGGTCCCTGCATTGTTCTTCCCTTTCTCTCTTTAGCTCCCCTCCCCGTAAATCACTCCTGTGCACATTTACACTTACCCAACACATACGGAAATAATTAAACAGCTTTGGAGAGGAAGTGTTTCCCGTGATAAACCAATTCTCTCTTGGTACTTAAGCGTTGTGGAAAATTGACAACAAATTGAGTCTGACAGGATTAGGGGTTCCCAGCGAGGGATTGTGTGGAATCTTGAGAGACACCTGCCGCCCCTGCAGCACTCCCTTCTCGCACTGCAGCGGCTCAGCCGGGCTGCCTGACTGCTTTCTTGCGCGAAGCAGTGTGAAAGCAGCTTTGCAAAACAGAATAATCATTGTGCAAGGCTGGAAGGACTTGCCGTGCACCAGCCAGTGTCATCGCTAGCTGTGCCAGTGCAGGGCGAGATGCTGGCCCCCGTTGCTGGACAGGAATAGTGCTTTTGCAGTCTAACTGAAAAAATGCTGTCGAGTTGTGCTTTCTACACCTGTAGCAGCGACAAACCTTTTTTTTTTTGTTTACTTTTTAGGTCAGGGTGTTGGGAACCTGGAGGTAACTCCAGATGAAAACCAATGAGACTGTGTGCTGGAAAAGCAGCTAAATTCATCAGGGTACTAGCCTCTAGGCCCTGCTTTATGTACTTGTGTGCAGGCTTCCTTAACCAGCAGTGCTGGAATTTGTTTTCTAAGCCTTCCCCCCCCTCTTATCTCCTCAAACACTGAGCTCTTCTAGAGCAGAACCCCACTGCTTGTGTTGGATGCACCTCCTTTATGCAGTAAGACAAGCTGTAACAAAATTTATTAGACTGCATTATAGAGTGGTTCATTCCCTTGGTAGTTTTGAGTTCATGTAACCAAGTGAGAGCTGGAAGGCAGTGGCACTATCTACAGCTTAACGGCAACCACCTGAACCCACTAATCACTAGCCACATGGGGTTGGCAGGGAAATAAAAGCTCACTACCAGTCCATGTCACAGCTGTGGTGAGCCAAGGGGGTTTAGGTTAGCAGTGCTGGAAAACACTGGGCTGTGCAGCCCTGACTGTTTGCAGCATTTCAGTGTTGCGGCTTATCCCCAAGGGTGGTGAGCAGTCTGATCCGACTAAAACTTACTGCTGGTACCAAGTAGGATTCTGTGTGTTACAGGCTTGTTATGATCCTGAAGTTTGCAAGCCTGCTGGTACATCCAGGCTGTTTTATCCCGGGAGAGAAAACCCAGCGAAACGCCTCTGTCCTCTGCGGTGCTTATCTCAAACCAAACTCTGCTCATTTTGGCCAGGTTTTATCTCTGCAGCTGAAGAGGTCCTTGAATGCTGTCACGGCTGCGGGAGGGTGGTAAGTGTTGTTGGGGGGGGTTGTTTCCTTCCTGTAGTCCACTTGAGCCAGGTGAGCAAAGCTGGGACTGGCAGTATGATGTGGAGGCAGTTATTGTGTGTGATGGCTTTGAGATATAACACCCTATTGCAAACCATTTTCTGCTTGTGTTATAGTTCTTGAAGGCTTACGGCTTGTTGCTGTTATGTTTGACTGGACACGTGGCTAATGTCTTACAAAGCTGGGGGACAAAACTACATTTGTAGAGACTTCACCTGCTGAGCCTGTATTTTTGATGTTTAATGTAAACTACTGGACCTTTGTTTTCTTTCAACAGTTTGCCAAACTAATGCATTTGAGTGTGCTACATATGAACTGTGTTCATTTACTTCTGCCAGACAGATTTTATTTTGCTTTCCTTCCTCTGTAATGCTTCTGTCTTGTTTTATTAGCAAACCAAAGTCACCTTGGGTGTAGACAACCCGGTATGTGTAGGATTAGAGTTGACAAATCTGCCAGGTTTTCCTGGGATTGGTTATTGCTTGGTTTTAAAATTTTTTTAGAGAAAGAGGCTAATAATAATTTAAAAAAGCTATCCTTACTAACCAGAGGCTTTTGCTGCCATCTGTGAGAGCTGGTGAGGCCCTGATTGCAGTCGAGGCTGCTCTGAAGGCTTCAAGTTTGTGATTCCTCCATGATCCAACCCTTATTTTAATAATAATAAAATCCCGCAAGCTATCAGTGGAGTGGATTAAATCTGGTGTTTGGGCATTGTGGCTTTGTTCTTTGGTGTCTAACTGGGTATGGATACTAAATGGAGTGTTTCCTTGATGGGGATGGTGTCCGATCACTGGTGGATTTTTCTGGGATCTGATAAGGGTTGAGCTCAATCTGCCTTTGGTTCAGTGAAGGCTTCCTCCCTCTCCTCCCTCCAATATTGCTTTTTCTTTGGAAGCTGCAAGGGCTAAGTATTTCTTAGCATCTCACTTGGTTATAAATATTTAATGGGTTTAAAACTGACTGTGGGAAACATGAAATGGGTTCAAGACCAACTCAATGAAAATATACAGGAGTTGAAAATGTGAGAAATCACAAAGATAAAAAGTGATCTTAAGGTGCTATTAAGTGCCAGTGGCAGGTGATATCTGAGGGTCATTTGTACCTTTGAGATTTCATGCACTGCTTAAGTCCTGGCAGAAATATGTTGGCCTTTGTAGTGAGGAGCTGGATCTGCTGGTGTTGGCCCCTGTGAAGTGTGTGTGAAGAGGAGGAAGGTTCTGCAGTGAAATCTGCTTTAAGTTAACTGGAAGATAAGTTAGGGTGCCTTGAATCTCTTGTCGCGACTTGGATTCCATTAGTCCCTGTTGAGGAGTGATCTAAGAAAGCCTTAATGAGGGAGGGATCTTGCTCTTGGGAGGGGGGAACACTTGATGTTAGAATTTTTTTTTTTTTTTTTTTTTCTTGTAACCCTCCATCCCTCCAGGTATCTACTGGGAATTGTGTATGAGTGGGTTTTTGGAACCAAACTCTTCAACAGGAAGGGGGAAAGCTGCTAGTATCATCCCTGTGCGTGAAAAGGGAAGGACTGGAGAGTTGAGATGAGTAGAAGACATCACAGGCATACAATGTGTTGATGGATCTGTGTGTGGTTTAACAAAAAAAAAACCCCAAACAAACTTGCAAAAAATCAGACGAAGGCCACAATACAAGGACTGGGGGTAGAGAGGATGTCTTCTTGTGGTGAAACCAGGAGCTCAGCCCTGGCAAGAGGATCAGAGAAGGAGGAGAGACGTCTGAGGATGGTAGCAGTGGTGGATGGTAGCAGTGGTGGATGGTAGCAGTGAGGAAAAGTTAGAACAGGGGTCAGTACCTGGAAGCCAAATTCAGCAGACTCAAAGTGGATATCAGGCCCAAAGAGATAAGAAAGCAATTGGCCACTGGGCTGCTCTTACTCCAAAGTCTGGTTCATGCTAGCAGGATGTTTATGGGCCACAGAGTGGGATGTCTTTGACAGAATAAAGTGCTGCCGTGTTTTTAAATCTGACTGCCCTTTGTTTCTGTGGGATAACGCCGTTTGTACTGGCACCAAATGAAGCTTTAGTAAGTTCAATAGATTCTGCCAAAAATCTGTTGTTATGACTTACAAGCTTGTGGTCTTATGGTCAAATTTCCAATTAGAACAACACAGATTTTTGAGAGTGTTTTGCATCTTAAAGTCCTTGTGTCTGGAGGAGGAAGATGTAGACCAGGACAGCCCAAGCATTCAGGTCAATTCATCATGTAGTTCTTGCTTCTTTTCCCAAAAAGAGAAATTAGAAAACTGAAAACATTTTGACATTTGCAAAGTGTTTCTGGTTTTGTTTTTCTTGCTTTGAAATTAGATATTCACTACAATTTAAAAGAATCAACTTGTCTGAAGTAAAACTTTCTTTTTGGGGTTTTGTAAACACTTCATTTAACTGGAGATTAGGATTTGTGTTTTAATAGCCTTATCTGAGAAAAGTATTAGACTATTGGTTGGGTGCATCTGTGTCTTGAGAATGGAGAAATCAGATTCTTGAAATGCTTTGTTCTAGTTGTCAATTTAATTCCTGGCAAATTCTACACATTTTTCTCTCTTTTTTTTTTTTTTTTAATTTTATTTTAATAAAACTAGTACTGTGGAAAGGGCCTGATAAGGGAATTTGTCTTGGCATAGACTACTTCTGACTCTTTAGTGCTGAAAAGTTACTTTGCTGGACTTTGTTGCGTTTTCACAAAACTGGAATGAAGTATAGTCAAAGCACTGATATGTTTTGCTCTCAAACGGGTTTACTTGAATTCCAACTTCTTTTTTCCCTCATTTAATCGGAAAAGAGATGATAAAGAACAACTCAGTGTCCATCAAAATCTGTCACACTGCACAGTATGGAAAAAGCATAAACAAGAAGGCAATTAAGGTCTGTTATCCCTGGCTTTTTAAGAGTAGTTTGGCAGGAAACCTTATTTCGATGGAGAACACAGCGTTTGCGGTGTTGAATTCAAATTACTTCAGTGCCACCTGTGATGATTCAGTCTCAGTAGGCTGCTGTTCTTTAAGAGTAGTAAGCTTGGGCGATGCCCTTTTGGTTACGTCCCTTGGTTGTGGCGGCAACAGAGTTGATCAAGGTTGTGTGAAGCCTGTGGGTGGATTTGAACAGTGAGCGTCTCGTGGCCTTTTGGAAAGCTGTCTGCCCTTCACGCAGGACTCTGAGAAAAGGCAGGGCATGTAGGCGAGCAGTAGCCCTGGAGAAAAGGGGGTGTGTGCATCAAGCTCTGGCCTCAAATAAAATATCCTCCTCCTTTTGTTGAAGTTCCTTTGCTCGATGTGGGCTTCATCAGCAAGGAAACTGCCCACCATAAACCTCATGTAATCCCAATTTCAGATGGTGGCAGGTGGTGAAAGAAATGATGGTGCTAGTGGAGACAACAGTTAGAAATAGCCATGCTGTCCGCTGGTATGGCTTGGTGGGGGGCAGTTAGTCCTCAGTCAAGAGGAATCAAATTAGATTGTAAAATGCTGAAGCAAATAAACCAAGTTTACAGAGCCTTTCCCCCAAAACAACTTTTGCTGTGCCTTACACTGCTGTTGCCCCCCCGGCCTCCCTCCCATCTACCTGCCAAGGAGCCCCTCTCCATCAGGGCCCAGCCGTCAGTGCTGTGAGTGATCGACCTGGACGCCCATCAGCAGTCAGCTCCTTCACAGGCCATTAGCTGCCCAGAAATCCCTGGGCTCGGATTGTCCTTCCTGGTACAGTGAAGAACAGCTGTAAGCACAGCCTGACCTTAAATCACAACCAGAAACTTCATCACAGCTTAAAACTAGTCATAAGGGGAAAGGGCTGCGTGATGGATCCGTCCTCTGCTACCAGATTAATGCTGGGGCTGTCTGTCCTCTGTGTCTCAATTAGTGCCTCGCTGTGTGTTGTGTAACGAGACTCTAATGCACTACTAGAAATTACAAGAGGGTGGTAGCTCTGCTGGGTGGAAAAACATGTCATTAAAAAAGGCTGACAGCAGCCAGTGACAAACCACAGCAGGCGGTGTATTTAGCAACCTGGGCTCCCTGCTGTGTGAAGAGGTTGAGAGGAAGGAGAGAGACCATTCATAAAAGAGCAAGAAGGTCTTGCTTACTGGTAAGTCATTTCTGTCACGCTGCTTCACACAGAGTGTGCTAGGGAGCAGACCCAAACCGCAGTGGAAACAATAAATGAGCGTGTGTGACTGTGCAGACCAGGTACTAATTACTCTCTTCCTCTCCCCACTTAGCTGTGTTTCTGAGGAACACTCACATCTAGTAAACCTTAATGCAATTAATAACTTTATTTTTACTACTTAACTGTATTAAGTGCCAATGATACACATCGAATGAGTAAGTGTTTTCTATTATTCTGTTTATTTGAGCAGGGATTGAAGTTTTTTGCAGCAAGGCCATAGTTATCAACTGTATTTGAGATCACAGCATAAACCTGGGAGGAAACACCTTCAGTCCTATTGCTGTACCTGCTTTTTCTCTTCCCTATGGGATTTGTCTCCTAAGTCACAGCCTTACTTTCCTATTCTGAAAGCTATTAATTTGTGGTTACGCTCATTCATACCCTGTGCTTTCAGTAAAATGGGTGCCCCAGGTGTCGAGTGGTTTGGAGGTGACAAAAGCTCCAGGCTTATTGAAGCAGCTCTGGCAGTGGCAATAGCATTTGAGGCTCAAACCCATAATTGTCACGGCTAGAACCCAGCCCTGGAGTGCTCTGTGCACTGAGGGTGGTTAGAAATGTTTCTTTCAGGATGTGCGTTATGATCTTTTGTCTTGAACCACCTGTTGAATGGTGCTTTGGGGATGAGTCAGAGTGAGTTCCCTGTGTGGGGCTCTCTGTGGTGTGGGGTGAATGGGGCAGGACATTACAAGGCAAAAAACCCCTACAACACCCACCGGAAGGCTCTTGAAAATACCTCAAAGAGCAAGCTAGGAAGTGGCATGTTGCTTAGTAAAAAGTTGAAAGTGTGGTAGGATGCTTCTGTTCAGGTGAACACAAAGTCTTCACAGTTGTAAAGGAAGAGGCTTGTCTTGAACGCTTGCAATTCTGCCCTCTGCATCTGTGCCGGTTGGCTAAAATCCCTCCATAACGCTTGTGGAAAACTTTGGGGAGGAAGCAGCCAGCCCTGATAGTGGCATCCCTCTGCAGTATGGACACATATGCCTGTATTTGAGGTTCAGGCTTCTTTTGCTTTATCCTAATTCTCAGTTATGATGCCACAGTTAGCATCTTTACTTCTGCTTCCAGTGCCCTTGTGGGGTTTTTTGTTTGTTTTTCTCCCCCATGCACTTACACTCCCCTTGGTCGTGCTCTGAGTTCACCTCCCTTGAAGCAGAGATCTGTCCTTGGATATTGCTTGACCTGCTTTGCAAGGTGTTTATCTTCTGCAATGCAGATACCAAACTTCTTAGTTTAATGTTTCCCCAGGCAGTTTGTTGGCTGAAGCAGCGCGTGGGGAGGTTCCTTGGGGAAGTGAGTTTGCCTTCCCTGACCCCTCCAGAAGTTTGGAGAGAACATCAAGGGGTGCAGAAAATCGGATCAGGAGGTGTGTGGAGAGGGGAGAAACAACTAAGTTCTGCACTAGCAACAGGCACTGCGACTGCCTGCTGCTTCGTGGGAGTTGATGTGAATTCACGTGGGTATTTATTACTGATGAAAAGAAAGCCAAAAAGGACTTGATTTTTCTGCTCTCAGGCTGAAAAATTCTATGGTGACTTAGAAGAAATTGAACCATTTGCATCCAGTGCTGACTTTGAACTGGAAGGGGAGCCTCTTATTTCATGGAGTGTGAAAGCATCCTGTAGCCAGCAGTCAGCTCCTTGCAGGAGCCTTTAGCTGTACACCACAGATATAACCCCCTGTGCACAATAATTTTTCTCCTCATAGAGAAAGGTTACAGTGAAATGATAGTAAATGATATAGCATGTCTGCAAATTACTGGTTTGAGGGGAAGTTGTTTCCATTCCAGTTGGTACTCCATCACTCAGCACTCGTGTTGCATAATTCCTGTTTCATTTACTGCTGCTTAAGACAGGGGAGCTCAGACCAGCAGCCAAGGCCGGTGCCAAGAGCACCTAATCAAATCTAGTCATGCAGATCCCTGTCCGCGGGCTGGACAAACCGCAGAGCATTTCAGGGCTGCAGCAAAACTGGACTCACTGTCCTCTTACTGGCTTTAATAGCAGCTAGAAGAAATGGATCCCCAGATGCATCACCTCTGCTGGTACACCACCCCTCCATCTGCCTTCCCCCCTCACCCCTTACAGAAAACTAATAGTGATGGCCCAAGCACAACATCTATGCTGTGAGGCTGTTTTTCCAAATTATTCCCCCCCCTCCCAATAATGTGTGCAGTTGGTGAGGGACTGCTGGGGCTTGACACCTGGACAGCCTGCTGCAGGCGAGACTTCTTGGAGAGTCCTATTGACCAGAGGAAGGAAGGGGATGCTCTTTCCTTTCTGAGTCTTGCAGGGCTTTGGTGGGAGAGGCAAATTAAACACACAGTTCTGAGTTTATCTCATTGCTTTAAAATGTGTGTTTACATTGTCCTAAAGGCATATTTTGAGGCAAGGAAGGGTGGCTCTGTGTGTTACTGCTTCGGAAGGGTAAAAGGGAGAAAACTTGTGGGTTCAGGTAAAGACAATTTTACAATTTAAAAAAATAAAATTGTAAGAAAAAAACCCAACAAACAAGAACGAGAGAGGAAAATAAAGCCCAAGAAAAACAAGTGATGCAAAAGAAAGCAATTGCTGACCACCAACCAACTGATGCCCAGCTAGTAGGCAGCCCCCACCAACCTCCACCCCCCAGTTTTATTGCTGAGCATGGTGTTGTATGGTGTGGGATATCCCTTTGGTCAGTTGGGGTTAGATGTCCCTGCTGTGTCCCCTCCCAGTGTCTTGTGCAGCCCCAGCCTGTTGGCGGGGCAGTCTGAGGAGCAGAAAGGCCCTTGATGCTGTGCAAGCAGGGCTCAGCAATAACTAACACATCCCTGCGTCATCAAGGCTGTTTTCAGCACAGGTGCAACACATAGCCCCATACAAGCTGCTGTGAAGAAATGTAATGATTAAGCTCATCATACAGTCATATTTTGGGACTTTCATTCCTCCCTCTTAAAATTCTCCTGGCCTTCCANATTCACTAGGCTATGGCAGCGCTTGAGGCTGGTCTAGGTTCTGCCAGTCCTCCTGGGGCATGATGGTCCTAGCAAGACCAGCATTCAGAAATCCCAGTCTCTGGAGACCTGGGCGAAAGGCTGGAGCATGGAAGAGGAGGTGCCCTTAGTGCAAGAGGATCTGGTTAGAGCAGGTGGCAGAGGATGAGAATAGGCAACACTTAAGCAAAGTGGAGATACACAAATCCCTGATGGGCCCTGCTGGGGTGCACCCTCAAGTGCTGAGGGAGCTGTCAGATGGCCTTGTGAGGCCCCTCCAAATGGGAGATGTGCCTGAGGACTGGAAGAAACCAAACACTGCATGGGCTGATGAGCAGTGCAGTGGAGGGAAAACTGGTTGAGTGGCCAGGCCTAGAGGGTGGTGACCAGTGGCACCAAATCTAGTCAGAGGCCGTGGCCCCAAGGAGGCCACCTCCAGCTTGCTGCCTACCTCTCCTGTCTGCAGACGTAGCACCACTGTGCTGGCCTTGCACCAACTGTGGGTGCTGAGCAGTAGGAAGGAGGCAGCAGGGTAGGAAGAAGAGGGGGAGGAGGAAGGCAGCCATGATGACAGGACCTCCCTCGCCTTCTGGCCCACTGTCTCCTGTGTTGCCAATTTTGTGTGAGTCATGCCATGTCCCATAGCTGGGCAGGAGAGGTTCCCAACTGTGCCCATGCCATCGTGTGAACAGCCTCTGCGCTCCGTGCAGAGCTTGCGCAGGGAGTGGGCAGCACGCTGGCAGGGAGGGATGGGGGCATTTCCACGTCTTGCGTCCCCTGGTCACCTTTTGGAATCCAGAAGTGAAGGGCCAAAGCAGCTACTTTGGCAGGACAGAGGGATCCAGGGCTTGGGCAGTGCCTCTGTCCTGTGCCATGGGGCTTCGTCCTGCCTCTGTGTCCTCCACAGGACAGGGCTGTGCAGGTGCATGCCTCTGCCCGTGGGCTGGGGGGCAGAGGTGCCTGACGCTGTTTCTCCTCTCCTTCTGCAGTTTCTGGGTACTGAAGGAGCTGTGGGTGGGCACACTGCTGGAGTAAGCCGGGGTATGCTCCAGGTGCAGCCGGACGAGGGAACACGGCTCCCCAGCTGGGGAGAGGTGCCCCCATGGCTGTGGGCAGCTCTTGGGCAGAACTGACAGACGAGAGAGAAGAGGCAGCTTGGGGCTCACCCAGCTCTATCCCTGTCCTTTCCTGGTGCACAGGACACCAGAAGGAGCAAAGAGAGCCCAAGTGACCTGTCTCCTATCGCTCAAACTCCTTGAGATGGAGCTGAGCTGCCGCCATGCCATCAGTGTCTAACTTCTATTCTTTGTTTGGCGCCCAATACTCTCTGAGAGGGAGCAAATACATCTCTTAGCTGGTCATCACTCTCTTTTTCTGTGGAGTGTTTTGGAAGGAGGATCTCTCTGTGTATCTGCGTCACTCAAGTGCAGCAAGCAGATGCCTATACAAAGCCATAATCTTTCTCACTGCATGCTTTACTCACCCAGTGAAAGGCAGGTCCTTGGGGCTCTCTGGCAATTGCAAGTCCCCTTCAAATCATGGCTCTAGCTTACATTCTTAGGGACTTGGTGATCCTCAGAATTTCACCTCATATTAATCCCCATACAGGGGAACTGATCTGTCGCAAATGCGGAGTGCCAGTGAGCAAAGCAGCGTGTGACAGATGAGATGAAAAGGGATGCGCCCAACTCTCGACTGTGCTTGTGACGCACGTTTTGCCTAACCACAACTGCTTTCTTCCCCAGGCCACTGTTGCAATTTTAACCTGGTTTGTTCACAGCCTCTTCAGCTGATGTATCATTCTGAAAGCTGTTGTCTGTGCCCTGCCCCAGCCTGAGCTGCTTTGCAACCTCCTGCCTCTCACCAAATGCTGGCAAGAAGAATTTGGTGGTGAGAAGGGCACTGGGGCAGAGCTAGGGGCTGTGGAGTTGTATGTGACAAGGCCATGTATGTTGGCTGCCCTAAGTGTTTTCCTGAGGAAGGTGCCAAATAGAGGATAAATCCTTGTTGGCTGGTGCTGCGCCCTGGGAAGAGCAGCTCTTGGGTCTGTTTTGGTAAGCTGGGAAAGTGGCAGTGATTTGGGAAAGGGTGTCTGTGTTGCAGCAGTGGGTCATCATACGCACCAGCCCCTTCTGCTCCGTACCACCCACGATCATCTCCGCAGATCTTTTTGAGCCCCTGCAATGAGGGCTTCTTGAGAAAACTCTTCTTTTTGCCTTTCACATCCTTCCAGCATTGCAGCTCCACAGCACCCCTGCAAACAACCCCCAGGAGCACCTGGGAGTGACAAACTGCTGCTGTGTGAGGCTGGTCAGGAAGAGAACGATGCCCTCCAGGAAGGAGAAATAATAAAGGGGTTGAAAGAAATGGCTTGCTGAGGTGGGCGAGTATGTCAGGGCTGGGAAGTTGAAACCAAATCCACCCTTCCCATCGGGATCCTCTTGTCTTCAAAACAGTATTCTGGCTTACACTGGTTTGTTTTACATGGGTGGAGGATGCTTTGACTTCACTGAATTCATTTTGACTTCTGTAGAAGTAGCAGAACACCAGTGACCTTGGGTTGCATGCATGCATGCAACTAGTACAGCAGTGTTGTTGCTTGTGTTTGAGGATCACAGCTTCAGGGTGCCGGGCACTTCAGGGTAAACACAGTCCCTTCTCCAAGCAAAATGCTACAGGAAAAACCAGCTGTCGTAGCTGGCAGGTGCTGGAGAGCTATCTACAGACTACATGTGAAGGAGAAGCAACCAACCTGTTGGCCTCATTTTGTAGCACAGCTTACCAGATGTTGGAGCTGTGGTGTGCGCATAAGATATCTCACCTCAGCGGAAAGCACGCCTGGTGCCTGGAGCAAGGCGTAAGAGGTGTAACTGCCAGACTGACTATTCATAGAAAGTATGGTAATCCCATATATGATGATGCTTAAAAATATTTCTACACACAAAACGCTTATGACCTATGTGTGTGATAGTTTTATGCTTTAAGGCATATTTTATGTTAAAGATATGTACTTCTAGAGAAAGAACTTGGCATGCATTTTAAAGCCATAAACATAAGAGCTCTCAGACAAAGTACATGAGCCTGTGCTGTCTGCCTCAGCATTCATATCTCCTTCATCTGTTTCATGTTGCCAAATTCATTTGTTGCCTTTTGCTGTCAGTAGAGATAAACCAGTGCTAATTTAGTCCGCAATTTTTTTTTTTTCAGTCTTGTGCTATGGAGCCAAATACTCTGCTGAGATAAATCAGCACCCACCTTAGTCATTGGCCGGGGCAGCCGTGGAATAAACCGGCTGCTGCCGTACCGGGGAATTACGGCTGTCCTGCACCCATGCCATGTTTGGCCTGTGGAATTAGAAAGTGAGGCATGAAATTAGCAGCTGCTACAATTGTTGCTCATTCTGCTGACAACAATGTTGTATGAAATTAGTGTAGGTGTTTCCTTCAGCCCAGTGTGAGAACCTGCAGGCCGGTTTCCATTCTGGTTTAGCATTTAGGGTTAGGATTACGCAGAACTGCAGAAGCAGCGCAGCGAGGTGTGACCTTGTCTCTGGGCTTCTGCACAGCCTTAAAGAAAACTGAAGTACCTTTAAAAAAGAAACAAAACAAAACAAAAACCTGAAAAAGCACCCCAAAACAACAGAAAAACCCAATGCTGCACGTGCCTTCTCTGTGTCTCCTGGCACAGGTTTGGTTAATTGCCAACTCCAATTTGAAAAAAATAATTTTTAATATTAGATTTCTTTGCTGTGGAAAAATATTTCAGTCTAGCCATTTTTTCTTCAGCAGAGCATGTACTGCTAAGGAACACACCAAAGAGGTGGAGAATAATTTCCATTCCGTGAAGGGAGATAGGGAGGCTAGAGCATGGGGGGGAGGGAGATGGTTTTCTCTACGGTTGCACAGCAGACCAAACCTCTTGAATTCTGTTTTCTTGATCTTTCTGTTTTAATATTTTCTGCCAGTTCCTGATGGTTACCACCCAGTCCTACCATTTCAACAGAGCTAACATTTTAAAAGCTAGGATCAAAAGGAGATGGGGAAGGTGCTAAAGATGCTAGGGGGAGTCATCCGTGTCCTCCTTTCAGATGCAGTTCATAGATTGGGTAGGAAGAAATGTTTCTCGTCCTTCCAGTTTTGGGCTGTTGATGTATTTTTGCCTGTAGGTATAACAGGCTGGCTAAGGCTTCTCTCATGGCCACATACGAATGTATTTAGTTGCCAGAGCAATGGGCTCCATGCCTGCCATGGTTTCTGTTCAAAGCACACCCGCTTCGTCTGCTCTGTTTCCAGTGCAGTTCAAATGAAAATTGTGTAGTCAAGAACAGGCATCGACTCCGACACGTCTTGTGTCTGACAGGTTTCAGCAGTGGGTGTGTGAATTAGGATGAGGTTCCCGACTGCAGGGTTTCCCCCAGTATGGAAATACGTGTATGGTGACCGTACGCTTGCCCTAAGCTGGCTGTTGCTGGCATCCAGGGTTGGGGCTGAAATATGTCTAGGTGGCATTTTTGTGTGACCAGTTACTCATTAAAAAAANAAAAAAAAAAAAAAAAAAAAACCAAAAAAAACGGGGAGGGGGGGGAACAAACCGGTGGGGAGGAGGAAAGTGACACCAGCACAAACTGGGGGGAGTGGAAAGCAATTTCAGGTCAGCCAGATGACTTTGCTAGTCAAATGTGGCCAGCTGTTTGAGTGAAGTTTCTCTTGGGAAAGTTAAAACATTTTATTTCAGTCTTTTAAGTGAAACTCTTTTGTTTCTCAATGGCTTTTGTTCAACAGTTGAACTAATTGCAATTACAAATGTTAAAAAAAAAAAAAAGGCTTCTGGGGATGGAGAGAGGAATGAAAGCAAATGCTGAACTTAAAGCCAAGTGAATGTGAGGGGTGGGGAGGGCTTGGTGAGAGCAATGATATTTTAAGTCAGGAGTGGTGTAAGTTGGGGTCTTTCCTTCAGGTTTGTTTCTTTTCTGGCTCTTCCACCAAATTGAAAAAAATGCCTTGTTTTGCATGAGTATAAACTGTAGCAGTCTTGGTTTCAGAGATGATTTGTACAAGCTAGTGTTTGTCAGAGGAAAATGAGAAAAGCTGTGACATCCCTGACTTACGCTAGGGCTTCGCCTGACTGCCAGCATGGAAGATGATGGATGCTTCTTCCTGTAGTTTCTTGGAGATGAATTTTCCACCACCTGGCTCTCATATCTGATGAGGTCTCTGATGTGATATAAGAACATGGATTTCAAGCTCTTAATTAAATGTTCAGGCTGGGCAAATATTGTAGTTTATGAGCAGCTAATTTTAATTTCATATGTATATAAAAATACACATAAAATTATATAGAAATAATATATTAATATGCAATTGTTAATAATTATAGAATCATAGAATGGTTTAGGTTGGACGGGACCTTGAAGATCATTGAGTTCCAACCCCCCTGCCATAGGCAGGGACACCTTCTGCTAGACCAGGTTGCTCAAAGCCCCATCCAACCTGGTCTTAAACACCTCCAGGGATAGGACATCCACAACTTCTCTGGGCAACCTGTTCCAGTGCCTTACCGCCCTCAGAGTGAAAAATTTCTTCCTAATATCTAATTAAAATCTACCCTCTTTCAGTTTAAAGCCATTCCACCTCATCCTACATGCCCTTGTAAAAAGTCCTTCCCCAGCACTCCTGTAGGCCCCCTTTGGGTACTGGAAGACCGCTATACAGCTTCCCCGGAGTCTTCTCTTCTCCAGGCTGAAAAACTCCAATTCTCTCAGCCTGTCCTCATAGGAGAGGTGCTCCAGCCCTTGGATCATCTTTGTGGCCCTCCTCTGGACCCACTCCAACAGGTCCATGTGTTTTCTAGGTTGGGGGCTCCAGAGCTGGACACAGTACTCCAGGTGGGGTCTCACCAGGGCAGAGTAGAGGGGCAGAATCACCTCCCTTGACCTGCTGGCCACATTTCTTCTGATGCAGCCCAGGATACAGTTGGCCTTCTGGGCTGCAATTGCGCATTGCCAGCTCATGTTGAGCTTCTCGTCAATCAGCACCCCCAAGTCCTTCTCCTCAGGGCTGCTCTTCATCCATTCTCCACTGAGTCTGTATTTATGCTTGGGATTGCCCCAGCCCAGGTGTAAGACCTTGCACTTGGTCTTGTTGAACTTCATGAGGTTGGGTTGTGCCCACCTCTCTAGCCTGTCCAGGTCCCTCTGGATGGCATCCCTCCCCTCCAGTGTGTCTACCTCGCCAAACAGCTTGGTATCATCAGCAAACTTGCTGAGGGTGCTCTCGATCCCACTGTCCATGTCACCAACAAAGATGTTGAACAGCACCAGTCCCAGTAGTAGTACTTTAATTCATATATTAATAAATAATAGGTAGTCATATAGAATTAAAAAAAAAAAAGTTTCTCCCAGGCATGGGAGACTCTTACGTTTGCCTTTGATGCTTTTTGAATGTATGGCAGAGACATCCAGGAGTTACTGAGGTGGTTACTCCTCCAATTGGTAAACAGATAAATGGATCATGTCCTCTTTGCTCTTGTATTTTTGAAATTGGTTTGCAAAATTCCGCTTTCTAATCTGCCCCCTTAATCCGAGCTCATCCCTCTGTTTCAGCCTGGCTCCTGATTCTTTGAATGATCAAGTAGGCTTCCTCTCTTTGTTCCCCTGCTAAAAATACAAACCGTTCAACAAAGCTGTAATTAATATTTTCCTGTCATCATGTCCTTTTCTTTATCAAGCCTTCAGATCAAGCGTGGGTATTCAGATGTGAAGAAGGCATTGCTTCATGATTTTACTCTTTTGGTTTGGTGGCAGTTGGGTAGAAAAAAAAAGTCTGCAAAAAGGAAAAACTCAATAGTGACATAATGTTAGCAAGTCTTTTAATTTGATAATGTGTTTTTTGGGTTTTGTTTTTAATGAGAAATCTGAAATTCTGGAGGCTTTTATTTCTGAGGATGATGAAAATTAGCCCTCTGGGAAACGATTCCTCCTCAGTGTAGCTCTTTAATTTGCCTGCCTGAGCCCTTTAATGATGTGACTGCATCCTAATTGGAAGTCACTTGAAGGCAGACTAGGTTTTGATTGTGATTGATTTAATAGATCCTCATTGTAGCTGGTCTTGAGAAACCTATATTGCCCTGGAATAAAGTTATTAACAGGTTCTGCTGATTATTGCTGATCCCTGGCTGGTGTGGAGGTACAGTCCTTATGATTTAATTTGGCCCCATTGTATCTTGTGATGATTTATTCTGTAAATTGGGTGCCATCATGGAAGAAATGGCAACGGTTTCTTATGCAGGGCATCCCTGTGGGACACGGGGACCGTGATGCCAGGAACCACTGCTCCCCTATCCACAACCTGCCATCATGGTGGGGCTCCATGGATCTGGGGAGCCTGGGAGCTGCAGCCTCCCATAGCCCCATCTTTCACTGGGGGAGGATTTGCTTAACTGGGGTGAACCCAATTATAGTCATGCTGACACGTGGTGCAGCTGGGACCTTCTGAAGGTACCTTTCCAGATGTATTTAGCTGATATTCCCCCCCTGATCCTTCCCTCCCTGCCCCCACCCACTTTTTTGCACTTTTTAGTGTGCCTGTAGATTTCCCTGGGACAGCTTCCACCAGCAGCAATGAAGTTAGGTCTAAATCAACATAGAAAGTGTCAGAATTTGGCTTTCTCTCTCTCTCTCTCTCTCTCTCTCTCTATGTATAAAGAAAGAGTTACTCAACTTCCCTTTCTACACATCCTACTGGAGCACAAAACATTCCTGCTCACTGGCTCAGTTAAGCTACAGTCTAACGTTGAACTGCATTAATTTTAGTTTAACTGAAGTCTGAATACCGGCCAGAGTCAGAACGCGCTCCCTCTGACGGGCTCACATTTTGAAGCTTAAGACCAAGACATCTTTTCAGCAACCCTATTACTGATTCAAGAGCAATGGATATTAGAATGTCAGTCAGTTTCTTTTAATTATGCCTGTAGCAACCTGGGAGAGCTGCTGATTTCGTTTTGAGAATACTGTCACATTTGTCAGGTTAGAAAGAAACCTGGGCTGGCAGGACGCCTGGCCTGCAAAAGCACCGAGGTGAGGGCAGGCTTGTTGGAATAAAACTGACCCTTACCCTGCTGTAGCTTATCGCTCCTGGCCCAAACCAGGAATGGCAATCATTACAATTAGACCGTGTTGGTTCAAAAGACTTGCGTTAACCTTTTGTACTGCGCGGTGACAGGTATGACCCAATTCCCCCTCTGCTTGGGGCGACCGAATGTGCTGCCTGCTTCATCCGGTGGCTGACCTCGGGGGATGCCATCCACACGGCTGCAGAGCAGCTCTGACCCCAGGCATGAGACCCAGCTACCTGCATTTTCCCTCATGTAACATGGGACATGCCATTTTAGTGATGCAAAATGCTGCCTGACCTCGTATGTGTGGTGTTCATCAGCTAGCTGCTTTAACATCTTGTTGAAACTCCTTCTATTTTATTTTCTGAGCAAGTGAGCTTTGGTTTCTCATGATCGAAGACAGCAAACAAGTTGTGTGAGGATCCTGACTCTTACCTACAGAAGGCATTAAGGAACCCGTCCTGGTCCACGGGAGCCTTACCACTGACTTCAGCGGGTGTAAGATTCAGCTCTGTGTCTAAGCTCTGACGCACTTTGTGCTGGCAGACGCAGAGATTTCCCTCACACACATGATGAATTTACACTGCTTGGCTACACATCACTTGTACTCATTCCTCTTCCAGCTGTCACAGGGCTCTCGTGCTGTGCCAGCGGTACCAGCTCTTCGGCATGCTTCTCCGTCGTCCCTATTGAGGGACTTGCATCTGTCTCCCTCCCTTTTGCGTTGGCTCTTGTCTCATTTGTAATGGCAGTAAATGAAAAATGTGAAGTGCTGAGTCACGGGGTAGCGATAACAAAAATGTCATTTGTGCTGGACAAATTAATACTGTGTTGCCTATAGCATGATGACTGACCTCCTGTTCAAAGGTCTGTCAAAGATGGTAAGTGTTCTGCATGCTGACGTCGTCTCCTTCCCCTAAAGCATGTCCTGCAGCATCAGCTTAATGCCCACACACCCAAGGAGGTTATAACCAGCTAGCTCGGGAGCTGCGGCCCTGCACCGTTCCCTGGGGCTCGCTGCTGGGGCACTTGCTCAGCTCTCTGGAAGGGTCCCGCCACCTCTGCCACATCCGTGCTGCCCTCCTCCACCTCTGTCCCAGGGGGGTGACTTGGTGGTCTCTGCCCTGGAGTTGAGTTACAGGGTGAATTGCAGGACTTTGTGCTCATTCTTCTGGGTGGATGCAGGGGGATGGTGGAAAGATGCTGCAAGATTACCAGCAGCATTATTGTTTGTTTTCTGTGAAAGCAGTAGTTGGCTTCAGATGCTCGCGCTTGGTGCAGATGCAGAGTGTCTCAAAACATTGATCTCTGTGTCCTTGGGGGTGGGGGTGGTGTCACCTCTAGTCCAGCTTGTTCCCTGGTACTAGATAATCAGATGACTCATGATGGAGAGCTGATTTTACAGCTAGAGGGCCAGGATACTCAGCCATGGACCATCCTATACTTGCATAGCTTCATCAGAGCTCCAGCTGCTTGCTTGGAGCCACAGTGACTCAGTCAGTGTGTACTGATCATGCAGCAGAGCCAGCAGCTCCATTGCCTCTGCATGACCCCACAGACATGGGTGTCCACAGGGACACTTGGGTTATGAGGGTGTGGGGATGTAGAGAGGAAGGGCAAGGGGAGCAGGGAAGGTTGGGACGTGAGTGCTGGGGGTTTGCTGTGAGTGGTCATGGAGCAGGTGGAGAAGGTCAAGACTGGAGTGATGCGTGCCGCTGCTGAGAGGAGCCCAACCTCAGATGTGGTGCAGGGGTTAGTGCATGGGGCTGGAGCTGGCAGACCTTACCCCACTGCAGGAAATGCAGGTTAGGAGTAGTTGATTAAACCTGGTGAAATGGGAGGTGAAAAATGAATGCCTCTAAGGACAGGAGCTAGCTAAAGATGCAACTGTGGTATGGCACAAGGGGCCAGGCCCTGTCCCACCTTGCATGGCACCAGCGCACCAGCTCAGTTGCGGATATCTCTGTGCCTGGTTCCTGGGCTCTGGAGCAAAGATATCCAGCTGCACAGGCTTGGCTCAGGCCTGCCTGGCAGATGTACCAGCTGTTTTGGACCTGCCTGGATCCCACAGTGGTGGGCAAACATGTCCCCAGTGCTCTTGGTTCTTGCTACAGCCTTGGACGAGGATGGACTCTGTGTTGCATGGAGCCACAGGCTGTCTGGGTTTCTGGTACAGCTTCTGTACCAGCCCTGTACAAGGCTCAGGGCTCACATCAGGAAAGCTGGAGAGGCCATACACCCACTTTGGACCCTCATTCACAAGCCCTTACGTAGGACATGATGGCATCCAGCCATGCTGACCCTGGGTTTGCATTCCTTCTCACCTGAAATACGCCACTTTGTTTGGTCTCCTCGTTGCCATGCACACATGCTGGTGGGCTCCTGGGGCAGCTTTTCCCGAAGGGAAGGGTTGAGAGGGATGATGGCAGTGGGAGCTGGCTCTGGCCCTCAGGCTACCCCCCAGCCATCCCTGCAGTACATCAATACCCTTCCCTTGCCAAGAGGCAAATCCCAACCCCACAGCAGGGTAGGGCAGGCAGCTGGGTGAACCCCGTGGCTGCCCCCAGCACCTTCGGGGGCACATGGGACATGGAGAGCTCTGGGGGGCACATTGCAGCAGGGTTGAGAGTGAAGCAGTGGGGTGTGCTGCTGATCCTGATGGCTCCTTCTCCCTTTCTGTGGGTCTCTGTTATGTTTGTCTAGCTGATGGGTTTAGAAAGTCTCCTCCAGGGCTGGTGCAAGAGCCATTGCTGGGGTTGCTTGCTGTAGTGACAAGCAGGCTGTGTCTACTCAGTCACCTTCAGTGGGTTCAGGTGCAAGAGAGCTGCACGGTGGGTTTGCTGTCTCCATCTGTGCTGGGAAACCAGGCTAGTGTTTGAAGTTCATGTGAACAGTAAACATGGAAACACCCCACGTAGGTATTCATACAGAGGAAAAAACATTAGCAAGAAGCTTCTGCAAAAGATCTGACTGCCAAAAATGTTCACAAGAACCAGCAGAGGTTTAAGGCAGACTGCAATGAAGAGCTTGTTCTTCTCACGCTTGCCTGACTCATGAAACAATTCTCTAAATCTAACGGGAGTGCCTTTATATTGTATTTTTGTCAGCAACAAAACCAAAATCTCTAGCTTCTCCTACTTAAGCAAGGAGTCAAAATCCTTCTGCTTTTCCAAGCTTTAACCTCCTTTGCCAGAGACACCCTTCACACACTGGGTCACTACCACATGCTGTGCAAGCACCTGAGCTTCAGGAGCATCCTCTGTTCCCAGAAGCCTTTAAGGATGTAAAAATCCCTGAAGGTCTTTTGGTCAAACTTTTTTTTTTTTTATTACAGGCTTACTTTGCAGTTATGGGCTGTGACTTTCAGTGTGGCTGTGCCCTGGATTGCCCAGTGCTGGGGGGTGGTTTTCTACATGAATTGCTCTGTATAAATAAACCAATGACAACAGTGGTGAAAAATGCAGGCTTTTGCTGTAAAAGTGCATCAACAACTACTTATTTTTAAAGAATTCTTCCACCAAATCATCACAAATCATCATTCCTTCCTCATTGCTGTGTTGTCTGACAACAAGATTTTTTTATAGAGACAAAAAGAAGATGCATAGAAAAAAGCAATAAATATATAGGATTCTAAAAGTCTGTTGAGTAATTGCCCCCTGGAAAGAATAGCATTCCAGCGTATGCACATGAGTTTTAACTCTTGGCTGCCATTTAAACTAAGTTAGTGTATCTGGTATCACTCTGGCTTTTTTTTGCCTGGTTCTAGGATGCTGAAGATATGCTTTTATATCCCCATGGTGTACCTCAGTGGAAGCAGCTTCATTGTGCCGTGGTGCCCTGAAGCCAGAGGGCAAAGCCGAGGATGGGAGGGTGTTCAGCTGAGGCTAGAAATGAAGGTTCTGTTGGTAGTGCCTCTGGGCTAAGAGCGCTAGATGTGGAGCAGGATCCTGCTGTGAAGTAAAATACCCTGAATGCAAAGAGGGTCTCCATGACCTCAGGCTGGGTGAGGGGGAAACGGCCTCAGCGGGGTGACCCCTGTCCAACAGGTCTGGCACATCGCAAGCAGCTGGGTGAGGGTTTGGTATTACCTGCAGCTGTCCATGCACACAGCACACCATGATCTTTCACTGCTGAGGGCTGAGACTACTTTGTGGGCACTTGGCAAGAGGCATTTATGCCTTGCTTCCTGGCCTTACCTCCGTTCAGCATTCTTCATCAGCCCTGTCTCAGCACCCGGAGGATGCTATCACACTGCACGCTTCCTCTGCTCAAGCTGCTGCAAGATTTACTAGCTCTCCAGCTGCTGTTAATAATGATGCATTTGTCATGTGCTGTTTAATTAGCATGGAGCATGAATCACAATAAAGGAGAGGAAGAAAACCAAGGTAAATGTCAGTTGATATACCAACAATGTGGCGGCGAACATAAAATACCTCCATGTACTAGCCACACAATACCAAGGTCCCTATTAACATGGCGTATGGCTGAATAAGCGTGGGGAGAGCAAGGCTGCACTGATGCTGCCTTTTCCCCGCAGGCACAAAGAGCGATGGATTACCTGACCTTGGAGGGACAGCTTTTTTTTTCCCCTCCAGACTTGACACCCGCACAGCATTTGATACCTGTTATCGCAGAAGAGCAAATAAAGAGCACGTTGCCTGCCTTGCAAAAGCCAAGCCAAGGGCAAAGCTTGCCGTCAGCCTCATTGATGTGCGTTGGCAGTGTTTGACGCTGGCTGGATTAGCTTGTTTAATTTGCTCACTGTGTGGCTTTCAAAGGGATAACTGCATTGAAATGACCAGGGTTAAGTTAATACTGATGTGCGTGTTATTCTGAAGTGTTGGTTTGGGATACAGCTGCTCTGAGGGGTGCACATCAAACCTGTGTTAGCCATTGGGCTTGCTGCTGGCCAAATATGTGGTCAGAGAAGGTCGCCGCCTGATGCTTTTCAGGCAAAGATGAGCAAACGTTGCATCCCTGCGTTTCAGAGATGATGGGATGAGCCGAGCTCCCTGATGTCATGTGGCAGATCTGTGGCAGCTGTCACCTGAATCCCAGGTGGGCCCCATGGTTATGTTCTGCCAGGCACCTGGCATGCCAAGTGATGGGGATGTCTTGCAGCTCATACTTTGACTTGTCGCTGTGCGCAAAGCCTCACAGCGTTCCTTCTGACTGTGTACAGCACCCCGTACTCCTGACTTTGATGGTGGGTCCCTTTCCAAAATGTCAGGTCTGCTATGGGAGAAGAATCCGTCGGCTCAGCAGCTGAGGAGCCAAGCACCCGTTGATCTTTGTGTTGGGATATACCAAGTCGATGCTAAAAAAAAAAGTAAATTTACCTAGAAAACGTTCAGGTAAGAGTTGTGTTGATGAGCTTTTTGGTGCCATTGACCTGCGCGTTATACAGTTTTGCCTGCATATGAACATCTTAGGTTTTGCACAGAGGCTCAATTTGCGTATGAAGAAGGAGTTACAACGGTGCTGCATGTTTTAAAGGGCGTGAGGGAGTTGCCTTTTAAAAAGACAGACAAATACTGCGAGTAAACTAGCAATATTTCAGAAAGGTGCCTGTCTGAGTAAATAAGACCTAAATGTTTTTCAAGGTATCTGACGGTGCCAATCTTCTCTTATAATTGGTGCACTGTTGTACTTAAGGCGCAGTAGTAAATTGACAGAGGCTTAATCTTGCCTTTTCAAGGAGTCAGTAGGCCAAATCCTGCCCTTCTGTATTAGGACCTAATACTGCGGCCACTTACCTAAGTACAATTATTCTCTGGTTCAGCTTTGTGCTGCATGGTTGGAGACTTCTTTGATGTGCTACCACCTCAGTGAGAAGTTAGGAGTGACTTCACTGGATGCTCACCATGAGACTCCATGTGTTCTGCCCTCTTTAACAGGTCAGTATGTACTACCCAGTGAGCAGACCAGTGCTTGTTTTCTGGCTCTCTCAGCAAAAGGATAGCATGCTGAGCTTATTTTTCTGATCATTTAGCCTGGCTCAAGACCTTAAGCTTATTCGGGTGTAAATTTGGAGCCTGTTTTAATTGTTTGCCTGCTGCACCGTGAGTGTGGCTACAGCCTTTCCCTCTGACAGGGTAGCTCTGCCACCCTGCCACCTCTTTCCACAAAACATGTAGGAATGCAATCCCCTCGAAGGCACCTGCTTTCTGTCAAATCTGACTGAAGTCAGCCAGTGGGGAGAGTAGGAGAAAAAGATTGTAAACCTGTTGCCTATCTATCACACATGGAGTACGATGGCAAAACTCTTGTGTCTTACAAAGCCAGGTGGCACCATCTGTGAAGGAAGGTAACACCACCTGCCCTGATGTAGTCTCTGTGCACCTAGATCCCTTCTGGGCATGTGGAAATCTGTCCCAATTCAGCTGTTCAAAACAAAGCACTAAGTGGTTGTCCCAGCCTTGGATTGAGTTCCTGCTGTGCTGCTGTGTCCTGAATCAGAGGTAGACCCTTTGCCCAAGGCCCTCCAAATCAGGAGCACCCATAGCCACGGGGCTTTGCTTGTGGGCCACTCAGGGAAGCTGCGTTCTCCATCTTCTGGTGGTGTGCATGAACAATGTCATGGGTCATTTTCCTCGTTTTGGGACTTGATATCCTGCCAGCTGTGATTAGGGAGCTCAGCAGGTAGTGCTGGGATGGGGTTCCTGGCACAGCTCCCACCCTGCCACATGATGTTTTGCCTTTTTGCTGTGGTGCCCACGGGATGTCCAATGCCTTGAGACGATGTTCTGTGCAGGTTGTGGTGGTGGTGGTAAACACTGAACCCAGCCTGAATAGTCCAAATACTGTAGCACAGTGCAGAGCACTTGAAAAATGACATCACATGCAAAACAGCGGCCAAACTGGGAAAGTTAGACTTTGCTTTTGGCAGGGAAAGAGGGCAATGAGACAAAGCACAGAAATGAGCTTTTAAAGAATTTTCTAAGCAAGACTGGCTGGGCAGCTGGTTTTGCCAGCAAGGATCCTCTCATATGCTTCTACTTGGAGTATGAAATAATCTGATTTTAGGATGAAATTGCTTGCTTTTCTGCATCATATTCTGTTCTGGTCCTTTTAATGCCATCAGTAGTGGGAGAAGAAAAAAGCTCTGTCGGAATTTCTTCACCTAGGCTGTCTGGTCTCCTCCACAGGGGTGGGCTGGCACTGTCCTGTCTGCTGTTCTGTGTCCATGTAATGACTTGCTGAAGGATGTCACAAACGAGCTCTGTTCACAGCTCCCTGAGGGCTGCTAAATCCTACCCCTGAGGACCCCACTGAGGGCCAGAATTACCAGCAAGTTAGGTGGCTTACAGTCTCCTCTACTTCTCTAGTCAGTGAGCCAGAGGAAGACACAAGCTGTTCCTCTGTTCTAAGAGAAAGAGTTTTCTATTATTTATGCTGCATTTTTCACGCTTTGTCTCTCATGCGGAAGAAGTTTGGACATATTTTTTCAAAAAGCTTTCTTTCTAAGCCTCTGAGGTATCAATCAAGCACAAAGAAAAAGCTTCCAGAGAGAAGTAGTGGACGGGAGGGTGGGAGGGGGTATGTACTTTGGGGTGACACAAATTCTTGGACCCTGATACTAGTTGGCTGGATAATCATGTTTGGTGGTGGCACATCTCGTTCTTGGCAATTGTGATTTTTGTGTGCTTTCTTTTCCTACATACTTCCAGTTAACTATCACTATTCATACGCACCATGTCCACATGCAAAGTGCATAATAGATTTTGTTGAACAATACCAGGCATATGGCTAAATGCTCATGTTCTGTCATTACCATAACCTTTTTCCCTCCAGTTCTCCCACCTCACAACTTTTTTTTCCCCTTTTCTACTGTGTAAGAGATTTGGAGCAGAGAGTAGATGTGCTTTTTTTGCTTCAGGAGCCACCTAACACATTAGTGGATACTGGAGAATGGTTGATGCCCAGTGATGTGTAACAAGGATTGCTGCGGCCCTGAGGACCACGGAAGTGTTTGGCCTCAGTCTCTCCTCTTCCCGTGGGAGCAGTCACTTGCGACGGGTCTTTCCAAGGCTAAGACATATCCCTCCCTTGCAGAGAGCAGGTTTTGGTACTCTGTCATGCATCTGTCACGCAGCTGGTGAATCTCCTGGAGATGAGGGCTGAGCTGCAGGTAGCCACACTGTGGCAGCATGCCAGCCAGGTGGGTGCTTGCGTGTGCAGGAGAGACAGGACCCTGCTCCCCCTGGGCAAGCTGATGCCCAGCTGGGCTCGTACCCAGGCCAGCAGTCCTGCAGGGGTTTTGCATGAGGGAGACAAGGCTGCTTCAATGGCTTGGCTGTTCCAGGTGTGGCACATACATTAGATGGGCTTTCTTGGGGCAGCATGAGTGTCATCTCTTGAAAAGGGCGATTTGGTTTGGTTTGTGGTGACAAAGCGAAGGCAAACAGCTCTGGGGTCCAGAGGAATCCCCAGCCCTTAATGCTGGGTTTCCCAGCCGAAGTGGAGTGGAGACGGGTTTTTAAGCCCATAATCCCTACAAGAGGCCTTGCAATGTGTCCAGGACTTGCATGTCCATTCTGGTTTCTGAGCTCAGCTTTGATACCTGTCATGGTTTTGGCTGGGGTGGGGTTGACTTTCCTGCCAGCAGCTGGTATACTGCTATGTTTTTGATTTGGGATGGGAAATAGTGTTGACAGTGCACTGGTGGTTTTTGGCTGTTGCTAAGCAGTCAGGGCCTTTTCTGGTCCTCACACCACCCCACCAGTGAGTAGGCTGGGGGTGCACAAAGAATTGGCAGGAGACACAGCTGGGACAGCTGACCCCAACTGACCAAAGGAATATTCCATACCATGCCATGTCATGTTCAGCATATAAAGCTAGGAGAAGAAGGAAGGGGGGAACATTTGGAGTGATGCCATTTGTCTTCCCAAATAACCGTTATGTGTGATGGAGCCCTGCTTCCCTGGAGATGGCTGAACACCTGCCTGCTGATGGGAAGTAGTGCATGAATTCCTTGTTTTGCTTTGCTTGCGTGTGTGGCTTTTGCTTTACTCTGTTGAGTTGTCTTTATCTCAACCCACAAATTCCCTCACTTTTACTCTTCTGATTCTCTCCCCCATCCCAATCCCAGGTGAGTGAGCGGCTGCATTGTCCTAGTTGTCAGCTGGGGTTAAACCATGACAATACCATTGAGCTATGGCACAGCACGGGGCAATTCCCTGCTAATTTTTCACTGGTCACAAAGGCATTTTTATGAATTCTCGTATCCGGTATAAATAAAACTGTGCTGATGCAATACTCAACCCAGATGAAAAGGTGAGAGAGGACATCCTCACGGAGGGAGAAGCAGGGCGTGAAAAATCACTTCTCTAGTTACAACTTACAGTCTGTGTAAGTAAACTCCAGTGAAAAGGAAGCTCTGAGCCATCTGAAGAGCCATTAGTGGGCTGGGGCATAAACCACTGAGTCTAATAATACTGATTGATGTAGAATAGAGCTGATTGCCAGATCAAACATGCTCAAGAACAGGCTTCATAAAAACCAAAACAATCAAAATAAAAGAGTTTCTCTTGTACATGGGGGCTGTCAGTGTCCAGCTGCCCCACAGCTCTTAGATGGTCTAAAACCTGCCAAAATCTACCCTTGAAGCCACTCTGTTAAGTACCACCCTTCTCTCATCCACTTTGCTGCTGCGAGGCACCAATGTCTCTTCTTTAAACATGATAGAGCCAAGGCTGCCACCCTTGCTGTGAGCTTTGAGCTTTGCTGGATGTACCAATGGGGCCCCGATGGCCACAGCAGTTGTGTATGTGGGGCGGTGCGAGTGGCTCTGGGTGCAGCTGCTGTGGCAGCCGGTGAGCTCCAGCATGGTCTGGAATCCTGGCTGAGCTGGGTTATTCCTCTGCAGGGGTGAGGAATTGCAGGATTTGGTGAATGTCATTCCTGAGAGGCCTGTACAACAGTTAATGCTTTGCTAGGTAGATGTTTATGCTGAGGATTGTACCTGGGATCTGTTGCTGTTAATAGTGAGACAACCCCAAACAACACTGGAAAAACATCAAAACCAAACAAAAATATCTCTTTTGTCATTAAAATTACTCTCCCGCCTTTTGTTATCATCTTCTATGTGGCCATGCCAAGACCTGCTCCGTGGCTCATGCCCATCCCGCTGGGAACAGCATCAATGAATACATGACGTCTGACAGAGCCCATGAGGAGGCGCGTACAGGCAGCATTGTGATAAACGGTGTGGTCACCTCTGATCTCTTACGTTGGTCCCAGTTTGCCATTCAGTATGAAAGGCTAGCTCCAGATTGTCCTTGACTTCTGGGGAGTCCCTCTGGACTGGCCATCAATCTTCCTGGGGCATTTAAGCACCTGTGGATGGATTAAGGGAGAAGTCCAACAAGGACGTATGTTACTGCGGGGAAAAAGTTATGAGACAAAATTAGTGTTACTGTTAGGCATCCCAGAAGAGTTTCACAAATTCAAATGACTGTGTTCCCACTCTGCAGGCTCTCTTTAGCTTGTGATCACAGGCGTGGTGAGTGAGATGTGCTGTATTTATAGCAGTTGTAGCCACTCTGCCATCTTTGGTGCTACAATTAAGGCTTGAAAGCCAAATAGCTTACTGATGTGTCTCACAAATAGCACATCTGTTAGGAGATTCATGTCCTTAAGCTGAAAATGTAAATCATTTAATGAAAGGGACATAAAGAGAAGTACATAGATGTTGACAGGGTTGAGCACCCACCTTGTCTATGAGCGTAACTTACATTTTCACTCATTTACTGGGGCTTTGCATCAAGCAGGCAGTCTTGAGCATAAAGACTGCTCAAGTCACTGACGTGTTCCACATACTCCTTCTCTCCCAGACCCTCTCTTCAAGCCCGTTCTTTCATCCCAGGTGCGAAATAAAGTAGATATTCAGAGACTGAAGAAGGTGCTTAAAAACTTCCACGCTGATGGGGTTGTAGCTGCAGCAGGCGGCTTCAAAGGGAGGCCACTCATCCAGGAGGAGCAGCCAACCCTGCCCAGCCAGGAAGGAGAGGGATCATAGAGCCACCACTCTGTTTCTGAACAGATGGCCTCGGGAAGGCAGTTGGTGTCCTTGTAACATGCCTGTGACCTCTGTAGGGGCAGCACTGTTGGGACCAGTGTTAGCTCCGCCGCCAAGACCTGCTCCTTTGGCACAGCATTTTCCTTGCCCTGCTATATCCAGTCCTGTTTTCTGATTCACTCGAGCTCCCCATGGCTGTCACGGCCATGCTACCAGTGGGGCTGCCATCATGGCTCACCCAGGTACGTGGGTGGCATGGCACGGTGGTGGGGAAAACCCAAACCTCCTCCTCCTCAAGGTGGTGGTGATAAGAGAGAGTTCATCTCCTTTATCTCACTCTCTGCCACCTTCCCAGCAGCATTGCCTTTTTAAAAAGTAGTTTAAAACACTTTGTAGTCTGCATAAAAAAAAATCGGAAAATATTGTGAATTCAGTGACTAATCTTATGCATTTCTTTGGGTTTATGAACATATCTGTGAAAGCACCCATCCTACGGTGAGTCAAAGACTGTCCTCTCCTCCTGGGCAATTTCTTACATGATAACAGAGATTTCACTGGGAGGTGTCTTCTTGGGGGTGGCTGTGCCTCTGAAGTAAGTCCTCTTGTAAGGACTTCTCAGGCAACTCTTCTCTCAAAAGAAACTAACAAACAAAAAAACCCGATCCTTTTCCTGCATGTGACAGGGAGGTGAGGGGAAAGGATAGATCCCCAGCAAATTTTGAGGATGCTGGAACTGTATGAAAGGGTGTTTATGCTTCCTTAACTGTTACTCCAGTGCTAGCCTTACGCAAGTGTGACTGCTCTTGAAGACAGCAGATCACATTTTTATGGCAATGCTATCGTATTTAAAAATAATGGTGTAAAATTGTGCGTTGAACTTAAGAGCTCAGGCTTATTTTGTTTTTATAGAGCTTTTTGCTTTTTATGGTTTCATGGACCATATAGCAAATTTAGTTTGACTACCTAGTAAATATAAGTAGGCCTGTAGGAATTGTACTATTTGGCTGTGTTAACTATATTTCAAAGAAACTTCTGAAAATAATCTGCTTTGGCCTAATGTGGTTCCTGCTGACGTCAACAGCAGAAGCCCCGTCTGGATTTCAGCAGCAGAGGGGAAGGGGCACTTCAGTGCTTTTGCAAATCCTGTCTTTAAAACATTGATGGAGAGTAAATATTCACAAATATTCTTGAACTAATGCTTCCCCAATGTTTGTGCCATGACTACGTTGCAGCTCAATTGCAAGTTGCGAAGTGCTCCCATTCTCCAGACTGTTCTCCTTAGGTGTTGTAGATCTTTTTTTCTTTCTTTTTTTTCCCTACCTTAACCCATATCTTATTTTTTCTTTAAGTCAAACACAGTTTTCTTCACACCACGTAGCTGCCATACTGGTTGGGTGACTTTTTGTTTTTCATGTTTGCTCCAATGGTTTCACTGAGGGGTTGAATAGCTGACACTTAATACATGCTGCTACCTTGCCAGGCATTGCACAATAAATGCAAATATGGCTCAGAGGTCAAAGCGAAGTGAGGTTCTAGTTGCTTAAATTAATAGACCTTAGGAGGTATGTGGCATGTGTTACAACTCTCCAGAATCCTTTATTTCTACTTTATGAATTTCTGAGATGGTAGAAATGGTAGAAATAATTTTAGAGATGTCTTCTCCCTTCTGAAGTTAGGCTAATACCGTTTTAGACGCAACATTGCAGATATGGGCAAGAAGTTTTCAAAGGGAGTGGGTGTAGATTTGGGGGATATTTCTGAGTTAAGACAAAGGTCTTTTTTTTTATTATTTTATCCTGCAGAAACATTTACACCAGGCTTAAAAGGACCTTTCTCCTTGCTCACAGCTTGCATCTAGAAAAGCAACCTAACTTTTTTGCATCGGTGGTCTGGCTGGCCCAGCTTGGACAGCAAGGTCTTGCTGCTCACCGTGGCTGGCTGACTGCTCTGAGCACATCAGAGCTATGCTGGGAACCAGGTGGACGCACTGCCATGGAGGTGGCATGAGGTCAGGCTGGCCTTCCTAGGGTCTAGGACCAGCTTCCCAACGTTTGCTTGTGATGTGCTTGAGATATGGTTACCTTCTGCTCCAGGTTGTACTCTGGGTGAAATCTGGCACTGCCCAACCTGAGAGGATGCACCCTTTAGGCACCCTAAGATGGACATTCCCATGGTGCTATACAGTCTGCACTGTTATATGGTCTGTACTGTTGTGCAAGCTTGGTGCTTTTGCTTGTGCACGGGCACACATTCACTAGAGCAGGGTGGCAGAGGAGGCCAGACTGAGAACACTGTAGGTGGATGGGAAGTGGCTCTGTTTCTCCAGCTGATCTGGCTGCAAGTGAAGGAGCTGTCCCATGTGGGGACCATCTAGGGCTCAGCATCTGGTTTCTGACAGCAGCAATAGGAGAGGCTGTTTAGGGAGAACAGGAGTTGGGCTGTGGCTCATGTTCCCAACCCTTGTACCCTCCCAACCTTCACAATTTTGGGGTTGAGCTCTTGAGTCTATTGATCCCTTTAAGACCTAATACCAGTTTCTTGGCTCTGTGAAGCAAGCCTCAGGTACCTGGGGCGATGCAGACATTGTTCTGCACAGTCGCGCCTTGAGCGGCTGGTTTTGAGCTCTCTGACATAGAAGCCATATTTGCATTCAGAGCTGACATCTTGCTCATGTGAAGTGTAGCCTCACAACAGTTGTTATCAGTGTTAACAATCCACTTCTTTCTCCCATGGTAAGTTGCTGACAAGTCCTCCTGCTGGTCTTTCAAGAGAAATAGCAGAGATTAAAGTTTGAGTATTTTAACATAACAAAGTCTTGGAATATATGAGAGGTGGCAGCATTATTGCAGAACATGGATTCAACTGATGTGAAGGAATGTGATGGGCCAGGGCTCTTACTTTCTGGCTTTGGTCTGGGAGGTGACAAGCGGTGAGACAAGTGTTATTTGCAAGCACTTGTGAAGAGGGAACTGGCATAGCTCCTGCTGTTTCGTATCTCCTGGGTGATGAATGAAACTGCTTACAAATATTTGTCTCCCTTCTGCCACATTCCCACCTTCTGCACACGTTTCTGCGGCTCTTTCCTCCTCTACAAAGAGGGTCTGCAAGTCATCCTGGGGGGCTGCAGCAATTCACTGCGTGCAGAACTTGGAGCAGCCTCTGGAGCAACACTGCTTAAAACACTGGCTAAGGTATTTAGAGGAGCAGGGACGTGCAGTTTCTTATACGTTTGGCATCCAGGACAAAGTTTTATGTGAACAAACAACATGTACAGAAGAAGTATTTGATCAAGACTTGGAGTCCTGGCTGCTCCTGATGGACCCTGGGCTTGAGCATCAGTTCAGTGTTCCAGGAGGGGCAGTGCTGAAGTGTGTAACTCAACCTTAAAGCAGAGTAGAGACTTACCTGCGACTTGGGCTGTGTTAAGGACTCTTTGGAGTTCAAACAGTAGGTTAAGCTGTGTGTGCAGATACAGCCTTTGTACATATTTTTTCCTGTCAAATCAATGGGGATCAGAAATGGTAGCATGTCCTTTTCATAATTCTTGGATATTAGTTTCTTTAATCTTCTTTATTCAGGCCTGATTGGAAGGACCCTTTTAGGCTGCCTTTGATTTTGGCTGGTTTTGGCTTACGTTTGTAATGCTACCTCTGCACAATGGGGACCAGAGGGTGCCTGGGATCCATGAATGTGCTGGAGGTCCCACTGTGCACATATGAATAAATGCATAGTGAAAGGCCATCAGAAGCTCCTAAAGCTAATAACTGAAATGGATAACCCTTGGAATCCTGTTAGCCTTCCCTGGCTGAGAGCGAGCAGTGATGCCAGCACACATAGGAGGTCTGTGACAAAGCTGTGGCTTAGCCATAGTTATCCTGAGCCTCATCTTCATTTGGAGAAGAAGGATTATTTTGCAAATTGGCAGCCTTACTCCCTGCACAACTAACTCCATGGGTTGTCTGTTTGGGCTCTTACATCCTGAATAACTACCATCTAATGAGTCGTGCTCATGTTAGTCTTTCTAAAGGGTGTAGAGGAGAGTTTCTCCTCAGTGCTCCTCAGTAGATTAAGTTTTCTGCTCCAGGGTGAGCTGCTGTTGCTGATCAAGTGGTAAAAGAGAGGAAATATGCTAAGGAAAGAGGGAATGGAGAAAGGGAGAGGAAAAAGACTTCCAAAACACCTACTAAAAATAAATGACAAAATCAGCTTTTCTGCCCCACAGAATACACTTCCACTGGAAGCGATGATGAGGGTCTAGTTATTCATGGCCTTGTCTGATCCTTGTTTCACCCTCTACGTGGTATGGTTATGTGTGTCAAAGTACATGCCTGATTAGCTTCTGTGTTCAAACTAAGAGAACTTGGAACCACTCTGAATAGTCTTTTATTTGAAAAGAAAAAGTTAGCTGTTGTCAGTTCTGTTTTCTTCCCTGAATCTCAAGATACTGGTAAAGTTGACACAAAGCATCACTGAAAAATATACTAATTTATATTGGTGCAGAATATAACCCTAAGCATTATCATACTGAGCATACTGAAATACAATACAAGGCAAGCTAACTGACACCACTTTCAGGAATATTAATGAGGAGACACAACCAGAAGGGTAAACAGAAACAAACAGTGTAGGATTTCCCACTCTGGAAACAAGAATCGTAGCTTGCTGATGGTCCACAGAGTTGGCTGAGCTTCTTGAGTTGGCTCAGCTCCTTGTCTCCGGCTGCTAAACTACATTCAAAACAGATGAAAAAGACATTGGAGATGTTTCTTATGTTACTCTCCATATAAACAATGGCTTTTCCAGTTTGCCAGTGAGAAGCTGCAGATGACACAAAGATTGGTAGAGGGGCAAGTGATGGCGCTCTGGAGAAAGGTGATCCCCTTTTGCAGAGGACTTGGACTTCAAAATCAGGTTTTGTTGTAGGTTGGTGGAGCTGGAACACTCCAATTTTGAATGAAATTCATAACTTTTTACATTTCCCACATGGGAAGGCAGGGGTGAAGCCCCCTGGAAGCCCTGTGGCTCCCATTTCTACAATGTTGTGCCTGGTTTCTATTACGACTTTGTTGAAATCAAACTGTTTTCCCAAAACATTTGGGTTAGGGAAACTCCAAGGGAAATTCCAGTTCAATACTTTTTTTCCTGACTAGCACTGATAAATTATCCTGAGGATTTTTCAGCTACACTGAGCAGTGTGAATTACTTTCTTAGCGTGCCCCAGTCAAACAAAGTATGTTTTACAATCATTTGCAAAGTAATGAACACAAGGAAAAGCAGACAAGCCTTATAGAACAAATAATAATATGGTGGAAAGTAGCAACCCTTAAAAGGATTTAGGGGTAAGTGAACACAAACTTCAATCTGATAATGGCAGAAAGTTGAACGAGGCTCTTAAGCACATCATATAGACAGGGAGGTTAAAGAGTGGAGAGTGGTGACTTATGATACTGGTGGGCACAACAGTGAAACAGTCTGTTTGGTCCTGTTGATCTCATTTAAAGAAAATGTGTGGAAAAAGATGGGCAGAAAAATGCCTAGGAAATGACTCTTGCATTTGGAGAAAATGCTGTCCAAAGAGAGTTTGAAGAACTCATCATACTTCACTTGTGAAAAAATAAGATCAAGAGGTTCCTTGGTTATGATGTGTAAACCCAATACACAGGGAATATAGCAGGTACTGAAGCTAAATAGGTATTGAATTTAGTGGGAAAACCCTATAACAGAAACCATTGACTAAGAGCTAAGGCCATTTAAACTAAAAGTTAAGAAAATTATTTTACTGGCCTGTGTTGATCAGTCACTGGGAAAACCGCTAATGGCAGCAGTGGAATCTCACCTCTGGATGTCTTCATAACAAGGCAGGCTGTCTTTTAGGAGACAAGTATATACCAATTGTTCATATGGATTAGTGGGTTCAGCAAGAGAATAAATATCTGAATCTGAATGAGCTGTGGTAGTTTACAAGCTAGTTTAAATGATCCGATGGTTTCATTAGTCTTAAATTCTAACAATTATGAGATGGGATTGTGAATGGTAGAGGAAACATCTGAGGCACCATTCCAGCTTGACATGACATTGTTTGCCATTAAACAACAGGAGAGGGCCAATTCTAAAGCAGTGGGAACATACCTCGTTTTTGTGTAGCCTCGGTACACACCAGACACGCTTTTGCTGGTGAGCCTCCATGTTCTCTCTGATCACTAGCTTCCATCCCTGCTGGTTAAACAGGAAGCAACAAGACAAATCAAGGATAGACAGTAACGGGTGATGGAGATTTAGCCATTGTGACCTTGAGACTTGCGAATGAGCTATCACAAAGAGTCAGGAAATGTGCTTTTGTCTCTTGGGGAAAGGACAGAGATGGCATAGTTTTATGTCTCTTGATAACTTGCCAATGAGTTTTATTAACACTAGCCTCACAACGAGGTCAATCAATCAATCAATTTCCATATTTGCAGCATATTTACAAGAAATGCCTTAAAGCACTTTCCAAAAATACAGATGTCCCTGTGAAATCTTTAAATAAACAAGAGAGCTGGAGAGGAAGGAATCAATACAATTTCTGTATGTGTCTTGATATTTCATATTATATATTATCTGTAAATGGATAGTCAGATTTTATATAATATCTTATATATAACCTTATTAAAAAAACATACAGTTGTGATACAATCCTCTACTTGCCCTTTCTTTTCCATCTGCTAAAAGGTCATCATGTAAATGCCGGACTGCACAAATCACGCTTCCTCCTGGCTGGAGAAAGCAGTGGAGCTCTTTCTTCTCAGGCCTCCTGATAATGATGCAGTGAAACAGCTATTAAGTGTTTAAAAATGCTAGTCAAATGTACAAACTGAAGCATCAAACTAATATGCAGTAGAAACCTTTAGATTCAAATTATCTGTAGAGTGGTACTATGGTGGGTCTTTAACCAAGGCAACAGTATTTGGGGAAATCAGCCAACTGGGACTTGCAAATTCAGATTATTAAAAAACGGTGAACTATCATACAGGAGTGAAACAAGAAGCTAAAGGAAGAGCATTGGTTTCTGACACAGTATGACTCTGTTTCTTGTGAGGTCTCAGTAATATCTGTCACTGTGCATATCCAGGTTTCTGAAAGAGGCAGGAGATTATAATTGAGCCATATGTAATAGTAGCAGGGAGTTGAATAATAAATTCTGTGCCCAGTCAAGCATTGCTTAGTTTCTGTCTGAGTTTCATTTCCAGCAATTGCTAGACAGTCAAGATTGAACTCCAGACAAGCAGAGGTAGGACCTGGATTGCATCAAGAATTATGTGTTAGTCATGAGAATTACAGCGTGATCTATTATTAGAGCATCAGAAAATAGCCCTGTGAAGTAAGAGAGAGGCTGAAAAGCATAGAACAAGGTCTGAGAGGGATCTCACTGTGTCAAAATTAAAGGAAAACAGCAATCTTCCTTTGTGGCAAATAAATTTTTAGGGACATGGTTAGTGGTGGACTTGGCAGTGTTAGGTTTATGGTTGGACTCAATGATCTTAAAGGTCTTTTCCAACCTAAATAATCCTATTATTCTATTCTATTAAATGCTGCCTCACAAATAGGAAGGCTGTCCTATATCCATATGTGTCTGGATTACCTGCCTCCTTCTGAGGGTGTGTTGGCCCTGAGCTTCCCCCTTTCCAAGGAGGTTGCCTGCGGGTTAGTTCCCTACCCTTGGGGTGAGCTGAAGGCCTCAGCTCCTTTTGCTTGTGAGTCCTTCCTTAGCCTACTCTTGCCCTTGGTACTGCCTGACCAGGTGCTCTGTTGATTTGGGGTGAGATCCTGACCCCTGGACTTGACTTTCTAGGTTGACCTTGGAGCTCCCTGGTCACTATGGACTGGCTTGGTGGTCTGGACTCTGCAGGCCCAGGTTACAACTTCTGGATAATAGCTAGCAGGGCTGGAGTCCCAGGCATGTTGTCCTGGTGCTGTTGGCCTCAGAGAACGTGTGGCTCCTGGATCCCCTGGCACAGTGCCATGTACAGCAGCGGCAATGCTTCAGGACATGTTGGACTGGCTGTGAAATCACCAGCTCTGCCAACACTTGTACTTGCACAGCTCAGCACAGACTGCCTCTAGGGCTCCTTCCCAATTTGTCACACTCATGGTCTGTACCTCTCCAAAACTCACTTCCACTTCTAAACATTTTTCTGGGGTTTAGTTCAGGTCTGCAGCATCACTGTTAAGTTCCTTGTCCTTGGAGGCCAAATAGAAAACCTTTAACTTTGAGTTAAGCGCTCTTTGAGTGTTAAGTCACATACTTGAGTGTTACCAGGTAGGATATTAAAAAACCTGAAGGTTGACCTGGCACAGTGAATTCTACAGTGTACCTTTGTAATTTGGAAGAGTGCACTCAGTTGTGCAGTTGTGTGTTTGTGTTCGGGAGTGTTTGTGTTTTTTGGTTTGCTTTGCTTTTTTTTTTTTTTTTAAGTAGAAATATCTACAAAAATATGACCCTTTCTTACTTATAGGGACTTGTAAATTGATTTTTTGACAACTTTTGCCTTGGAATGGGCCAGGAGTCAGTCAAGAGTTTATGGGTCAAGATTAGCAGGCAGTCCAATATGGCTGCTATGGACCTCCTAATTTGGAAGATGTAGTAGATGAGGCCTTCAAACAACTGAAAGAGGCCTCACACAAATACCCCTTGTCCTTATGGGAGACACACCCTGCTATCTGGTGGAAGGATAATACAGCAGGGCACAAGCAATCCAGAAGGTTTCTGGTGTGTACTGATGACAACCTCCTGGCACAGATAATCAAGGAGCCAATGGGGAAAGGTGATTTCCTGGACCTGATACAGACAAGGAAGAACTGGTCTGGGATGTAGGTCAAAGGCAGCCTTGGCTGCAGTAATTATGAGATGGTGGAGTTCAGGACCCTAAGAGGAGGCAGAAGGGCAAAAACGAGCCCTGGATAGCCAACTTCAACCTCTTAAGAGACCTGCTTGGAAGAATCCCATGGGACATGGCCCTGGAGAGACAAGGGGTCCAGGAGAGCTGGGTGATACTTGAGGATCACTTCCTTCAAGCCCAAGAAAGAACCATCCTGAAAAGTAGGAAAATGAGTAAAGGGCAGCAGGAGGCCTGCATGGATGAGCAAGGAGCTCCTAACTGAACTTGGACATAAAAAGGAAGTGTACAAGAGGTAGAAACAGAGGCAGGTGATCCAGAAGGAGTATAGAGTTGCTGACTTGATCATGCAGGGATAGGATCAGGAAAGCCAAGGCCAGCCTGCAGTTGAATCTGGCAAGGGATGTGAAGAGGAGCAAGAAAGACTTCTAAAGGTAAATAAACAGCAAAAGGAAGACTTTGGAAGACATGGAGCTGCTGCTGAATAGGGCGGGGGAATGGGTGATAAATGACATGGAAAAGGCTGAGTTATTGTCTTCTTTGCCTCAGACTTGACCAGCAAAAACCTTCGGGAATCCCAGCCCCCTGAGACCAGAGGGAAAGTCCGGAACAAGGAGAACTTAACCTTCAGTGAAGGAGGATCAGACTAGGTAGCACTTAAACATACTGGACATGCACCCATGAGGCCCAACGTGTTGCACCCATGAGAGCTGAGGGAGCTGGCTGATGTCATTGCGAGGCCAGCCTTGATTATCTTTGACTGTGTTGAATGGTCGTTATGACTGGGAGAAGTTCCTGAAGACTGAAAGAGCAAACATCAGTCCCATATTCAAGAAAGGCAGGAAGGAAATCTGGGGAAATGCAGGCTGGTCAGCCACACCTCAATCCACGGGAAGGTGATGGAGAAAATCTTCCTGGAAGGCATTTCCAAACACATGAAGGACAAGAAGATGATTGGGAGTTGCCAGCATGGATTTACAGACAAAATGATGCTTGAGCAGCCACGTTGCCTTCTACAGTGAGATAACTAGCTTAGTGGACAAGGGGAAAGCAGTAAATGTTTGGTGGTTTTTTTTTTTACTGAGGGATGGTCAAACACTGGTACAGGTTGCCCAGAGGGGTTGTGGAGTCTCCATCCTTTGAGATACTCAAAACCCAACAGGACACAGTCTCAGGCTCTAGCTGCTCTAGCTGGCCCTGCTTGAGCTGGGGATTTGGACTAGGTGATGTCAAGAGGTGCCTTTCAACCTAAACAATTCTGTGTGAATTTATACACCCTATGTAGATTTTGTGACTGAAGAACCTCTCAATCCATATTGCGTGTGTCAGCAGCAATGATGAATTAAGTAAAAAAGGTCATTTTCTAAAGCTGTGATACAAATTGCATTGAAGTCATTAAAAAGTCCCATTGATTTCAAAGGGCTTTGGCTTAGTTCCAATGCTCCTTATTTAAATAACTATCTAAATGGCCTGATTTTTGTGAATATAGGGAATGCAGCTGCTCCAGAGGGCTTCACTTGGCTTTGATCTGGCTCTAATTAGTTGTACTTGTTTAAAGTGTTTCTAAAAAGTTTGAAAATTTGGTATTTTTTTTTCTTCTCACAATCAACAAACTCAGTAATTCCTGGAGGGCTATGATTTAAACTTTCCCCAGAGCTCAACCTTTTATATAAAATAACTTTAGACAAAATATTGTTATAAAATACCACTTTGAGTATGAAAATTCAGCAGCATGGTAGACAGACTGTTCTGCAATCATAGAAACAGGCCAACGGTTTTGATGTCTCAGGTTTGTAAGGGCAAAATTCTGGGGCAAAGACTGTTGGAGGTTATCATCCAACAAATGTGTACCATGTCAGATATCAGAGATGGGAATGACTGGAGATTGGGAAAAAAGCATTGGATCCCTCTTTCCTACAAGTGGCATCTGTGTAGGAGACAGTAACTCCAGTGATGGATGGTTTTCCCTTCTACTTAGTCAGTAGGTGCAGGATGTGTGAATGATGATGTTTCTGAAAAAGACTGGTAATGTAATATCCTAGGCTGGCTACAGATCTGAGAGTCTTTATAGAAAAACTCAAATGGGAATGCTGAAACTGTTTTCTGAACACTGGAAAGCTGAGACGCCAGAGGGAAAGTGATAGCAGTGACATTCTGGTGAAATGTTCATCAGCTATTGTCATACTTTATTAAAATCAATGAATTAAATACCCTCAACAATTATGCCAGTTATTAACAGTTTATGAATGTGTAAATCTCATTCTTAAAGAAGGTCACTTGGGCAGTGTTCCCTATTCTGCTACCAAAATGTGTGTAATTTCTGTATTAATTATTTTGCCTTTTCTACAACTGAAATTATCTATTGGTTAAATGATTATAACAAAACCCAGACCTTTAGCTTACAGGGATATATTGTTATTAGCCATACTGTAGTTCCTACTGAGAGACCAACATTTTTCTTACAAGATGTTATTACTTTTTTCTTTTTTTAAAAAAATACTTTATATGCCTGTATTCTATTTCAAATTATTGCCACATCTTAAGGTTGATGTAGCCGGAACATCTTGTGTGGTGTAGATTTCTTCTTTGGAAGCGTTGGTAAGCATGGCTTCATCTATATTTCTTCCCTATCTGCTGCAAAAGCAAGAAAAAAAAGCTCTGATTGATGCATATGACTATGGGGAAAGACAAAGGGGAAATATCCAGCCTGGTTAAGTGCAAACTAGAACTATCAAACCAGACAGCTGGCTAAGCAGATAGGCAGATAAAAAAGATAGGGATGACCACAGAAATACAGGGACAATTATACTTGGCTCAACTGGGGAAAGGCACTAAAGAAGTGATACCCCTCTTGAAGATGCCTGAATGTGTAAGAAGTGGCATGAGATAAAGGATAGAAAGGTACACCTGCCCACTCTCACCTGTTTTACTCTCCTAGTGAAAATTCAGGGTATACAGATAACCTTAAAATAAGTAGTTGTGTTTTTCTGCTGTAATAACAATAAGTGGAAGTAGTAACAAGTGCTAGAAGAGGAAAAGGTTCGTTCTTTAAATGGTCAAGCCAGACCCTGGCTGTGACCAGAAGGGACCAGCCAGAAGGGTTGTGAGCGACAATGAATGCTTCCTTTGCCCCAGAGACCACTGTCACTGCAGAGACGTGCTGTTAGCCAAGAGCCAATAACTTGCCTGCCACCCACCCTGAACCCATGTGCAACAGCACATTGAAGCTCAATGTAGTTGGCTGGCATAGTTTGAGAAATAACTTCTGAGCCTCCTCAAGTGAAAGCATATTATTCTGTGAAACAGTTCGTTCTTCTTGAATGAAAAAGACAAAATTCCAGCATTCATTATTTCCACCATTGTAAACTCCAACAAAAGCTATAGATGTTTCAAATTTACATGAATGTAAAAGAGAGAAAGATTCAGACTACGAACCTCACATTTTTGGCTCACAGACTTTAAGCTTGTTAAGAAGGCGCAGATGCAATGACTGATAAAACCGAAGCCTACGCATTCTTGCTTTGCTGTGCAGGAGAGGAAGTGGTTTTTCATCTAAAATGCGATACCACAAAGAACTAACTTTTTCCATGTCTGAGTTATACAATCTTCTTTGTAGCTAGATTCTTGGCACCCATCAAAATATGACTAATAAAAAGACTGCACTTGAAGAGATATCTGCAGGATCCAGCTACTAAAATCAAGTCACCTTCATCTTCATGTGGGAATTCCTCATCAGAGTGCTTCCGGGTTTCTTAATACAAAGGGTCGTTCATCCTCTTTACCTGTCCTTAACTGCTGGTGCGGTGCAGTAGCAAGATACTGCTACCCAAGGTACCTGCCAGCACCTTTAGCTGCAATGAAGGCCTGAATCCATGGGGCACCTACCTGCTGCTGTAAATGTCCATACTTCATTGCACCTGTTCACCCCAGTGGAAGGGTTGGTTGTAACTAGTGGCCTCCCTTTTCGGGAGCAATTGGGAAGCCTTGTGGGGTGGAGCTCTTGGATTTAAGGAGATTTAAGGAGAAGGTGGATGCTGTGCCAGATGTTTTTGCTCCAGTCCTGTGCCTGAAGATAGTAGTGTACAGAGGAAAATTTCCCAGGGAGAATGGACTCTGAGATGTGGCCAAAGGCTTTCTTTCTGCCCTTTGGCTTCAGGAAAGGGTTGGGGCTGAATGCAATCTGGGGAGGAGACTGCAGAGCAGGGATTGCTGGGGACTTTCTCATAGCAGTCAGATCAAGTGTGTTTGACCTTGACTGCTTATAGCAATCCCCTGCTGCTGTACATTCCTGCTTCTCATCCTCCTCGAGTGATGTCCTCTTGCCATGCATTGTGATAGACTGAAGAAATTGTACTCTTTCATCTTCTGGTCTGGCATGGCAACTTATAGGGGCCATGACTAAACTGTGGGGCAGAAATGCTCTGCAGGTGCCCAGTGAACATGGTTGGAGCATGCTGAAGCTGCCTTCTGGCCCACATGATTTTTTTTTCACATACAAACCAAGCTCTTGAGAGGGGGAGGAGGAGAAAATCCTACATACCTGGACTCCGAGCATGGAGGTGGGTCATACAAGCTCCCAGGTCCCACAGTTTAGATAATGCCAAAGGGTAGCTAATATTTAAGTCTTTCATTTAGTTTTATTTAGTTACTGAAAACCTATTAAGTGTAATTTTAATTGCAGTAAGGCCTTATTGCACTAATCTGAAGGGGTAAAGGTACCTTTTAATGGTATAAATTAGTTAGTTTCAATTTTAAAGCACTGGTTTAATTCATTCTTCAGTGCTGAAGAGTGAAGAATAATTGCATTGGCTTCTTGTTATCGCTGGTTGATGTATTCAGACCATCCACGTGTGTGCTGGCGTATCTTGGTGATGGCTGGAAAGCATTAATGCACGCAGCAGAGCTGTGGAGCTGACCTGAGGTTTCCAGAGGGTACCAGAATTAGGGGTTTGTCTCTGAACATCATTTAAATTATCTTTTAATTGATGTTTTAAAAGAGAAAGTTTTGAAAGATGCAAACGGAAACTTTCTAAAAGCAAAAATCCCCTGAAGCCCCACGCACGGTTTCTCAGGATGCCTAGATAGTTTCTTGCTTTTACACCAACCTACTGAAACAAGGCATTTTAAGAGAGCGCTCTCAGTTTCCCTTGACTACCCCAGCTCTTACTGGGGTCTGGTGACGTTTGGTATTTCAAAGTGCTTTAAGATCCCTGATAAAAGGTACTGTATAAATGCACCTTTTTTACACAGAAAGAATACAGTCTGCTAGGACTCTGTGTGTGTGTGTATGTGTATATATATATATATATATACACACATATTCCCATGCCCTGGCTGTTCATCTAGGATGCAACAAGACATGATTTTCCCCCTGTGCCACTGGGCAGGGCTGGGAGAGCAGGTAGAGTCATATTGCCACAGCTGTCTGTACAATGTGAAGAGCAAAAAAAACCTCTTTACAAACAGCACAGAAAACTCCCACCTCTTCCAGGTGTGGGATTTGCGCATATAGGTGACTTCCCATGCTACAGCAAGGTGAAAATGAAGGACTGCTGGTGGCTGGGTTGCAGCAGTCCAGTATCTGATCTGTTCTTTTATGATGTGCTGCTGTCTCCTTCATCTTTGTCTCAATGCCAGGGGTGACCCCCTGCCTTGTGTGGTGTTGTCCTTGTGTGTCACTAGCTGGTACTGCCATATAATCAGGGGTTTCTTCCAGCTGCATGAAAAAATGTGTGGAAATGGCACATACTCAAGACATACAGTGCTAGCTGAAAACACCCCAATGGAGTAATTACTACTGGCCAGACAGCATCAGTGTCTGCCTCAGACCTTCACGTCTCAGGGAATGAGCATGAGGTGATGGGGAAAGGCAAAGCAGCAGGGCACAGCTTAATTGTTTGGGTCCCTTTTTCAGTCCTGAATGTCTATAATCAAGAGACCTAAGGGTCCCTAAGTGTCGTCTGATTTTTGGCCTTGAGGAAGTCAGGGTAGTGGGATGCATAAGATGAGTAGGTTTCTTCTTATTGTTCTAGGGAAGTGTGCCCAAAAAAACCATGGAAAATGCATGCTCCAAGGGCATAAAGGGTATAAAATACAGCTATTTACATGCAAGAGATTTCTCATGAGACTCTTCTCTCTGACCCCCAGATTTCAGATAACTATGTAGTAGATAAGAGCGTAGGAAAGGAGACATCAGGCCTGGATTATCTTCTTGCAGGAAAGAGCGAACAGAGATTTAGGAGGTAGACTGCACTATGGTTAACCACATCAGTGAGTGAAAAGTCCCCTTGATTATATTAACAGCAAGATCATGCTTAGCATCCTCGTTGATAAATCACGTTTCACTAAGTGTGTTTTCTGTTTCAGTCTGTGCAAAGGATGCAGGGCCTTGAATACGCTGCTAGAAAAGTCCCATCCTGCTGCTGCTGTAGTCCTTGGGGCCTTTCAAATCGGGGTGGAAAGCACAGCATGGGCCTGATTCTCCTGGGAGTGGGTCAGCTGCTGGATCATGGGTTCTCCAAAGTCCCTTGGTTTTGGGTGCTCTGATAATTGTGCTGTTTGCTAACTTTTGTGTCCTTGATCCTAAACGTAACAGTCTTTATAATATCTGGCACGTATAATGTGCTGCACATAGTATGCAGGAACCGTTTGCTTTTCTGCATTGGCAAACAGCCTTCCCTTAGGATGAAGGGACTGTTATTTAACAGCCCATAGAAACACATACAGCAGCTGGAAAAAGAGTAAATAAGGAAACAGGAAGCAAAGCTTTTTCAGGAACTGAAGAGGCAGGACTATTATTTAACAGTTAGGGATGCTCTCTGTCCTTCAAGATGCTCCCGTGGGGTCTTCTGAAACCGGGCTAGCCTTTCTGTTCATTTTAACAAAGGCTGGATGGTCTCCGATGCAGTAACTCCCCAAGAGAGTTGACAAAGGCTACCCAGGCATGTCAAGGGGGAGAGCGCAAAATGGCATTTTTAGCTATAGCCCCTCATTTCTTTCAAGCTGGCATCACACCTGTATGATGGAAAGAGAATCAGCCAGGCAGCTAAACTTGTACTTCCTTCTGGTATATCAATACATTTTGTTAGAAACAATCAGTCACTTATAATCCTTATACGACAGCTGCAGTTTCTCCTCTCAGCCTCGCACACTGTGCCATTATAAATAGATTGTCATATTCCTTGCAGCACTAAATTGCTTTCTGCATTCCCAGTCCCTGGGTGGACTGATTGACTTGGGAAATCTGCCATTTTGGTAGCCCTCCAGAAAAAGTGATTACTTATTTTCACATCTGTTGCCAAACCTGTATAAGTATGTTACCATTAAAAAATCGGTATTTAACCACAATTACCATAAAGGGGTATTTGATATGACAGTTGTTTCCTGCTGTGTTATGTTTCTCTGTATACAAAGAGTAAATGGATGGTTTTAATTAGAGGAGGAGGGCCTTCCTAGCAATATCTACACTGCTTTGAACACAAAATGCTTCTTTAACCGATACAGTGATTAAGAATTTAAAAGTGCAGCCCACAAGAAAAACACCCAGAAGTATACCTGTTGTAGGGAGCCCACAAGCATGGAGAAATATTTGGGTGTATTGAATGACACCTCCTGCAAGTAAATGTTAAGTGCCTAAGGGTGATGCTGGAAGTGGAGCGGTCATGTGGCTGTGGGATACTTTACTGGAATAACAGCAATATTCATAGCATTCGCCTGTCCTATGGCCTGTCCTTTGTGCTGCGTGGTTCTTAATGAGGCAATGTCTCTTGCATTTTAATAGCACCCTCTTAATCATTGGCCCAGATTGGAGGATCCTTCAGTGGCTGTTAGACACTTAACATTGAGTGCTCGTTGATTAAAACCCAAACACAACCCCAGAAGCAGGGACCAGTCCCTCCTGACCAGGCTCCAGACTGATGTCCCCTCCACGCTCATGCTTTCCCTCTTTTTACCTGGTTTCATGAATGGTGATTTTTCTACTGCATGGTGACAGAGCTCCAAGGGGAGAAGTGAAGAGCTGTTCTTGTCTCTGTTTCCCTTCTTCACCAGCTCTCTTCCTAATCTGGACTGCGTTGGGGCAATTCAATGCCCCAGGAGAAGGTAGGAGATGGGATGAGAAAGGTGCTGAATCTCCCTTTCCCAGTCAGCTGCTATAAAAATGCAGTTAATATACAAAGGCTAGGGGAGGAGGTGACATCCTTAAAGTTTCATTTTTGAGACGTGATAACTGCAGGAGAGGTCCTGCTGGATTCATCCCTCAAGGAGAGCGGAAGATAGAGGAGACATCTAATTTATAGCTGAGGCTTAGGGTGGATATTAGCAGGTTCCCTTAGGGCAGCTGTCATCATGCAGAGGCTTTCTGATGAACCTGATAAACCTGTGGTCCAACAGAGATCTCATGAACATATGTTCCTCCAGGGATTGGTGGCAGGTAGAGACTCCGTTTTGGGTCACAGCTTTAAACTTGGATGCTTTGCCTCTGCTGAAATGCTCTATTAAAATGAAACCTAAATCCAGAGACCTCAAAGTGCTTTTTGGAATGGGTAAATATAATTATTTCATAGTTTTGGATGAGGGCAGGATTTCTAAAGATAGCCATTTGTCTCACATCAGGAAAAGAAGCCTTTGGTATTTTTCTCCCCGGTGATTAAATGGCTAGGTGCTTGAGGGTTTCAGTGCAGATTAACCTGAATCCCACTGAGTATTTATCTGTACCTTGAGGTATCTGTGTAATCTGAAAATACAGCCTCAGGGGATTTGCCCAGCACCCAACAGAAGGTAGGTTTCAGATCTGATAACAGAATATGGCTTTCCTGGTCTGCTGCTCACTCCACGGGCACCGATGGGCTTCTGCTCTGCTGCTTCTCTTGTCTGCTCTTTTGTGAGGGGTCCTGTTTGACACGTATTTTAGGATTGGATTATAGACAACAGGCTTATACTTTGTGACTGAAGGTAGAGTAGTAAGGGGCAGAAATCATTCATAGTGATAGTTATAAAGAGGTATAGATACACAAAATTATATTGCTTTGATATAAATAAGAATTTAAAGTTACTTAATAGGCTGTCTAAATACCATTTTACATCTGGCCTGTGGAGTGTTTTAGCAGGCTCAGTCTATTAAGATTGAGCAGATACTTATTGCATACTAATCAGAAAACTTACTGATTTAGCACATTTAATGTTTTTCATCTAGCTAATAGGTATCTCTTTGGTTGTTCTTTTCCTCCATAAATACTTTTCGTAATGTCCAGTGCTCTTTTTTAATATGCAAGTCCTCTCTCCTGAATCTGAAAAGCAAGATTAAATAGGATGCTTACGATACTGTGTATAAATAAATAGCTCTACACCATTAAAAGCAGCTGGCTAGTAACTACTGTAAAATCAGCATCTTTTTATACTTTCAACCAGAGCATAAATGAGCTCCATGGCTTGGTGTACCATCAAATCCAGGTCTGGGATAATATAAGTGCGGTGATCCTAGAGTTTGTTTCAAACCCAAGGAAAAGAAAAGCTCACAAACCATTACATATCTCCTGTATGTTTCCTGCACTACCATATTGCTGAGCTGCAGCACCTTATCAGCACTTCCTTCTGTCATTCCCAATTGCCAGACACCTACAAAATGCCTGCAAAGCCTTCGACATGAAGTAGGAAAGATGATGCCTGTCTCCAAGTTATGAGGATTGTTTACAATCCAAATATTTGAAGATGTTGCTAGTTATATGGTAACCAGAACGTGTGTAACTCAGTGCTTTAATTAAAGGTTTCTGTTGACTGAAGCATGGATGAGAGCTGATTTGAAAGCTATTGCTGCAGCTAGGTTTTATCTACCTCTAAAGTCCACACCAGAAAACATGTAATTCAGAGTAAATAGAAATTGAAAAAAAGCTGGTTGCTGGCTGGTTGCTGTGCAAATACAATCAGCTCTTGGTAGTCTGGCATGATGGGAGGGATATCTCTGATGGGGAAAAACGGCACCCTCCAGGAAAGCCTGCTCCTTGCATTTTCTTTCATTTTGTGACTCTCAATGATTTTTTTTAATCTCTCCCAGCACTTTCTGTCCACAGAAAATGCCATCTGAACAACTTTCTGTGGGCTCTTCACAGCTTCTGACCTCCTCTGTGGTTTGGCCAACATTGTTGCTAGTGGTATTTGATTTGGAGGCTTGATTATTTGTGTTAGTGAGAATCAGCGTAAGCAAACAGGTAATGAAGGACTTGGGTTGGCAGTGCAAGAGAATGAGCTTGAACCTTGCCATCTTTCTTATTCCCAATGAATGTGAGTGGAAATCTCCCCTGAGGGGGATTTTAAGAAGGTATCAGCTGCTCTGGAGATGTATCCAAACCTCCGGACCTTTTGAGGTTTGCCCATCACTTCTTACGATCAGGAAAGAAATGCATGACTCTGTGGGGAAGGTATTTTAAGCTGATTTTCTTTAATCTTCTGGGTTCTGTGGTTGTGACTCCCCTGAGGTCATACAGATATTTTTAAATGAATTCTCACTGCTTGAATAACAGGGAAGTAATGTCTTGGTTTTCAACTTCTGTATTCTCCAGCTTCATAACTTTGGGCACTCCTCAAAAAGTCGTCGAGCTGTTTCAAGAGTCCTTTTGTATTTACATTAATAACAAACCTTCCCCCTCGAAGAACATTTGCCATACTTCAAATCTTTATTGTTCAGCTGGGCCAGCTAACAGCTGTACTGAGCAAACCCCCATGTGACAACCAGTGCATTCCTGGGTGATTATAGTATACTGCCAACGACTGTTTAATGTGTACGTTGCAGTAGTATCCACATGGCCCGGAGCACAGCTAAGGGGAAAAAACCCCAACCCTTGCAATCCGAGTATGAAATCGCTACACAGGCATATAAAAAGCAAGGAAGAGGTTGTTGCACCCCTGGTACAATGTCTTCTGTCCCTCTTTGCGCTGAATTTGTACCTATTTTCTGACAGGAGAGCGCTCAGCCTGTGTATGCGTGTGCCTCAGCATGGAGGCTTTGGAGCTGTTTTCCCCAGAGATGGCTCAGACCTTTTCTCCAAACCCCATTTGCATCAGAAAATGGAGTCTGTTAAAATTGGAATGTATTGTGGGAGCACACCAGCATTCAGGGGGTGGCAGAAGGGGATGTGTGGTCGCTTCGACATCCTCCGTTCGTTCCAATCCCTGCCAGACTGCATTGATTTGACGAGACGAAGGCATTTTGTTTCAACCTGCAACGCTCCGATTACTTTTCACTTGGTCTATTTACATTGAAGGGAATGTTAATATTAGAACTCATCAAAGGCAGCAGAGTTTTATATTGTGATGTCGTTTTAGAAGTGAGGTATTTCCACACTTCTGAATGGGTTTCTTTTAAAAAGAATTTCTAGCTAGCAGGAAAACTTAAAATTCCAACTTTTTGGGTGTATCATGACACAAACTTGGAAGCACTGGAGGTGACTGGAGCTTCCTAGCTAACTTGAATATGTCCTTGTGTCCACACCATTTCTGGCTCTGACCCGTACCAGACAACAATGTCTAAAAAAATGCATTTCCAGACCAAAAAAACTTAGGAGGTTTTTTATTCACTGGATTAATTTTTAACCTTTTTTTAAATTTTTGTTGTAAGTAACACAGTGGAGCTCCCACAGAAGGTGTTGGGGCTTGCAAGAGGGAGGGGAGCATTCCCCCTGCCTGGCACAGCATGAGCCTTCCACAGCCATCCTTGTGCCCTGGGCACCCCTGGCACCCCTGAGCGAGCCCTGTGCAACCCAGGCTTTTAAAAAAAAATGTTAAGTTTTTCCCTGTTTCTTTGCACCCATTTCCCCTTCTCGCTCTCCTGCCACGTGCAAGCAGAGGGGCACGACTGCTGCATATCACCTCCAGGGAAGTGCAGCCTCACCTGAGTGCTTTTCCAGTGGGACTGATCCCATGGCAGGGCAAAGCTGGACAAGCTTTGGGGCTCAGCCACAATCCCATAGCGGGCAGGAGAGGACCATTGGCTGGGGTGGAGGAAGGTACAGTTTGCCTCCTTATTTCTTCCTCATTAACTGCCTCTGCCACGGTGAAGGTGAAGGCATTGGAACAGACTGGTTCTCAACTTTCCCAGTAAGAGAAATTTTTATAATCATCCATGGTGCTTAGATTGCTGCCCTGCCATGAGCTGCTGTCTTACTAATGTCATGTAACAGGCACACAGGGAAGAATGAATTACCACAACTTGTTAATAAAGATAGTTTTAGCGCTTGGGATTGTTTCCAAGATGTTCCGTTCAGATGGATTTTTGTGTGAAGAGCAATGTCTCTTCCTTACCCCAAAATCTCCTAAAACAAAAGACAGGGCTGCGTAGCTATCGATTGTCTTTTAGCAGTTCCTGGATAAGGAAGGAAATTCTATTCAGGCAGGCCTTTTAGATCAGTTCGGAAATCTCATCTGGACTGGTCTTGCGTGAGAGCCCTCTGCTTTGCTAGTGCTCTGCGGCGCGCGAGCTTGCTGTTCTCTTCAGCTAGACAAATAATGATCTCAAACATGCATTAAACTGGCAATTGGCTTCTTGTAAAAAATCTTTTTTTTTAAAATGTCTGTACGAGAACGAATGTTTCCAGCAAGTCAGCACAGTGTTACAGGAAAATTGGATCTGAAATTAGCTCCTTTTGATTAACTTTCATGCAGCGGGCTATCGCAGTGCCACCTAGATTCTTCCTGTTAGTAAGACTTATTTAAGGGGCAGAATAATGATAGTCTTGCAAAATGCCTGCTTTTGCCAGATTTTCAGTATAATTTTGATGACTCACAATGGTCAGATATGATTCTTTTGAATTAAGCATGGTCAGTGACTGCTACCATATCTTTGTAGGGTATTAAAGATTTTAAACATTTTCATGGTAATATTTTTGTTAGGAAATGGGAAATAAGGCTTTGCAGGCTGTCACACTATGCAGAAGTTTGCTGCAGGTTTTGGTTTCCTTTTTTTCTGGTGTTACTTTCTACAAAACAAAATGCTGCTTAAAAGAATGTTTTAGTTCATTTAACATTAAAAAAGGTTTCCATTTGGAGAGAATAATTTCTCCAAGCCCTAGATTATATCATGCCTAATCAACTCAAAGAACTGTTTTTGTTCGGGAGCAGTTACCTCAAGTCAGGTTCTTTGGGGCTCGTTTTCACAAGACAGAGAAAGCGGGAACTGAGCTGTTACTCTTGGTGCAGCCCAGCTCCCTCAGCCCAGGGGGAATAAAAGAATCAAACCAAACAACAGTTCACTTTTGCCTACAGCTCTTGGAGTCTTGTCTGCTAGTACCTTGTCAAGAAAGGTCTCTGGATGTCTCCTCACTACCTTGATTTAAGTGGAGGTCTTTTTGATGCCTTTTTTTTTTCTTTTTTCTTTTTTTTTTTTTTTTGCCTGAAGCGGTGAGTTTGGAGGACATTTTCTCTGGGACAGTGGGGAGCAAGATACAGTTTTCCCCTGAATTGCTCTCCTTTGCTGTTGCTATCTGGGCCTAATTAACCCAGAAGGATCAAAGAGATGGCTGTTTGTGTCTCCCAGTTGGGCAGCACGCAGCCTGTAATGGCAGGGAGGTGGTTGCCCGTGCAACTGGTGTTTCTGATGCAGAGCAGGGAGACAAGAGATGGAAATGGCTGTAAGGAGCTGAAAATGAATCTGTGAGCCCTTTGAAAGTTTGGAAGAAAGATTTCAGGCCCTTTCCTGGCTGTGAGGTGGTTTTGATACAAACAAATCCATCAGGCCTTTGGCTGAGTGAGAAGACGGTGCTAATTGGAGAAAATGCTCCATTGCAATGGGGCCATGAGATGCCACAACTCCCAGTCACAGGGAAGGGAGCACAGATGTCTGTGCCAGTGCCTGATGGCCGGCAGGACACCACACCACGTCCTCCCCGAGGCTGCTACAGGGTGGGCACAGCTGAAGCTTTGCGCTGGACGTTGCCCCATGGATACTGTAGGCTGTGTGTATTTTCTGTCTGTAATATTTAGGGGAAGCATGGCATGCCGATGGGAACCGGCTGAAAATGAGGTGGCTAAATCTGCTTGGACCTGCTATGTATTTCAACTCTGACCTTTCATATCTCTGGCTGCCGCTATCTTGCGTCTTCCTTTATCAGAGACTTCCAGTCTCATGTCAATTTTAAGATACGGGCTGTGGGCCTTGGGCAAATATTCATTGGAGATTAGGAGGAGACTTTAATGAATGCAGTGCAGCAGAAGCGCTCGCACGACAGCAGCTTTTGAAAAACCTTTCCCAGGGCAGTTGCAGCAAATCTGGGGCACGCCATGATTTCGTTCACTTGAGATGCCAGCTGCAAGGCATGTTGTTCCATGTGGATTTTCTTTTGCATTTCACCCGCTCAAAATGTCTGCTCTGCGGCTGCTGGGGGCTTGAAATGAATTTGGGAATCCATCCAAAAAATGGTGGGTGCGTACGTTTTGTGGGCGAAGGCTAGCGGACGAAAATGCCTGTCAAATGAGGGGATACGAAGAAAAGACGATCCCAGTGCGTACCCCGGCCAGAGCCAGGGCAGAGGGAGGGAGGGAGGATTCGTTTCCACGGGGTGCGGCAAGATGCTGACCCAGATTTGTGATGCCGCGGTGGTGGGTTTTACACAGCGCTGACTGCGCATGCAGCGACCCAGCAGGAAACAGCTTGTGCAGCATGAACGTTTCATCACATCCCTTCCAGGGTGGGGAGCGGACTACCTGGAGGTCCCTGCAGCTTGACGGCTGGATTGGGAATTGCCTTCCCCCTCCCTCCCTCTTCCCCTTTGTAATCACTCTGTAGGAAAGTGGAGTGGTGGGGTCTGGCTTTAAGGTCACCTGTACCTTTGGGGCAAGCCCTGCTGTGAGCGGGTGGTTGCACTGGGTAACCCCCAGAGATCCCATCTGAATCGCTGACATCAGTGGGGTTGTAGCGGTGTGACGGTGGTATCCGAGTCAGGCCCCCGGGGACATGCACGCTAGCGCAGAGCTGGCTGCAGGTGTGTCCAACTGCCTGTGAACTGCCTCACTCAGAGTTTATCCCTTTTACCTACATCCTAATTAGTTGCTAAATGACCAGTAAATGATTGCTGCTTAATCTTAGTTTTTCCTCACCATCAGTCACGTAAAACTATCAGTATTATTTTATGCCTGGTCCAGTTCTGTTAAAGAAAACAGTGCTATTCAAGGACCCACCTGATGCAGAATTTGGTCTGACCTAAAGCTTATTTAATAAAAGCTTTGTCTGTCGAGTGTTAGCTTCCTCTTTCTGCTCAAGTTACAGACCACAACCTCCTTTCATTTTTGCTTACCTTCAGAGATCCAAGCTCAGACCTGTAGGAAGCACCAGAGAAAGGAGGAAGGCTGGATTTGCTGCGAAGGCAAGTCTAAGGTCTAACTCAGGCCTGCTGAGACCCGTTTCCACTGGCATGGACTTATGCTTCCCATTTTTATGCCCTTTTCTCCCTCTAGAAAGTGGGAACATTTGTACTGGCCTATCTTATCAAAGTATTAAATAGCTCGAGGAGTTGAGTCTTAGAAAGTGCCTGGAGAGTGGCGAAGTGCTACACATGTGGCAGCATCATGTAGTCCTCGAGCGGACTGCATTCACTCCATCACACATCAAGGCCACCGGGAAGATCACGGCAATTTGGGTTCTTGCTCAGCCTTCCTCCCCAGGGTTTGGAGGGAGACTCTCAGCCTGACCTCAGCAGTTTGAGAGCCCCCAGGTGTGCAGACCTGACTGCACGCAGCTGTGGGGCAGCAATTGTTGGGATATTTCAGTTTTTTTCAGTTTCCATTTCTGATGAGGTAGCAAGAGAAGAGCTGGTGGTGTGGCTCCTTGTAGTGGACCACAGAAATGTCACTCTTGCTCTTCCAGTTTTGGCAAACGAGTCCTGTCCTGACTGATGTTGTCCTAAGTGAAAATTACTTCTCCTTATGTCCCGATGGAAAGCTTCCTGCGGATCCACTTCTGTAGCAACTTGGCCAAGGAGGAGTTGGGTCCTTCACTCAGGGCAACTTCAGGCTGGCAGCACGAACCTGATTTTTAGCACCACACTGAGCATCCCCTCCATGCATGAGATCACATCGCTTTAACCCTTTGTGAAGGCTGGAGGCAGCTCTCCTCGCTGCTGAAGGCCAACTAGGGCTGCATGGTGCCAGCCACGTCTGCCCTCAAACATGCTCGTCGTGGCTGCCAGCATTGATTTCATTGAAGGGAAGCCCTCAGTTTATCAGGCCAAGCTCTTTTTCGTGCCAAGATCTGCTTGGCACAGGGGAGAGGGGCATTTGTCAGGGACTGCAGCTATCCCTGAGATTTGCTGGTAGTTTTTAAAGCTGCTGCAATCTGTGAATGGCCATGGCATTCACTTGGTGGCTGCAGCTACCAGGTCACCCAGGAGGTACTTGGTCACCCCAGGCCTTGGAGGGCTGCTGGGCTGCTCCTTCCAGCCAGCCCAGTGGGATGAGGGAATGATTCTGCCAGCACTGTGCTAGTTAAGGCCACCTCTCATAGCAGAGCACTTAGCGTGGTCTTTGTGGTCAGGATACGTCCCCTCAGCCTGACTTGGGCTGCAGAAGGGCTGGCAGCGTGGGGAAGAACTCGGTCTGATACATGTGATTCTCCTGCCTGCTGCCTCTTCAATCTGATCCTATCCTGCCCCTGATAGGACAATAAATGCCAACTGAGGCATGTCTAATTCTTGCCTATCTTCTTCAGCCTGTACTTCTTTCCTTATCTGAGTGGCCAAAAATAACCTCTGCCTTCTCGCCTTTCCAAACGTTGTTCATGCAAGATTGGTCTCGCGGTACCCATGTAGGAGAGTAGAGCACACAGCTTGGGTTTTGTCCAGAGACAAAAGGGATTGAACTGCAACAAGCAGGGGATTTCCAGAGGCAGGATTCATCTGCAGCTACTGGGGATTTTCCAAGAAGGATGATCCAAAGCGGAAGCCTTGTGCAGACCTCATGGCATCTGTTTGATTAGGTTGCATTGCATGACCTGGGCATCACAAGGCATTGCAGGAAAAAGTGAGTGGTTTGGATTCAGAGGTGTGTTGATTGCATAAAGACAAGACTAGAGTATGTGGGGAATGTTTTTTCTTTTTTCTCTTTTGTGATAGATTTCTTCCTTTTATTGCCTTCTTATTTGGATGCGCGTGCTCATGATTGCTGGACTCTGGCGTGAAGAGGGTGACCGAAGCACTGGTGTAGAAATGCTACATGTGAAAACAGGGACCTTGATATGGATAAATAGAAAGGGGTCAAATCCTCACCAGAAGATAAATGGGTGCAGAGCCTCTGCCTACAAATGCAGCCATCCCTGTTTATGCTGCTCTAAAGACCTGCCTTGGAGAAAGTCAGCTGAGCCAATGTACTTGCTAAGGAAAGTATGATGAGAGATGTGTCCGCGTGTCCCTGCTACCTCCCACTTGCTTTCTTGATGAACTGGACTCCTCTGGGGTGGAGGACGTGTGACAGACTGGGAGGTTGTTCCCCTCCAAAGGTGAACCCTCCCCAAGGCGACCGTTCAGGCTAGGGCAGCTCAGGCATGGGCCATCCCATGACCATGAGTGCATCGGGGAGGTGTTGCGGGAGTGGCAGGGGTTTTACTCCAGCCAGGGCTCTAAATAGAAGGGGGATGATGTGGCAAGAGCCTGCATGATACAAGCGCCACACATCTCTTGCACGTCTAGTGCGTGAGGTATGAGGAAGCGGGGGGAAAATTCTTGAGCTTTGTAGACAGCTTTATTCATATCTCCCAGATAAGGATGGACTGTGGAGGTGGTTTCAGGTAAAGCTCACTCCTCCGGGTGACTGGGAGCCCTTGTCACACTTTCTGATTCACGTTAGCTGTAGCTGAAAGCTTAGGTGGGACAGAGGTGCCACGTAGGCCTTGCGCTGGGTCTCTGCACAATGGGGAGCTCTGTGAGTCTGAAAAGTCCGTGTTGGCCAGCTGCATGTGGAAGGTGGAGGGAGATTTGGAGGAGTGTGTGAAATGAATATTTTTCCATTTTGAGCTGTAAGCATTCAAGGAAACTTTGCAATTAAAAAAAAGAACAAAACCCTCAGTCCTCCACCCCATTAGTTTCTGTGCATCCATGCGTGTATATCTATATATATATAAAGAATTATTTCAGAAGGCTGTCGTCTCCCATCCTCTATCTCTCATTCATTCAGTGGGGCACTGCTGCTCCTGGCATACTGGTAAGTGGGAGAATGGTAATGCAGGCCACACCTTAGGGCTAACAAAAGTGTCACTTGAAAGTCAGGATTATAGCCAGGCTTTTGACATAGCCATCTCCCATCATGACACATAGTAAAATTTTCTTTTTGCCTTGCTCCTGCGTGATGTTCAGTTTTTCCATTCAGCTGGAGACCAGTGGCAAATCTGTGGTAACTTCAGAAGGGCCAGGATGTTTATTTCACTGCCAGACCTGGAATACAGATTCTTGAATGCTGTGCGCCACTAATGCACCATTGAATAATCCTTGTAATTATTTCCCAGGTCTTTTCTTCTCAGGATACACATATCCTAAGCATATATTAACGGTGCATGTAAGCTGGAGGCAACGGCTCTGTCATCAGCTTCAGCAGGCAAGCCTGGATCAGCAGCTGGATGGACCCATGCTGCTGTGCCCATCACTGCTGGCTGCAGATCTGGCCTGTCCGTGGCAGTGGGCACAGCTGGGGAAGGGGAAACTCTTCCCTGGGATCAGGGAGACCCAGAAAGCATCAGCACCCTGAGAGCAACGGGAGAGTTGAGCCATATCAGAGCTAGTCACTTGCTTCTCTGAGGCAACAAAATATTAAACATTTCATCCATCAGAAATGCTCAAGGCATGTGCTTATGTGGAATGAAGTCTTCAATCAGTAGGTTGTTACTACCGGGTCTGGTAGTAATGGCAAAATATCTGCCTTTCTTTGGGATTAGTAAAGGGATTGCTTGATAGCTTCCACTATCCCTTTGTAATTAAGGGCATGAGCCTCAAGTGGCATAAAAAGGCAAAACTCCCTTGGTGTCATTGGAGCTATTCTGACCAGCGTGACAGGGGACACTGGCCTCGTTGTTACTGTTGGCCTTGGTTACTCATTTTTTCAGGTTTCCACTCAGAATTACTCATACCAGTTTTTCATATGGGACATGTGTGGTGATTAAGCTGGGTTAGATGAGTCTAATAGTTCATTATATCTTATGCTAACATAAGTTGTTATTTTTAATGTACTGATTTATGAAAAATATATATGTTGGGGAGAATTAGTATTTCACCTTATACGGAGATCTCTCCTTGTAACACCACACCAACTTTCAGGTAGCTGATTTTTATTATTTTGCATGCAGCTATATTGAATTGGATTTAATGCTCCATGGGGCTATGCAAAATGATGCACCAAGGGAACTGGGAGGCAAAAAGGCTTTTGAGTGCGCTGTAATGTTTAGCTCCCGATGGCTGTGCAGAAAGGACCAGTCTGAGACATTTGGCAACACTTGCCCACAGTTGTCCTAAGACATACCGTCCCTGGTCTTCCTGCTGTATGGTGGGTGTGCAGTACTGTGAAGATATTACATTAGCGATGGGTTATTGTGCTGCTCCAACTCTGCAGGACCTGGACTGCCAGTGGCTGGCGTTACACCCTTGGTGGTAACTGATCTCTGGTATCCAGCCTGCAAGCCTGGAAGAAGTTGTCCATCAGCATAGAAAAAGTGTGTGAAGCCTTTGTTTTTCTGCCAAAAAAGAGTTGGCAGAAAACTTGAAAGACCTATATCCTGCCTGGGAATGTATATTTATGCATAGCGTGTACTAAGATCCTTTCTCTAAGCAGCAGGTTATGGAGCTGCAGTACTGCACCACCAAGAAAGTGTTTTGCAGCCTGAGGAGTCTTTTTCTTGAAATCTCTCAAGTCCCATGCAGTGTTGTAGGGTATGGCCATGTTTTAGAGCGCATCCACCCCACTGCTGTTAAACTATGTCACCGTGAAACCCTTGGATACGTGTTATACCCTCTACTGGTGGTGGCATTTCAGCCAAACCTCTCTTTCACCCACCACAAGGGTTACACGTTATTCCCTCGCAAAAGAAAATGCGACCTGGCAGGATGTGAGCTGCATGCAGGTTGGAGGGTAGTTGCCGAAATTTGTTCTTTTTTATATGCTGTGCCACCTTGCCAGTGTAATTACCACCTCTGTGTCAGTTTTGATTTCTAAATGTGTAAAGCTCATGAATCACCTTTTGTTTCCCTTTTCCATAGCTTGATAACGAATGTTTTTCCTTTAAAGTGTTTCCTGTACTGTGAATGTCTGACCATGACTGGTTGACTCCAGTCATCACTGTCGTGAACGACTGCAAATTGTGAAACATTGTCCCTTGATGAAGATGAATGAGCTCATCGTTGCACCCGAACGTGACTCTTCTCTCAGGCATTTTTTTTCATTAGCAGGGGAATAAAGTCACAGAGGAGCAGGAAGGCGCCCCGTAATGGCAAAGATCAAACCAAAAGATTAGGGAACATCTCACTGAAACTGCCTGCGATTGTCACAGCCCTTTGCACTCGGCTAACTAGCACAAGAATTGGGGAAGTTAGGTCACCAAATCCTTATGGTGCCTCTCAAAGTGTGGGAGTATCCCAGAAAAATTAGGAGGCAGCAAATGTGTGAGGAGTAATAACACACAGTTTTACACAAGGCATAATTAACACGTGGAAATTCCTTTTGGAGAGAGTCAAGAGGTCAAGAGGCAGGTGGGATTAAGAGAGTGAATGAAACACTTAGAGGGCTAATGAGGCTGCTCCTAACAACTCTGTTAGAAGGAATCAAAAGCACTAACGAGTCTCGCCTTTGGGAGCGTTTGCCAAGGCTTATTGTAGCTGTTCCTTGGCTGTCCACTGAGGGCTTCATTCAATCTTTTTGAATCGCTTTGCTCTCAGAGGCTCAGTATCAGAGTAGGTGGGTCACTGAGATTGCCTGCAACGACAGTTTGTTTGTATAGCATGGAGGGAATCACCAAAAGCATTTTGTGTGTGTGTGTGTAAATATACCCTTGCACACTGTGTAAATTGAAACTATTTAATATGCATAGTTGTTCAGACCTCACTAAGCTTTGTGGCTGAAAAATCTGAAGGCATGATATTGTCAAGGAGAAAAATTGCATTTATCACCTTTTTGCTTGCAGGCTCCATTTTATATACTGACCTCAGCAAATGTAGCAATGAAGACAGCAGTATCAAGGAAAAAAAATCAAAACAAAGCCTCCCAGCTGCTTACCCATGCATGTTCCCAAATCCTACACCGAGCTACGTTTGAATTTTGCAAATCCTTTCCTTTATAATGGGCTGAACAAGCAATCAGGTTAAAACAACCTTCTTTTCCCATTCTCTCCCCACCCCCTCTCCACATCTGCACTGTGTAATATCCTCATACCAAAGTTTGCAGCGTAAGCTAAAATTTCCAAGCTCTTCCTGATATCTGGATTTCTTTGGAATACCTTAGTGGAACGTGCATGTCCTGATCCTCTGAGTGGTGGCTCAAGGTCCCTGCTGTTCCCCTGCGGGCCAGGCTGCAGGATGTCAATCCAGCCGGGATTACAGAATACTTGGAAGCCCCCGTCGCTGTCCTGAGCCCAAACTGAAGTTTTATTTATGCAAAGTTTGCCAGAAAAACGTTAGTCATGAATGAAATATCCATAAGATCACACACTGTCCTCCTCAGCTTTTATTTCATCAATTTTGAAAGGGTGTATCATTTTATAATACAATGCAGTCTTTTAAGAAATGCTGTGGATGAGAGATGACTTATATTTGCAGTGATGAATGGAACAGATGAAGAGACCTGTTTATTGCCTGTCGTGGCAGTTGCATACATCCTTTGTCTGATGAAGCAATTCCTTATTTGTGTATTGAGCGCTAATTGTATGTGCTCTGTGTTTAACACAGAGGTCATTGCTCACTCCTGAGGCATTTACAATTCGTCCTAATCAGAGGCAGTGTAGTCAGATATAGGTGGTATTTAAATCAAAAGCCAAAGGGGTCCTGATTTTATTAAACCTATAGGTGGGAACATCACTATTGCCTTCACCAGGAGCAAAATTTATCCCTGCCACGGGCGCCTCACAGCCTCCCTGCCTCACAGCCCCTCCTGGGCACAGAGGTGTGATCTGAGAGTTGGGAGGGGGCCAGTCGGAGGACAGGAGCAAAACTGGCATGCCTGGGAACTGCAGGACCCCTCTTCTCTTCTGGTCTTCATACCCTGATGAGAGAGCGGTGGGAGGACGAGGGCAGAGGAGAAGCAGTGCTCGGGCTGTGCTTGGGATTAGAAATGTGTTCCCTGGCAGGGAAAGCTTTGGTGATTCATTATCAGAGCCTCCATGGGTCTGAAACAATTTTGCTGCACATTTCTCAATCCCTCTTCTGCTCATCCTGCAGATAACTAGGCTATGGGCAAAGACTCTTTTGAAAAAAAAAAAACCACCCCACGTTAGAAGTGAGGAACAGCATCACAGCAGCAGCTGGCAGAGCTGCTGCAGATAAGGGCTTGTGACGATTTTCATTACGCTGTTGTTTGAGTGCTTACGGTTCAGCCATTAAAATTAGTTTGGAGCTAAAAACTGACGTTGAGTTGCTCATCTCTAACACTGAACACACGCAAGGTACTTTTTGTATAGTGTAGGTTCCCCATTCTTGGAAAAATTTATCGTAAATGGATTTGCCCCTATCTGTTAGCTGCAGGCACGGGCTTACGCATGCAGTTTGCAGGTACGGGGCACGGAGCTACAAGGGAAATTATCCACGTGTGGACCCAGAGCTTGTTCTCTGTCCTCAGAATGGGCAGGCTACTGTATGGCTGAGCGTATAACACATCCCAGAGCTTCTCCATGTGTGCCAGTGAGAACAGCACACAAGCACACAGCGCTGGTGTACTCAGCTGTGCGTACTGGTGCTTCTGGACATGCAGCTGGGCTGTGTTGTGACATTTGCTGGCCCCTGTTTGGACAAATTACCAGAAATAATTTATTTTTTTCTTTAAAGATAATGCAAAAAGTTTCAAACCTTTATGATTTTATTTTTGGAAGCTGTTTAGTCGATGATCTGTGCCCTTAAAAGGGCAATGGAACTCCGATTCCCATCCCTTTGTATCCTCCAACTGCACCTGGGCAGTGCTGCTACTGCTAATAGTTGCTGAATCGTGATGTAAGGCTGCCCTTGTGGGCAGGGAAGTACATCTTAAGTAACATAACGGGAAAAGTCCCTTTGGAGTGCTTATTTCTGAAGAGGTCATTCTGTACTGTAAAGAAATAGAGAAGATAAATCTTCCTGAACATGTGTTGTGCCTGTATAGACATGCAGGGATCTGGTAGCTGCTGTTGTCAACACATATGTCTACTACAATGCCTCTGGAAATACCTCTTGGAAAAATTGTTCTTCCTTAGTGATTTTCTGTGGTGTTTCCGAAACACGACGTGTACCTGACCACTGCTCATTGGGTGATTTTTCCTTGGCCAAGCGTTGAAGCAGAACGGGGACGGGATGTGGAGGAGAACTGGGTTATCTTACACCAGATGAAGAGTGCAATTCCCTCTTTGGGGAGGGGAAGAGCCAAAAGGCATCAGGAAGATGGAGAGAGAGAGTTTCCTCTCACAGAATGAGTGCAGGGATGGTAACTGCCCCTTGCTGAACATGAATCCCAGAATGGCTATAGGCTCAGCAGACCCACGTCTGTTGCCCCACCTGAAGACCATAATCTACTCACATCTCCCACAGGGGTTGTGTGACCGTGACTTAATTAATGCTCATCAAGAAAGAATCTTTCACTTCATTATATCATCACTTTTTATTTTTACACTCCTTCGATTAAAACCGTGAGTAATTACTCACACTGTTGACTTTGGCATCTCCTCTTAGATCTCGTGCGATAAGCAGTGGACAGGGGAGTGACTCAGAGCACTGGAGTAATCTGGGGGTGGCGTCTAATTTAGGCAGCGACGGTCGGGTGCCTCATCCGAGTGGTTTGGGTGCCTCATCTGGATGGTATGGCTGCCTAGAAAGGAAGAAGACTAAAATCCTGAATGAAAGTCCCTTGACAGGACTCAGAGCAGACAAACGTGATACCTGGAGTGACAGTGTTTGCTGTAGTACTGCTGCATCTGATGAGGGGAAAAAAGCTGTTATTTACTTTCTTGCTGGCCCGATGGGATTAGTCATATCTGAAAACTACTATAATCAGACTAATAGTAAACGCAGTTGCTCAGCTAGTAAAAATCCTTTTCATTTTTGAGGAACTCCACTTGATTTGCCTGATGCAGCACAAATGCTTGGCACAGCTTGGAAATATTTGCACAATGCTCTGTCCTGGTGTATAGGTGATTGTTTTACTTGACTTTGCTATCGAAACGTTTCTCTTCTGCTAGGTTACAGCCACTTACACTGGCTTCTGCAGCATTTTAAGGCTGAGTCACCACCTCATAAATAACATACAAAGTCCTGCAAGTTTATTGTATCTTTATTATTAGATCTCGGTAATTAATGGCCTTATTTTGGAGAAGAAGGAGGGGAAGCAGTGTTCTTTGAGCATGTTTATGAAAGCAAAGTTGAGCAGGGCTTTAGGAAAAAGAGCAGAATTTGAAAACAATGGTGAAAGACACCCAGGCGTTGTTTATGCCATCAGCCCGTCTCAGTGTGTTGCTGTTGATGTGGGATTCACGTAGAACTGAAATTCTGAAGCATGTCCCAGCATGCTCTTACTGGTTTGATCTTGGGGTTGAGAGACACCTGCCCTGGATTTTTCCTTCTGTGTCTGCTCCTCACCCTTTTATGTCCTAAACAGTCTGGTTTGAAGTCACGTGGGATTTCTAAGCCACCATGTGCCCCCACCCCTTGGACAGCATCTTATCACTCAGATGGTCACTTTGGAGCTTGTAGGGCCACTTTGGGGTATGGCACCGTCTGACTGGCTTGCAAAGTGCCAGGTCCTCTTTTCTTCATCTCATGCAGGTGGCATGGAGGACCGATCAACATGCTGATAATGCTCTGAGACACAGAAGGTCCATTACTACGAGCTCAATTTGAGCTGTTCTTCAGAGGAAGGAGGCCAACCTGCGGGTTGGTGTGGTTGTTGCCATGTGGGTGGCATGGGCAACACGGACTCAGCTGTGGAGGACTGTCACTAGCACTCTTTTCATCTGTAGTGACTTTCCAGACAGAGCTCAAAGGGTGACCTGTGAGTTACAGAGATCACCTGCAAAAGGCCACTGTGGTGAAGTGATGGAGCAATATGGTGTTGCATGCTAATGATCCTTATAGTCGCGACAGCCTGTCCCACACATGCCACATGCACCATTTCAGGTGCTGCTTTGAGAAAGTGAAGGGTGCTATGATTAAAGCTTGCCCATCCAGTTCCTAATACCTGCAGTTTGCTGCTGAACAGAGAAACAAGGGATGAGCTGACCAAAACCACCAGCAGACACTGAAGTGAAGCTACAGCTGTGCTGCTTGAGACACTACCATAGCCAGAGCAGAGCCGCGTAACCCAAACTGTGGCATGAACGTCTCACTAAGAGATGTCTTTCCAATACATTGCACCAGCTGCAGGGCAGAGTGCTTCTGGGGTCCGGAGCCAGGGCCACTGCTTGCTGGTAGGGATTTTATAGCCAGCCATGTGGCTGCCTAGTGAGAACGGGATACTTACAAAGACTGAAGGAGCTCATTAGAGGTCAGGAGAACTACAGGAATTGGAGTGGAATAGGAAAAAGGACTGGTTGGCTGTTGGCTGTATGCCGAATTGCTTTCAGCGAGTAGCAGGGGTAAAAATGATTATTATTCCAACCAACAAATTAATCTCTCAAGGAGGTATCTAAGTAGATGGTAGGTGTGGTGATAATCCTCAGTGGGCTGGGGAAGCAAGCCTGTAGTGTGTAATCTCCACTGCTGACATCTGTTGTGTGAGTCCCTGCACTGTGGTTTCACAATCCATCCACTGCAGGATCATCAGCATGGGAAAACAGAAGTTGTTAAGAAATGCCTGGGACGTTAATATTAACCCTAAATAAACTTGTTTTTATTTTTTTGTACCTTGCTATATAAGAGAAGGGCACTACGATTTCCCATTGGGAGCAACCAGCCTAACCCAAGTGTGGGTAATCTACCTTCCAAGCAAGAATAAGCATTTTACACAAGATCTATCTTTACAGCCAAATATTGCTTGCTGTACTCTCCCAAGTGGGCATGAGGGAGCCAGCTTCCTCTTCTCCCTCGATTACATCATGTTGTTTTCCTTCTACCAAGAGTGATAGAAGTCCCTTAGGAAGTCCCTCAATCCCGTGAGTCAACTGAGCAGGATTTGCCTTAAATTTTTTATCAATTGCAAGCATTGATTATGCTGATTAGTTGATTATACTGTCCCACTGCTCTGTTACCTGAATGACCTGCACTGATTGATATGGTAAAAGCATAGTCTGCCTGCTTAAAGTTTGGTCGTGAGTTTGGTCTCAATGTCCTTCCCTCATCTCTCGGTGGCTTTAATAGACTCACCTCACAAAGGAAGAGCGGACACTTGAACCACGGCGAGAGAATGTGCTGTTCCCCTTGGAACAACGTCCTTCTCAGAGGCTCGCCGAGGCCAGCGCATTGTGCTAAGCTAAAAGCAGGGGTGACATCCCAAGGAAAGAACTTGGTACCAGCAACCTGTGGGCTGGTGTCCCCCGTTGCATTGCATCGCCTCGCCTTGTCTCACCTGCAGGAATTAGCCTCCCGCACTCCCTCTGGGAAGTCCCGGCAGCCCCCGGTATTGCAGTTGACAGGATGAAATTCAGGGGGATCATAGGCATATTGTGGGACCCAGCTGGCAGCTGTGAGAGCAGAAGGAAGTGAGGAGTGGTTTTCTGGTGGGAGGGTGGCTCTGTGGAGGCAGGAGATGCTTTTGATTAAACTCTCATCCCTTTTAAAGGGAAAATCTCTCCAATGAAAGCTGATAAACCCGTGTGGGGCTCATTTGCCTTTGGTACAATAGACTGGCAAGGGAAGCACCCTCTGTAGTTAAACTGGTTTGTCGTATCAGCATAAGGAAGATGGTGAGTGTAATTATTGCTCACAGCCTCAGGGAAGCAGAGGAGGAGGGAAACAAGCTCGTCCTGTCACCCAGAGCACTTTGCTCATTGACTAGTGAGATGAAAATTTGGAGCCCGTTAATATGAATTCCACTTTCCCTGTTGCTGGACTTGGGCTGCATGGGGGTGACCGCTGGTCACTCGACCGTGGTGGAGGCATGGGATTTGTGAAGCAGATGGAGGGTGCTGAGAAGCCTCTGCTGTACCTGCTCGCCCCGCGCTGGTGATAAAGCAAGCTGTGGCTTGTGCTGGGGTAGTCGTAAGTAGAACAAGGTCAACTGCCTATTTCAGTCAACGTGACAGAAATAGAGTTGATCTCAATAAGATCCCAGCTCTTTCTTCCTGTTAACTTCTCAGTTCCAATTTTAGGATTGCTGTAATCAAGCTGAGGATGAGGCTGTTTATCCCATGGAGGAGAAGTTGCTTGAAGCCCAGGCAGGAGGAGAGGAGTCGCTTGAAAATGTACTTTAAGAAACGAGTCCCTGGCCCACGGGGACAGTCTGTGCGGTTCAGGAGTTGTTCCTGTCCAGTCATTGGTGTGGCCATGCAGAAGGTACATGGGTCAGAAGAGGACCTGTTCTACTTCCCTTCTGGTGGTGGCCACACTGAAGAAGTGAGGTGATTGGGCTGAACCATCTTGTCCAGCCGAGCAGAAGTTTCCAGGTTTGTAAGTCTACACATCCATTAAACCATTAAAACTCTGGCTTTGTGCAGAGCCTCCCCTGCCTGCTGCCAAGGAATTTTGATGCTCTTTTTGTTGGAGGCGAGATGCTGACAGCTCCATCTAATACAGACGGAAATGGGGTGGGGTGGAAACTGGCACTGAATGCTAATCTAAATGAGAAGCAACTTACAATACAAAGCCTGTGCCATAAACAAATTAGTTAGGATGTTCTCTTAGGACAAACATTCCGAGTGCTTTTATGATAGTTCAATTAGTTTCCTCCGAAACACCTGCGCATGCCAAAGCGCAGCACTGCTGACGGCTGACTGACGTGCTTTACCTTGCAGCCTGCCGGTACACATCCTCCAGCCCCTCGTCTCCCCTGGGCTGAAGGGAGGGCTGGGAACCCGGGGTCCTTCTCCCTGGTTAAGTGGGTGAGCGAGCCGTGTCCTTCGTGCCCCTGAGAAGTGCCGGTGCAGGCTCAGGCAGTCTTCGAGCAAAGGAGTGGAGCCAGTGGCTTCCCCACGTGGGTGGTGCTTCGCTGGTGAAGCTCGTCTGCTCTGTGCCCCTGGGCATGGGCAGAGGTGCCCACCCCAGCGGCCGGTCCCTGCTGCCCCTCTGCTGTTTTGGCACAAGTGCTGGCGCAAATTCAAGAACTGACCTGGTGCGAGAAGAGGGTAGAGGAAGGGGGGATTCTGCCTCTTCTGCCGGTTCCTGTCTTGGTGGGATGAGCTCCCCGTGCCACGCGTCTGCACACATGCAGGCCAGCGGAGAGCGGGCAGCAAGGCAGGAGCAGCAGCTGGAGGTGATGCAGGCACAAAATGCTGGGTTAAAAAGTTGCTTGCAAACCAGGACTGCTAGTGCCGGTTATCTGGGCTGTGATTTGCCTCCCGGTAGTCAGGTCGCTCATGGCAGTGAGTGGGGTTGGTAAGAGCTCAGCTCTGCTGTAGACACACATCTGTTGTTGAGCGGGGCTTCATCTGGCTGTGCAGCCTTGTGCTTTTTCACACCCCTGACCTTCAGAGCCTGGCTGGTGTTTGCAGCCGAGCAGGACCAAAACTGTGGTCTGGATGGAAGTTCTGATGGGGAAGCTTGTACTGGAAGACGAGGACATTCTCACGTAAGACAGGAGCTGCCCTTCCCAAAGAGGGGCTGTACGGGGGCTGCTGCTGAAGCAGCTACAACAGCAGTTTAAACAAGCATCTCCAAAGATCTGTTCTGGTATGCTTCCAAGTCAATGGTAAGCCATAAAGGTCATATTCCCATCCTGCTTCCCTTTTTGTTTATGGGGGTGGAAGGGTATTCTCACTCTTGTGGCTCAGGAGGGAGGAGCCGCATCAGCCAGTGAAAGAAAAACCAGGAGGGAGAGCACACAAAAGGCAAGAGCTGTCACTTCTGGCAGGCAGGTAGTTGTCCTCCCCAGCGTGAGGAGGAAAGAGCTTGGCATAACCCAGCTTTGGAAAGGGGAACAAGGGCTCAGATTTGCCTGGAAGAGCACCTACAGCATCTCTCAGCTGGGGACCTGGAAGGACCCTCAGAATCCCCCTGTCCCGTGGTGTCAGCTGTGGCATGCCCTTGCCTACCCTGTGCACGTCCGTCTGCAGTTCCCAGGCTGCCGGTACAGGACAATCGGATATTTGCCTCCGGGAAGGAGACCTTGTGCCAGTGCACCGAAAGGCAGAGTTTGCTCTCACTGAATCGATAGGGTGGTTTGGGTGCGATGGAGAGCGGGATTTGGCCCAGCTGGCTGTCAATAGCGCTTCAGCTTTCTCAGCTTACAGTTATTGTCAGGGCAGCAACTATTCATGCACTTATTTTCCGATAGAGCTGATTTGAATAATTCACCTTCTGTGATCTCTTTTTGAAGCCAGGAGGGACTAGCTTTTATGACCCCAAACTGCTGAACAGAGCTGTAGGAGTGACTCCAGCTGGATTTTCTCCAGTCCTCATGCTTCCTAATCACCGGTGTGTTCCCCTTGGGCTCTCCTAAGGAGAAACAGAGCGAGGGATCTCACCCAATCTCTAAGAAAAGGAAGTAAAACTGTGTCTGACCTGAATGCAACTTATAAATAAAGACCTTCAGAGAGCAGTTCCCTTTTTCTTTTCACACTTTCTTACTCCTTCCCTTCCTGTCCCTCACGTCCCCTCCTGTGTGGCACAGATGTGCCGCCTGTCCCTTCCTGTTGACGCTCTCCTGGCCTTGCTTCGTGTTGGTGGTGTGGGGGCTCCAGGAGCACACCTGAAGACTTCTTGTGACCGGAGTCTGTTCTGCTCCCTATGGTACACGTACCGTGGGGAGGTAAGTAACTGCGTGCTCACCCAAACAGCCGCTGCTTAAACAGGGAAATCATAAAGATAAAAAGGCTGTAAAAAAAAATAAAAATCTGTGTCTGTCCTGCTGAGGTTCCTGGCCAGGCTGCAGCCAGAGATGGTTGGAGAAGCTCAAATACAAATGAGCAAGTTGGACCCAGGCAGGTTTGAAAAACTAGCTGACTTTACTGAAGCAAACTCTTATTTAATCATTCCTCTGTTGCTTTAAAGGTGGCATATACTGCCACGTAAGTGGAAATATGTTTGTTTTGAAGCCCTGAGTAAATGTCCTGTAGAGGAATTAAAATGTCAATCTGTAGCTGCATTTGTTTAATGAAATTGTATAAACAAGGCTGTGAGCGCAGATCATCTTCTCACTCCAGCGCCATGTCTTAAAGGTGTCAAACCACTTCCCACTCCTCCCAGCACGCAGCCGGCCCCATGCTCTGCTGGCAGAAGGGTCATGGGGGTGCTCGCAGGGCTGCTGGAGGCAAATTTCCCCAGTTTGGCTTGTCCCCTACTTCAACTGCTGTTCAACCTAACCCATCCCACCCGCAGCAGCTCAAGGTGCTTGCAGGGTGGTCTCGAGCCGAGATCTGCCACCAAGCACCGGGAAGGCAAGGGTGTCTGCAAGGGCTGCGGCGTGAGCCTCCGACCACAGCCCCACGGCAGCGGCCGAGAGCTAAACTGGAGCAGGCATGGAGGTCAGCAGATGTGGGTTGACTTCACCTGTCTGACCGCCCGCACTGTTGCTTTGTTTAAGCCATGCTGCTCACCGCCGTGACCTCCTTGCCAAATGGTCCCATGGCATGCCATGGCGAAGGGACACCCGTCATCTCCTGTGGCTTACCAAACCCACGCAGGCTGCTTACTGTGGAGCAAAAGCATCCACGTGGAGTTATAGTGCCAGAGCTATTGCATTTTAATTTCTCACCTAGGTCATTTTATAGCAGCTTCCCCATTGGGGATAAGCCGTAAAAAGCAAGCAGGAGTAGAAGAATCAAATTTATGCTTACTTACTGGATCTCATTTTCCTTATAAACTCATTTTGTGCACAGTTTTAAACCCATCCCCTTCCTTAGAAGATGAACTGTTTGTCTAAAAGGGGTTTTGTTTCCTCTCGTACTAGAGGATCAGTTAAGAGGGAAGTTTGGATTTTACTGAGGAAGGTGGCTTGAAAACAGAATAAAAAAAAAAAAAAAAGAAAAAGGGGATATCCTTTTCTGCAAAAGGAAATTAAAGAAATTAAAGCAAGTGGTTTCTCAGCTTTGCCTGTGTGGTGAACTGACGTTCCTAATGAAGACAAATGAAAGCGCGATGCGGTGCATTAAAACCTATCAAGAATCAAAGAGTGTTTTAAAAAACAGGTGGGCAAACTTAAGTAGCGAACACATAGAAGTTCAGTCTGGCCCCGGGGAGATCTGCTTTTAGGCAGTTCATGCGATACCTGCTGAAGTGCAAGATACTGGTTTGCAATTTAAATACTGTGCTGGTTAGCACCGTGGCTTTCCCCAGGTTTCCCTATTTTCTGCTCCATGGTGTAAGCTGTTGTGTAGCTTTGGGCAAGTCATTCAACCTCTTGCTTGCCATTTCTGCCAGTAAATTGGAGAACTTTCTTTGCTCTGTTTAAATCCCAGTCTCGGGAGGGCCAGGCAACTGTCCTTTATTGTCTTTACGCAGCTTGTTATGGTGAACACCTAACTTTGGTTGTTACTCTGCTCTTAAAACCAAAATAATGCTACCACTGAGAGGGCGGCACTGACAGCAGCGGACACAGGAGTGCCCGGTCCTGCCGTCGTACAGAGCACAGAGCGTGTGGTGGTCACAGCAGAGGGATGCACTGTCTTGGACATTGGGTCAAATCCTTTCCTCACACATAATTTCAGAGGAGATCGGAGTGTTACGGGGGGTACAGGACAGCAGAACTTCCCCTCCACTTAAACGCAGGGTGGGTGCTGTACATGGCTGTGTTGGCGAAGGTAATTATTATTTTTTTTAATCCCTAACAAGAGAAAAGGTCGTCCCTGATTGTAGAGTGGAAGATAAGAATGGTTTGACGTGGAAGAAATCTTTCGATAACAAAGGACTCTTTAGTTTGAGAGCACTTAAGGGATGTCTGTGTTATTGGCGAGAATTTTGACGGCTTCTTTTTCACATCTGTTCAATATTCAGCATGTGATTTTAGCAATCTTTGCCCTTTTTGTGAGGTTGAACGGGTTTGATTGGATTTTATGCAATTAGTATACTGTGAGAGTTTGTGAGGATTTGCTTCAATTCTGAGATGATTTCTCTTTGTCTGCTTGTGGTTTTCTACAAATAATCTGAGCAAGTGCACCATGATGGCAAAAGCGTTTGAGGAAAATGAATGTCAAAATCCCGTGTGCTGCTCCTGCTGGAAGCGGGAATTTAACTAAGATCTGCCAGCTCTCATAGTAAGAATTCTTGTATGCTTTTCAGAAAATAGAAGTTTAGTTGTTAGGAGATAGATAAGTCGTGTCTCTTATGGGTGTTGAATTACAGAAAGCAAAAGCATTTAGAAAGCTGTTCATTGAATACGCTCAGAAAAAAAATCACAGCGGGTTGTGGTTTCTGAGAGCCGGAAAAAGGCCAATCTTATGTCATAGGCTAATAAAATATATTAAGGATGAAGTCAGTAAAAGTACTGTAGGAAATCCTGTGAAACCAGGGACGAATAGCAACTTATAGTCAACATTCTTAGGAAAGTATAAATTTAAGTCAAATATGAGACAAAATCACATTTGGCCTCCCTTTGTATTGTAAGAAAACTTGGCAAAGGCCGAGTACCCTTCCGAAGGGAGCAGTGCTTGCCGCGGGTAAGCTCTGCACGGCTCTTCTGCGAGGTGAGCTCCTCCATAAACAAGTCACGAAACATTTCCTCAGTTCACGTTGTTCGTACTAAGAAATTTGGTCAGAAAGTAAAAGACAGCTAAATCAATGATTCCGAGTGTTTTCTAGCAAATGTTTGCTTTAGGACAAGTCTAGCTCTGGGAGGATGCCCAAACACAGAAACACCATTTCCAGCTCCCCTGGTTGGAAGCACCATTTCAGGCGGTGAATGGAGCACAAGCCCATGGAGACCTCCTTCCCCAGGCCCGAGTGTGGCTTGAAAGGACAGTTTTGAGGGAAGTGTGAGCTGACCCTCCTCTCCACGGTGAGCCCGGTGCCGACCGCAGCAAGCCACGCACAAAGAGGAATAGAAAATGTGGAAAAGATGCAGCGGTGTCTCACGCTGGTACCTCCAGGGAACCAAACCGTGTTTGTGGAGAGAATCTGAGACTGGTGCATTTCTCCATCAATCGGTTCACTGTCTTGTTGCGGGGAGCAACTGTAATTGTAAAAAAAAAAGCATTAATTACAAGCCAGTATTAGAAGCCCAACTTGCCTTTATGCTGTGTATCACGATGACTTACATTTTAGAAGCCTTGCGAAAGTAATACCTCCAGTCTTTCCCCATTTTAGGATGAAGCTGCTCCGTGCCTGACTTGCCCAAAGTCTTTGCTCGTGTGTTTGCTCTCAGTGGGCACAGACTGCTGGAGGTGAAGCTGTGGCACGGCAGAACCTGGGCCCGGCTCCCCTTTCCTCTCCAGGGTGCAGGAGAACCGGTGCCCGTCTGTGGCATCGCGAGACTGGAAACCAAAAGCCTGAGTTTGTGCGGGATGAGTCACCGTCCTGCGAAGAACGGTTAGGGGAAAGAAACTGATTCTTTAAGGGATGGCTGTGAGGAGAACGACTCAACTTGCTGTTTAAGTCAGAACTATTCATCAAAACCCCCAAGTATTCAGTGGTTCTGAAATCTTGCTACCTGGTTTTGTGACTTTTTCACTTTAAATTGCTGAATGCCAATACTGCTGCATTTTACACTATTTTTGGTAATTCTCCATGTTGGATTGGTAGTCACAGCTTGAAAATCCCAGTTGAAAAACGAATTCTCCATGTTCACCCCAGAACCAAATCGCTGTTATCATATTGACAACATCTTATCTGCTGTAACGTCACCCTTCCTCCTCTAGCTCAAAACGTTTGCGTTCCTGGTTGCCGGTGAAACCCTCCAGCGCTCCCTCCGTCAGGGAGGACACGCTGGGATGCATTGTTCTGGCGACGCTACTTTCCCCATCTCTGACGTGATGGATTGATATGTGACAGCTTGATAGGTGATGAGATTGGGGTTGCTGACCCAGGAAATGTTAAAATGGACTTTGGGGAAGGAAGGGGGGCAAAAACCTCGTGCTGCTGCCAGGTGCCCTCCTAGTGTTTGATGAGTAGCTCCATATGGCTCGGAAATCAATTTTCCCTGTAGTGCGCCCGTGGCAAGGGTGTGAGCTCGCTGTTCCACCTGTGTTGAGGTCTGACGGAAACGATGAGAGGGATTTATACTTGTCCTCATAACTGGTCCCTAAAATCTTGCCCTTGAGCCTGTATCGCTTTCCTTTTTGCACTGGGAGAGTCCAGTCCAATCCCAACACTCACGGTGTTTGCCGGACCGGGATGGGCTGGCAGTGTGCCGGGAGCTGGGTCTGATCTCGATTTGCCTTAACGCGGAGCAACTGGAGCCGTTGTTAACGTGGAGGTGGGGCGGACAGGGACCCACGGACCTAGCCGGCTCAGGGCTGCCCGCGGGGGAAATCTCCCACCCGCCCCGTGATTTATGGCCGCCGTGCAGGGAAGTTATTGTTTTTCTACGCCAAGTATCTTATTTTTTGTTAAAAGAGGAGAGTTTGGAAAAGCATCTAAAAAGCCGCCTCTTTGGGTTGGACACCACTTGCTACATCACCGAACTGCTTGTGGCGGGGGAAGGGGGGGGGGGACACGCCGTACCGCCCCGCTGCCCCCAAACCCCGGCACCGGGGGGCTTTTGCTCTCCGTGCCCCGCTTGGAGGGCGGCCGGCCGGCCGGTCGGTGGCCTGGCTGGCCCTTCCCCCGGTGCGGCTGGGCGCCGGCCGTCGCTTTCTGCCGGCTGCCTTTCCGCCCCCCTCGCCGCGCCGGTACCGCCGCCGCCCAGGGGCCGCCTGCGCG